>VZTA01022844.1:936-72529 GCA_013398855.1 Mohoua ochrocephala | reverse complement strand
AAGAAAAGGCTCTGGGGAAACCTTAGAATCCCTCCCAGTACCTAAAGGGGATCCAGGAGAGCTGGAGAGGGACCTTGGACAAGGGATGGAGGGACAGGACAAGGGGGAATGGCTTCACAGTGACAGAGGGCAGAGTTAGATGGGATACTGGGAGGAAATTGTTCCCTGGGAGGGTGGGGAGGCCCTGGCACAGGGTGCCCAGAGAAGCTGTGGCTGCCCCTGGATCCCTGGAAGTGTCCAAGGCCAGGTTGGACGGGGCTTGGAGCAGCCTGGGACAGTGGAAGGTGTCCCTGCCCATGGCAGGGGTGGCACTGGATGAGCTTTAAGGTCCTTTCCAACCCAGCCCATTCTGGGATTCCAAGCTTCTATGATTCTAGGATGCTTTGGAAGTTCTTAGGGGTGCAAGCAGGGTTCAGGTTACCCAGAAGCTGTCTGGTGGCTACAGAGCCAAAGCTCACCCTGCAGGTGACACCTACAGAGAGTGGGTGCTAAACCCTTGTGCCACGTTCAACCACCGTGCAGAGTTTTCTGCTGGAGAGGAGCTCTTTGAGCCCAGCCCCACTGTGGCAGCTCATGGGAACCTGCTGTGTTCAAATGATGGGGCCTTTAACAGAAACCAAGGAAAGGCTTCAAATCAGGAGTAGCTAATTAACTGTTGATTGTCTGGGCTCTGCAGGCAGGGATGGAGGAAAAGGCTGGGATGAGAAGCTATGTTCACCGTGTTGGTAGGAAAAGTTAGAAAGGGAATGGCTTTCCGTGAGCAGGAGGTTACTGGCCACAGTGAGTACTTGTTTGTTTATTATTTATGGAACAGGTTCCTCAGAGAAGTGTTGGATGTCCCATTCCTGGACACATTTAAGGTCAGGCTGGATGGGGCTCTGAACAATTTGGTCGAGTTAAATCCCTGCTCACTGCAGGGGGTTTGGACTGGATGAATTTTAAAGTTCTCTTCCAACTCAAACCTTTCTATGATTCTTTGGGAGGGTAAATGAGGGGCTGAAATTGTTCCCTCCTGCAGTGAGGGCTGCCTGCTTCCACACTGCAAGGCTGATGCCTCCCAGCTGGGTCCCTGCTCCATGCCAAGTCACCCTGTCCATGCAGGGGCTGTGGGGTTGGGACTTCAGGACATCTGGTAGCCAGGGCTGTGCAACATCTGGAAAACCAAGAGTTTGCCACCCAAAGTGGGACTCAGCAGGTCTGGGATTTGACTTCTTGTCCTTTCGGGATGAGGGCTGGGAGGGAGCAATCTTTCCCTCCTCTGCTTTTGTAATTTTGTTGGTGCATTTGCTGGGGCTGTGCTGGCTGAAGTGCTGACAATTTGGGAAAGCTACATTCTTCTAGGAGGAAAAACTGGGAAAGTAGTTACATCTGTGAAGCCTCCAGCCCATCTCAGCCAAAAGTGTACAGTAACAAAACTGAAACATGCTCTGGTTTCAGACGCTGTTGGCCTTCACTGCCTTGAAAAGGGGCCTCTTTGCACCGTGGCTTGTGCCACAGCCCCTGTGCAAATGAGACAAGCTCAAGTGTGAGGCTGGCTCTCACTTGCACTGGTGTTTATTTTTGGGGTAGAAGCACATGTGCAGCGTTGGCTGAGAGAGAGGAGCAGGGTGATTCAGGAAGGTTTGCAGCTCTGGAGATGCTCTGCTCCGCTCCCGGTGCAGCCCCGCCGGTGCTCTGGCCGAGCTCTGCTTTCCAGCACCAGCGTGAATATTCCACACGTTGAGCCCGTGATCCATGGAGGGTCCTTTAGCACTGCCTCACCCCCTGCCCCTCCCTCCCTCTGTCACTCGGTGGATGCCCTGACCCTCGTGAGAGAGCAGGAGACCTCGGGGGCTGTTTATCATCAATGCTGCATTTCTTGGCTTTCTTTTTACTATTTATCTCTCTGCCATTTAGCTCCCCATGTTGAAGGCAACCTTGATGTGTTGTCAAACCCCTCCATGAGATATTTGATTGAAATGTGTCTCGCCTGCCTGGGTAAACCTGGCTGTCTGGGAAAGGCTTTTTTGCTCTGCAAAGAAATGCAACAGCTGCTTTCTTCCACCCTCTTTCTTTCCAGCAGAACACAAATGAATTGCCTAATTTCAAGCAAATTTGATAATAACGTTGAGGTGTCAAAAGTGATTCCAGGGTATTATGGCATTTTGTTTAAGCAGAGAGGTCATGTTTGGACTTTATAATTTTTTTTTTTCCTCCCCAATTTCCCCAAAAGAAGGACAAAAGTATTTGCTCCTTGCTGGCTGCCAGATATGGCTGGGACAAGGCTGCAGCTCATCTCCTGCTCTTGGACCTTCACTGGTCCAAGATTTTCTGGGACTGTCTGTCACCTGTGCCCTGGCAAGGCAGGACCAGCAAAAGCAGGTCCAGGACCTGGAGAAACATCTTCAAAAAGCACTGCCTGGGCCCTATTTTATTTTTCTGAACATCAGGATTGAGGTGCTATTCTGCAAATGACCTTTGCAACCCGCCTGTATGCCTTTAAGTTGCTATAACCACGTGTGGAGCAGTGGTATTAATAATAATACTATTCACACCAGAGTCTCCTGGGCAGCTGAATGACAGGATGAATGTGGATTAATATTCCCTAGCCACAAGGGACTGGGAAGGAGCTAGTGGAAGCATAGCTTGTGAAATTAATAATCACCACCCACTTGGAGGAAAAGGAATTGGATTATAGGGACTCCAAAATTAATAGTATCCTGGGCAAGCAGAGCCTATTGAAATATTCATTGGGTTCAGCTAACCCATGACAGTGAGAGGCAGGCGAGGTGTGATGCATTATGTAGCCACGGGCGATGCTGAGCTGCCTTCTGTGGCCGGGGGGGCTGCTGCTCCTTCCTGCACGCGGCAGAGTGGCACTAATTGGGCAGAGGAACTGAGGGAAACCTGTCTATCCACTGATGAATGCTGCCAGGGGTGTTTATGCCCAGAATAAATAAAGCAGCAAGGGATACCCTTGGGCTGAAACACAGGAAAACTGGAGGAGAGGGAGTTAGGGGGTTGCCATGTGAAGGGTTTCAGCAGGACACGTCTCCGAATTCTGGGGGCTGCCTCTGCAGACACACCGTGATCTGAGCATTCCTGTGTCACCGTGTGAGGTTCTGGATGCCATGGGGTGTTGCTGCTGTGGAAAGGGCAGGAGTTTGGGTGTGTGAACAGGCTCCTCTCCTCCCAAAAACCACATCCTACCTGTGCCAGTGGGAGAAAATAACTGACCTCACTCCCAGGCACATAAAATTGGTGAGAAAAACAGTAAACCCACTGTTGTCCCCCAAAGGGTGTCCCTAAAAGTGACCGTGACCTCCCAGAGCCTGCTAAATCCTGCAACAGGGAGAGCAGGGGGAGGGCAACTTCCAAAAGCCGTTTGTGGGGGTATGGTGCCTGCTGCTGACTGGCAGGGAACTGGATTCAGTTTACGGGGATAAACGGCCTCCAAATGCTCCTTTCAGGAGCTCTGCTGGCCACCAGGCCCTGCACATGCCTCTTAAACCCACTGGCATCAGACCTGTGTGCCACTGATGTGAGTGAGGCAGGGACCCTGGGCACGGATACACGAATGCCCCTCACCAATCAAGCCCGGTAGCGTTGTCTTTCATGGCCTGGAAAAACTGCGTTCACCAGGAAAGAGGAATTGTGGCCCTTCGTGGCCCTTCAGCCCTGCTGATGTCTCTGCACAAGGACTTGGAATGGGCAGGGGAAAGCTCGGAGCTGAGACTGCTGCTGTGTCCCTGCCCTCTGCCTCCGGGGGCTCTGGAGAGGCTGCAGGCCAGGAACTGACTACAGCACCACTTTTTCCTCCCTTTACTGCCCAATCTGCCTCCTTTTACTCAGTGGCCAGAGTGTACCAAGAGAGAGAGAGAGGGGCCAGGGCTGCCCCACAGAGCAAACCCTGTGCTCTGGGTCTGTGTGGAGCAGTCTCCTTTGCCTCTCTCACTGATGGAAATGCCTCCTCCCAACAGATCCGGGGTGGAAAGAGCATGTCCACTCAAACAAATGCTCCTCTTCCTTGCCCCCAAATCCTTATTTCTGGGCTGTTTTCATCAACAGAGAGTCCCAGGGAGGGCGACCCTTAAAAATCATATCTCTGGCAGACCTGTACATGGTGTGAAGATGCCGTCCTTAGCCCTGGAGAGGCTCAGCAGGTTGTGTTGATTTGGGAGGCAGCTGTCTGGAAAACAACCCATGCACACGACTGCAAGCAATGGGCTGCCTGGGGGTGCAGCGTGGACTCCATCCATCCCCCTCCATCCCTCCCTTCCCACACTTGGACAAGGCTGATAGCGGCTCCCATGGACTCTGCTGCCAGGAAAATGAGGTATATCTCTGCTCCAGAGGCTGATGGGACCCCCTGAGAAGCAGCTGTGGGCCAGATGCCACCAAATGTCATGGAGGCGGCATGCTTGAAAAAGGCGAGTGTATATGGGACAGCAAAGCCAGCACTAAATTAAATTGGTTGTGCTATTGAAGAGGGAGACATTGCCCCTGTGAGAGTATGTCAAAGTCCTGCAAGCTCGGGTGAGATGTGCAGTGAGCCTGTAGTGCTGCCAGGACGCTGAATTTCTCCTTGAGTGGGTATTTGAAAGGGTAAATCACTACAGGGGTTCATTATTTAATCAGTTTGAATTAAAGATTCCCCAGAAATACAATATTGTGCATTTAAATATATATATATATATATCTCTCCTAACTGTGTGTTTCCCACAGCTCTGCTCTGCTTCCAGGAAACCAGTGATGTTTGACTTCATTCTGCCTCAAGGTAGCCAAAGCATCTGGGTTAAAACACGACCCCGTGATGTCCAGCCCACCCTCCTTTCCCAGAGGAGGAAGTTCTGGTGGCACACCCAGAGATGAGGCTGTTGCATTGCATGTGCAAGGGCTGGTCTAAACCTGAACAGTTTCGCAAGACACATGTCCTGTTTGTCCACCCAGCCTCCCAGCTGGACTTAAGCCCAGATGAATTTGCCAGGTTACAGCTCTCCGTGTTTTTCACAAGCTGAAAAATGGGTTTGTTTTCTTGTGTTTATAGTGGGGAAAGAAACTCTGGATGTAGCCCAATGCATGTTTAAAACCTGCAGGAGCCTTTCTAGTGAAGCCAGGTGTGTGCTGGTCCTGCTGTAGGTATCTCAGGAGGCATCATGAAACGTCCCAGTGGGAAGTGTCCAATGAGCTCCTGCTGAGAGCTGTGGTGAGAACCCTAAGGGACCTGGGGTGATGTCCAGTGGGTGCCTGTTTCTGATTTTTTGGCATGGATGGTTTAGAAAAGGCATCTTAATGAGATTTATTAGGCTAGTTTAAAACACAAAAGTTGCCTTGCCAACAAGACACGTCTGCTACATAAAAAACGTGAAGATGAAGGGATGACAGCTTTGTATCCATACACTTTCATCCCAAGGTTCCTTCATGCAACTGCTAAATATTTAATTTCTTTTAATTTCCAGCCTTGGATATTTTTAGCAGGTGAAGATGCAGAAAGCCCTTTGCCCCATACGGGTGAGGTGGAACATGGGGCAGACACAAATCACAGTCAGCTGCTCCCCGGCTCCTCTAACACTTTCCACTCTCACAGCGCTGTCCAGCTGAACAGTGTTTTGTGGATTCAAGGTCTGGTTTAAACTCGGAGTTTATCTTTGTAGCTGTCTTTGATTAGGAGTTGAAATTGATCTGGAGAAAAGATTTCATGGTTCCTCTTAGCCAGCAGAGTTGTGCTTGCCTTGGGGCAGGGTTGGGCTGTTTTCCAGGCCGATGTGATTGAAGTAGTGCAGGCCCCGAGTGTGGGGAGACCATCGGTGTCAGGGCAGGGACAGAGCCTGTCCTGTGTCCTCTCCTGATCGATGGCCCAACCAGGGGCACTGGGAGCCTCGTCTGTTGTCGCTGCCCAATTTTCCGCACTGTAAATCCTGTCCCTGAGAGCTGAGACAGGACTTGACCTACATTCTGCAGCTGGTGGGAAAGGCAAGGGTCCTCCATCTGAATTTTGCTGGAAGCTGGGAAGAAGAGCTTTTCTTTTCCTTTGGCTTCTTTCTTTCAAAAAAAAAAAAAAAAAGAAAAGAGTTGAAATGTCAAACTAGAATAATGCTATTGCTGTGGCCAGTACATTTTCGTCTTCAAAATGGAAATTCTCCTCAAATTTCTTTAGCTTGTATACTACAACTAATAATGTTTTGCTTTCCTTTTATGCTGGTGGGGTGAAGGCTGGGGCTGAGGTTGACAAAGAGACCCTGCGGAGTGGGATCCTCAGCCAGGGCTGTCCTGCAGCCTCAGTAGTGCTGGGGAGGAACAGGCAATGTGGGATGTGAGTCCTCTTGTCCAATGTCACATGTCCACATTATGAGAGGGGAATCATGTCCTGAGAACAGCCACACTCCCCCAGGTGCTTAGGGGTGATCAGTGGTGAAATCTGATAGAGCTAAATACGCTATGGATACTCAAAGTGAAATAAATTCCACTGCTGCAGTGACATGCATGTTCTGGATCTCTCCGAAAGGACACTGACATCCCTTTTCCCTCCTTGAGTGCACCATCCAGGTCAAAGGTCCCTTCAGCTGCACACCCAGAAACCACAAAGCTCTGAACCAAGACACTTAAATACTTTGGCCCTTGAGGTTTAATTGCAATCCCAGACAGACAAATTATTCCCAGCTGCACGTTATGCCTCTGGGTGTCCTGCCCTGCGTGTCAGCCCACAGCAGCTCAACGTTGTCACCTCCTGCACAGGTTTCCTGGGCTGGAGCTGTTCACACCAGGCTGCAGTGAGGGGTGTCAAGCCCACAGGGTTTGGGGCTGGGTGTGCAGGAGGTCCCTAAAACACTGACACATGGTGTCCTAAACACATCCAAGAGTGCTGCATTCCACAAGGAATGGGGGTGCTTGAGGGACTGACAGGCTTCTGCTGTTTCAGAACTAGTGGTTTTCCAAAGCCGTCTTGACCAGGAATGGGAATGGAGTTGGAGTGGGTATTACAGTTGATGAAGCTTCAAGTGAAGCTGGAGGCATGGGCTTTAACACCCTCTCTCTGCTGCTGCAGAAGGGAAATGTGAAGGCAGGGTGATGAGTTTTGCTTTCTGAGGGCACCACCTCTCAAAATAATAAAAAATAACAGAACACAAACCCTCCCAAAAACCCCAGACCCAAACCATATGTGACCCAGAGAAGCCAGCTGTACTTCCCCATAGCACAGCCGTGGAGGTCAGTGCTTAAGCCAGCCGGGAGTCAGATCTCACACAGAAATGATCTCTCATTCTGCTCTTTTTCCCCGTCCTCCTCCAACGCCCAAAAAATCCCTCTGATTTTTTAAAGTTACCTGACTAATTAACAGCAATATATACTCACTACACCAGGAACGCCCATGGTTAAGGGCTTCCCGCCACTGTTCAGGCTGGGGTTTGGCTGCCCCTTGCAGTGAAACTGAAGGAGCAGGACTTGGCTCATTTTGCAGAAAGCAGATTTGGAGTGTCCCAGCAGATCGAGGGTGATGGCCATGGGTGCTTCAGAAAGGTACCCTAAGGGCACATAGCCAGCCAAGGACAGCAAAATCCATGGGATCATCACAGCATGGGCCGGGCTGGAAGGGACCTTAAGGCTCATCTCGTTCCAGCTTACCTGCCATGGGCAGGGACGCCTTCCACTGTCCCAGGCTGCTCCCAGCCCCGTCCAGCCTGGCCTTGGGCACTGCCAGGGATCCAGGGGCAGCCACAGCTGCTCTGGGCACCCTGTGCCAGGGCCTCCCCACCCTCCCAGGGAACAATTTCCTCCCAATATCCCATCTAACTCTGCCCTCTGGCACTGGGAAGCCATTCCCCCTTGTTCTGTCGCTCCAGGCCCTTGTCTCAAGTCCCTCTCTGGCTCTCCTGGAGCCCCCTTAGGAATGGGAAGGTGCCATAGGGTCTTCTCAAACTCTTCTCTAGGCTGAACAGCCTCAACTCTGCTGTCACTGGATAGGTCCTAGGGCTTGGATGGGAGCTGTGAGTAACACGGGTGGGAAACCAGAGCTTCAGCTCAGCTGTGAGGTTGGCCAAGTGTCACACAATGTCACCCTGCCTAGTGCATCATACAAACCCCTCATTTCTGTAATCCTTTTTCAGGTTCTTTTTGCTACGTTTTGCATCGCTGCTCCCTGTGCCTTTGGTGCCAACCCGTGCTGAGCCTGTGGGCCTCCATGGCACCAGCCCATGCCTCCAGTGCGAGTGCTGGGGCTGTCCTGCTGGCTCTGATGTCCCCCCTGAGCTGACCATCCAGCTGTGGACCAGCCCTTCATCCCTGGGGACTCTCCCACTGAGAATGTGAACAGTTAAGCAGCTCCAACCGCCTGCTCAGGAAAGCACTTTGTTTGCCCTGAAGGGAGGCGAGAAAAAAATCTGGAAAAAAAGACCTCTGAGAGACCTTGTATGATTAAGCCAACATACCAAGCTGCTGAACAATGGTTGACATAGCAGGGCTGCACTGCTGTCCCTCCCCTGGCTCCTATAGATCACAAACATATGCTCCGTGCACGCTGGCTCCCAGTCTTTCATTTCGCTATGTTTCAGCTCCCGTCTATCGCATCTTTTTATTCTCCCTGTGACACAGAAGTTAATTTGAGAAAAAGGATAAAGTGTCACATTCTCTTGAGAAATGAACATGTAAATGGCCTGGAAGCAACATCATTTTTCTCTCTCTTTTTCTTCTTCTTCTTCTTTTTTATTTTTTTTTCCCTTTCTCTACCATGAAAGCAGCATTAAATCTGCTCTCCTGATCTGCCCTTTCAGTAGCTGCTTCCCTGGTGTCTGAGAGGATGGATGGGCCATGGGCTGAGGCACAGGGAAAGCCTGGCTGGCTGGAAGCTCCCACTGCCGGTCCACGTGGGATGGGCAGTGGGAGGACATCCATGGGTGTGTCAGTGGATGTGGGTGCAGCAGAACGAGCAGGACGAGGCTCTCGGCAGCCCTGTGGGCTCACTGAGGTTCAGCACATAGTGGGGCACTTACCTCAAAGGCTCAAACACAGGTGCTCTTGGCATGTGCCTCCTACCAGCAGGAATAGCAGGGAAGAGAAAAAGGAAGTATTTTTATTGATTGCTGTGGAAGGAAGGTTGCTGGTGTGCAGCGACTTTTGGGAGCACAGAATACAGGCACAGATCAGAGGCTCCAATTATACAGAGAAAAATACACAGCTCTAAAAAATAATCCTCCCTTAGAAAGGTTTCAGCACTGTAACAAAATATTAATGTTTAAAGATATTCCTTCTTAATATTTCAGGAAGCAATTGGAAGTCCGACAGTATAGTTCATTCTACTTTTTAAATGGAAATACTTAACTTGGAGCAACAGAGCTCACATTGGCTCCAAGATAAACTTTCCTTGGCAGTTGCAGCTCGTGTATAATGCTAAAAGCAGCTCCATCTTTGGGGTGGCATTTTTTTTTAGCTCATCTTGGAGAGCCAAGCTCCGAATTAAACGGAGGGCTTGAGCAGCTGCTATTTTGCCAGTGAGTCCAGAAGCTTGTCTGAGGCTGGGGAGAGGGGAAAAAAGGGCTGTCTGGAGGGGGAGGCAGGATCCATACAGAAGGTTGGGCTAATTAAATCTGGAGGAGTCACCAGAGAGCCCAGTGTTTCTGCATATTGTATCTTCAAAGCTTTCCCTTGCGCAGGGCATGATAAGGAGAGGATCATCTTGACACTTTCATCTTCTCCTCAAAGCGTGAGCATTCAGCTAAATAAAGAAATAAATACACGTTGATTACATAGGGAGGGAGGGACAGAAATATCTGCTTGTTCAAACAGCTAATGTGTCTCCCGGGGCTCCAGGGGCTCCTTCTGCTCATTAATAACCATATTTATTATTATTTTTATTATTATTTTTTAATCTGCCAATTGAGTGCCGTATTGCAGGAACTCCTGTTTTCACACATACCCTCTGACACCAGCAGCCTTTGCCAGCACTTGCACATCTCCCCACCTGCAGAAACATGACTGTGGAAAAGCAAAGGTGTGCAGGGGGTGTGTCTGGTGCTGTTGCCAAGGGTTGCTGAAAGAAGAGCTGGGTCAGGTTTCCCCAGTGCAGCAGCATCTCTGTTTCAGTGTCACAGCTCATGTGTGCCTCCCTTCTGTCCCTGGAAATGCTCAGCTCCAGCAAGTTCCTTTAACTGGGAGCACTTAGCATGTCTAAAAAATCAGACTTGCAGTGGATGAAACCATAGATTTGGAGATTGATAGGAGAAAAACCTACCAGGGATCCTCCAGTGCTGTGTCCATGTGGGAGCTCTCTCAGCACCTGGAGTAGCTCCCCAACAGCCTCCCTGCACTGGGGGAGCACAAGGCTGATGGCATCCCTAAAACCACAGGAAACCGGGTGAAAGTTTCCAGTGGCGGTTCTTTGTTTAACAGATCCTCTGGTAATTTTTTTTTCCTAAGAGTTGCAGTTGGCAATGGAGGTTTTGAGATGGACCCTAAGGCTGCAGGCTTGTCTGTGGAGAGGGTGTCCCAGGGTGGTGGGTAGGGCAGGGGCTGGGGAAAAGCAGAGACTCCACAGAGGTTGATTTCGCACTTAAACACACTGGAATTAACCCCCCTGAAACCTATAAACTGGTGTTCACTCTTTGGTGGCCCAAGGGAAAAAAGTGAGTTGCCCCTGTAAAAGAAAAAAGACACAGTGATCTGGAGATTGAAACATGGTGTAAGCAGATCTTTCCTAACAGATTGCTGGACTCCATATCTTCTCAAAGAGAGGGCTTTGACTTTTTTAGGGTTAATACAGCATGTAAGCCTTCAGCCTCAGAGTGTTAGACCAAATGGTTATTCCTCAAGGTGTCATGATGAGTCCCAGCAAAGCAGAGAGTGATTTCTCCAGCTCCTCCACTGCCTCCTGGATGGAGACACAGACCTGTGAACCAGGGCAGAGCTGCTAACAGGCTGCCTGGCAGCTGGAAGTCTCAGCAAAACTCCCCTTTTCCAGCTCAGATATATAAACTTGGGGGCAGAGAATGAGGCGGTGTGTGGGGAAGGGCAGCCGTGCCAAGGCCATGCCTGTGCTGCTGCAGCTGGGGTGGCAGCAGTGGCCGTGGCTGTGCCAGCACGTGTCCAGGGGACACGTGTCCTTGGCCCAGAGGCCAGCCTGGGAGCATCACTCCAGACCTGCCATTCCATGGGCTTGTCCCAAGGCACCTCCATTGCCCACTGCAGGACGTGATACCAGTCTAGATGATAATTACAGAGTGAAATGTCAGCCTTGTTCACAGGAGCATCATTACCCATTAGCTAATTAGGCATTAGCCATTCCAGCACTGCTGTCAGCTGCTTTTTAAAAAGCCACTGGATATTAGCAGAGAGAAATACTTTGAAATTGCACTTATGATAGTTGATTTGAAAGAGCAGTGAGTTCTCTGATGCTTTCAGCATGTTAGAAAGCACAAATACCTCCTTTTTTTCCCGGCTCAGAGGTGAGGAAGAGAGGAAATAGTCCACATTTCTGAATGTGCCCTACAGAAAAGGACATGATTTCATCTGGGCAGGGATGTGAACTCAGAGTGACTCAGGTCCTATTCAGAGATGGTAACAGGACCAGTGAGAAGTTTGGCAGGGACACTGTGCTTGACTGAGATCCACATTTCAACTTCAGTTTATATCTTTGGGTGTGGGAAAGTCTGTTTTCTGGCAATAACTGAGTTTTAACTTAAAAACCTGAATCTGTGAAGACAGGAATGGCTTCTGGTGGTTGCTCTAAATCTTCTCCCAACACCCTTGAGACCATGGTTCAGCTTTTCCCGGGGAGGAAGTCCAGGGCAGCTCTCACCTACAGGGCAGCTCAGCAGGACCCTTCTCCTGGCAGGGGCATCTTTGCTTTTGGTAATTCCCCAGTAAAACTGTGTTTCCTCTTCACTCTGAGTGGCCTGAACATGACAGTTCACAGGAGACTTTGTGGTTTCCTGCTTGTCTTGTACAGCACAGAAACCTCTGAGTATTTGCTCTGTAACTCCCTAAAAGCAAAGCTAGCAAAGATGAATGGGAGTCGAGCAGCCTTGGGAGGGGCTGTTTTGGGTGGATTTCAGCCCATTCCCGCCACCACCACCACCACCACGTGCCTCTGAGCAAGAGCTACCTGGGACTGGTCTCGTTGCTGTTTCCCTTCAAACATCCGCTGCTGGAGCTTGTGTCTTCCAAAGGATGCTGCCATATCCTCATTTTCCTCTCACAGAAACACCATAGGGCAGGAGGGAGACTCCCCTTCAGGCGTCCAGAGCAGAGATGTGCTGGAAGGTGGCTCTTCTCACAACAGAATGGGGAAAAGGAGCAGATCCATATTTATATAGATCTGTCATCTCTATGTAAACCTGGGGAATAAAGAGCAATTTTATGTACATTAGATGAGGGAGCCATGTTCTCCTTTTAAATGAAGCAAGGATTAAATTGGTCCCAATAGGATGGCTCTTAATTCCTCCCATTTATATATTCTTGTTTTATTATGCTTGTGTGATAGCAGCACTTAGTAAGGAAGACTGAACAGATAACATAATCAAAGAAGGTCCACAGGAGTGATTTTCCCAAGTTATCAATATATCTAATGCTACTTCCTGCCTTATTTTCCTTCTGTTTTTCCATCACTGTGCATTTCAGCTCAGTGTTTTAACAAGAGTCTGGGAGAAGCCTCTGCTCCTCTACCAGCACCCAACAGGGGACGAGCCATCTCCCGGCTGCCTCCTGACAGCCCCACACACCCTAGTCGAGGCACATTGCAATTCCTCTCTGTGTGCCTTTGTGCCTCTCAGCCTGGACTAAGAAGGCAATATGTCCCAGGCACCCTTCCCACCTCAGGGCAGGGTGAAGGCTTACCAGTGGTGTAGGTACAGCACAACCAGGTTTACTGATGTCCAAAATTCAGTGTCCCGTGCCATCTGCTGCTGATACTCCTGGCCCCAAGGCACTGGAAAGCTCCAGCTACCACAGCACAGCAGATACTTGTGCACATGTGGGGCAGAAGAGAGTTAAAAATGGGAAGCCATTGGCATTTGTTATCATGAGGGTGGTGAAACACTGGCACAGGTTGCCCAGAGAGGCGGTGGATGCGCGTTCAAGGTCAGGCTGGACAGGGCTCTGAGCAGTCCAGTCTAGTTGATGTCCCTGCTCACTGCAGGGGGTTGGACTGGATGGCCTTTAAAGATCCCTTCCCACCCAAACCGTTCTGAGATTCTATGAAAAGTGCCCAGCCAGAGTCAATTTTCAAGCCTGGAAATGAAGGGAGATGCTCCATGAGTGGGACATGCGCTGGCTGGGTGGTCTCCCAAGGCCTTTCCTGCTCCTTTAGCATGCAGCAGCCAAGGCTTTGGAGGGAGAAACTCAGGATATGAGTCCTTATTTCCAGCTTGCTGGCTGTGATACTTTTGTTTTGAAAATAGTGTTTTTAATGCTAGACGGTATCTGGAAAAACTGTTGAGAATGAATTCAGAGTAATTTAGGGAGGAAAAAATGGTCTGTGAAATGGTCCGTGGTGGGTATTGCAGGAGTGCTGGATGCCTGCACAGTGTGAGACTACTCCAGAATAAGCACAAAGAAGGGGCAGGGGGTGGAACTGGCTGTAAACAGGAGTCGTGGTGTGGTTGTACCTCCCTGGGAGGGCAGGGCAGGGCAGGGGGTCAGGTGAGGCACCTGTGTTGGTGAGCAGGGGTTTGGTGCCACGTGAATTCCCAGGACAGAGAGGCATCGAGTTCCATGGGCTGCGGGTTGTTTCCAGTGTCGGGAGAGGACAGAAGGGAGGTGGGGCAGTGGTGTGTCAGCTCTGAACATCTCAGACGGTCCCACAGTGGTGGCAGTGGCGTGTGGGCAGATGGTCCCACAGCGTGGTGGTGGCGTGGCCAGGTCAGTGCCCAAGCCCCGGAGCCAACGCCAGGGCTGAGTCACAGTGGGGTCGTGCCCCCGTCCCCGTGGGCAGTGTCACACCCCGCTGGGCCCTGCACTGCGCCACAGACTGTCAGGCTGTCCTGCACCACATTTCTGCACCTGGGCAGCAACTACTGAAGTCCAGCTTTTGGAGCAAAAGCCAGCCTGTGCCACTGCCAGGTTTGGGGCTGAAGCATGAGCCTTGCTCTTCCTTTGCTATTGAAGCCCAGGACATTTATTTTTGGTGGGTGAAAATCTCTGGGGTTTTTTCCCAGATGGGATCTCCTGATTTAGATACAGCCTACAAGAGGGGAAAAACCTCCTGTTCCCCGTGGATTTGTCCCGGGGTGCTGCAGTCCTATGGGCAGTGCTGATGGAGGCACCAATGGTAGATTTAAGCATCAAGTGAGTGCAGCTCTGCCCCAGCCTGGTCCCACAGATTCCAGGTGTGAAACACAGAGCCAGGAAAATTCCCTCTTCTCTGAAGGAAATTCAGAATAAAATGCAAGGGGAATTTTTTCTTTTTGCCCAGTTTAGCTCCAGCAGCATTCCTGATGTTTTGCTAGGAGGGGTCTTTGACCCTGAGTGATCCATGGCTAATCGAGGCAGGTTGTCCATACAGCGGCACTTAGCCTGGCTGTGCAGCAGGGAACTGTACTGAGAGAGTGCGTGCCTGTGTATGTGTGTTAAATACTTTCCTCAACAAATGTGTGCATGGCTGTGTGTACGTACAGTTTAACAGTTATCACTCTATACTTAATAGGATTACAGAGATCTGCAGACAAATGAACATACCCTTCTATAGCCTTATCATCAGCTGATAAGTAAAAGCCTAAAGATTGTTGAGACAATTATGTTTTGATATTCATCTTAATACTTGTTCAGGAGACAAAATGAATAAATTGCTTTACGGCACCGCAGGCGTGAGCAAGAGCCCGCGATGCCTGCGGCCCGGATCCAGCCCTTGCCTGGCCAGTTGCTGGATACAGCATCTTTTCCTGCATTGCAGGGTCAGAATGGAGCTTTGCTCATCTCCCCAGTCTCTGCAAGATGGGCACAACCTGAATACAGCCCCACCGAGCAGTCGCCACAGCAGCTCTCATAAATCTGCTCTTGTCCCCCTGATTTCCGTGAGGGAAGTGAGGCAGGATTGCAGCTTGCTGGTCCTAAAGCTTTGGTGGAGCCAAAGCTGTCTGTCTCTAATTTTGGGTTCACAGCTCCATGTCTTGGCACAACTGGCTCCCTTCATGCTCCCTCCTGCCCAAGGCTGAGCTCAGGCTCTGCTCCCCCCCCAGCTCCAGAGTGTGACGAGCACTGACCCACAGCCAAACCCCTGTCCTGGCACATGGCCCCAGCCCAGCAGGGCAACACCTCAGGCAGCTCCAGAACTTCAACTTCATGGCACAAAGGCAGCCAGTCTCACCTTTCCTTCTCTGGATCTGCTTCTTTTCCTGCTGGATCCCAGGCCTGGAGCAGCAGCACAGAGCTCGCCTGGCACTGGGTCCCTGCTCATCTTCTGCAGAGGCTGAAGGGACCGACCAGTTCAATGCTGGTCCTCAGCCTGCACCAACACTCCCCAATGGCATCACTGCTGGCTTTGGCAACCACAAAAAAGAGGAATTTTTGTAGCTCTTCTGTCAGTATGGAGCAGGGGGGCGGGGAACTGGAGCAGACAGAAGATCCTTGCTGGAAGGAAATATTCCCATCCTCTGGTGTCCTGTGATTTTTGGCCATGTTCTTGCACTAATCTGGAAGAGTTTTCTGGAGATATTGAGAACAGCTGCCCTTCTAATTAGAGTTGGGAATGCTTGTATTACCGAAAGTGTCAAATTGCTTCATTACAACAAAAACAGGAGACACTTTGATCCAGAAAATTAGATGACTTCAACTTCGTATGAAGTTGGAGCTCTCCTCGGTGTTTGAGAAACAAAGCAGAGGAGAATAAAGCAGGGGATGCTCTCAGCTGTGGGTGTGGGCAGGCTCTCAGGAGTCAGCTGTGCAGCTTGAGTCAGGCTGGTGCTTCAGACCTGCAGAGCTCCTGAGTTAATGCCCGGCAACCTGGTAAAACTGAAAAATTTACACCCAAATAAACTGTAAAACAACAGTGCACATTGGAAACAACATCAGCATTTTTCAGAAATGATTGATTTTGTTACGAGTCCTTTTTTAAATAGGTGAAATTCCATGGAAATCTCTCCAGCTTTCTTTGAGCAATTTCAGTTCAATCCAACCCCATGTTTTTCCAATGGGAAGCATTCCTGGAAGGTCCATGGGATGGTTTACAGCAGCTTCCCTGGAGGGCAGCCTGCAGCCCAAGCCGTGCCTGGCTGGCGTGGACCTCTCTCCACAAGTAACAGAAACAGTTCTCCTCATGCTCCTGTGGAGCTCAGGCCAGGACTTGCAGCCAGGGCTCAGTTCAGGGGGCTGCAGGGACTTCCTTTCCCTTCCTGTTAGAGGTAATGTCCTCCAAAGCCAGGAGGCGCAGCCACAGCTGCCCTGGCGCATCATTTGCAGAAGGGCTGCCCACAATGGCAGAGCTGGGCTCAGCTGCGCTGCTCCCTGTGCTCTCCATGCAAGCAAGCTGCCTTCAGCTTGAATCTCTAATCTCTTCTTATCTCTACATCCTTATTCCAGACAGGCTTTTCCTCCTAACAGTGTGTAAAGAAAGCAGGGAGATCTACTTGCCATTACCTGCATTGAAATAACACTGGAGGGTTGTCATCTTTAAATCCCACCAGGCAGATGCTTTTGTAACATCTTAAAACTAACCAATGAACCCAGAATCAACCTCCCAAATAGAAAAGGGAGATAAAAGATTCATCCTTCCACATACTTTAACAGTAGGAGAGCAGTGATATTTCAAAAGCCAGACAGACATCCTGGAGGTGAAGGCAAAGGACGCGTGGGAAGCACAGAAAGGATGCAGACTTTAAAGGTGAATAGGAGGGCATCTGTGCTCAGCACTGTGAATGCTTCAGTCACAAGATGAGACCTCTTGATTCCACACTGAAGTGGAATTGCACATTTCTGGCTCTTATTTACTCTGCAAACAGAAAGCAAAAACTCCGGCCCCACTTGCATCCCAGGGAGAGTGGCTGCTATGGCCAGCATGTGCTGCAGCAAAGAGGGGCTTTGGGTGTCCTGGCAGGTTGGCAGCTTCAGGTGGGGTGAATAGCTGTGTGCTTCCAAATGTTTTCATAACACAAGCAGGCACTGATTTACCAGGAGCTGAGGTGGTTTCAGCCTCCAACAGCTCCAAGTGCAGCTGCAGCTGTAAGGCCTGGCACAGCATGGGCTGGGGGTGGCCAGGTAAAACAAGACCCAGCCTTGAAACAGAGACCCCATGTTCAGACAGTTTGGAAATATTGTGTAAATACAGAAAATGTGGCTCTTTCCAACCCCAGAACCCCACCTCCCCCTGCAGTGTCTGTGTATGCCTGTGTTTGTACGGACGTGACATGTAAATCAGCAAACCCACCAAGAAGCAAGTAGAGTGGTTGTGAAAAACAGTGTTTTTCTCTTATTAAATATGCTTGCTTTTCCTCTCTTTCTTCTTCTTTTGGCTCCCATCAGCTCATGAGGTGTGTTAGCCAGCTCTGCCAGGGGCTTTCCGGAGGAGCTGCTTCGTGTCCTGCCACTGAGCCAGTGGGAACGAGGGTGGCTCTGAATTACGACCAAGCCAAACAAAACTGCATAAAGAGGACATTAAATTCCTTTCTAGAAGGCACTAGAGAAGATACTATCTAGGTGTAAAAAGCTTTTTTTGTCGTTTTTGTTCTGTTTTCATTATAATGGGGGTGAGGAAGGGCAGGCAGTGGGCACTGAGTCTGAGTCTAGCAAGGTCAGGTTCCATGGAGAAAGGGGCAAGGGATGTCCTTGGGACATGGGCTCATGGTGTTACTTCAGTGCCTGAGAGCTATTTTATTTTAAAAAGACTAAAAAAAAAATCTTTAACATTTGCATAGGCTGCTTGTGTCTCTGTCCCTCCCCTTTTCCACGGACATGGAGCCACCAACCAAGGCAGGGCCAAAATCCCACTGGAGATGTTGCTTTTCCTCGCTTGTAGCTGAGCTGAAACTGCTGTCACACAACACCTTGGGCACAAAATATTGACACAGCTTTATCCAATTACACTCTGAACCTGTGGGACAAAAATCTGTTGACAGCTGTTAAATGTGATGGCATTATCTGTGTCTCTGGAGGTGGGAAGTTGTGGATCACCAGATGTGGAGAGACTGTGCAGGGAATCCCACATGGAATCCATCCCTATGGGCTTGCCCTGGATTTACAGTCTCTTTTAGATGCTTGCTCTCAGTCAGTGTCCAAAACTGGAGATTACAGAGACTTCTGGTCCTTCCCATCATGCCGAAAGCAGGAGGGAACAGTACATGGAACAGTCACCTGTTCAGGCCCCCTTAGCAAGGCAGCCTGGGTGTGACAGAGCAAAAATAGCCCAGATCAGAGCAAGGAGTGCTGAGGCCCTGGCACAGAGAGACTGTGGCTGTCCCATCCCTGGAAGTGCCCAAGGCCAGGCTGGATGGGGCTTGAAGCAACCTGGGATAGTGGGAGGTGTCCCTGCCCATGGCAGGGGGTGGAACGAGATGGTTTTTAAGGTCCCTTTGAACCCAAACCAGTCTATGATTCTGTAAAGAGCTTTTCCACTTGATCCTGGCACAGGAGGCTGATGGGTCCAAGGCAGCCCAGCCTTTTCTCTGCACGATTGGTCCTACAAGGGTGAAAGGCTCCTGAAGCCTTGATGAAGCAGAGCTCTACTTTTCCATAGGCACAGATTCCCAGGGGGATACACGTGTTATTAAGGGAACAAACTGATGTGCAAGTCAGCTGTTTTCTTTTTTTTTTTTCTTTTTTTTTTTTTTTGAGCCTGGCATCTCGCTCTGTACGAGAGGCAATTTAGAAAAACAGCTATTGAAGGTTTTTAATTCAAGTATGAATGTGTCTTCAGCTGGGGCAACTGATTGCCTCTTCCCTGAGGGAATGAGCTGTCTTATAAAGCACCATTCACTGCTATAATGGCCTGCTCCCTTTGGGGCAAAACATTCCACTTTAACTAAAAGGGGTTTGTATATAAACAAGACTTAATGCATCTCAACCAAAAGTGCTCCATCAGGGTGTGTTTCCAGGGCCCTGGCCCCGTGGTGAAGCACAGCAGGTCCCCAGGCAGGGTCTGTGCAGGTCCAGGATGGGGATGTGGCCTGGTCCTGCTACAAGCCACACCAAGGCTCGGAGGCACGGAAATTCCAGCACCAGCTCAGCCACACTGGAACTGGGGCAACTGGAAGGCAGCAGAATCACATCCCCTCCCTCTCTGGCAGCAGCGGGGGAGGGCTGCTCCCTCTGCATAAAAAGGCAGCACAACGGACAATTAATTAGCAGCAGGACTGGTTGCATGGCAAAGACACACCGTGCACCGTATCCGCATGCAAATATCCCGGGGGTAGGGAGGATTAGAGGGGGCTGGCAGGAAATGATGGCTGGGAGGGTTTAACCTTGAATATTGCAAAAGGCACTGCTGCTGCTTATTTTGACACATGTGTGGGTCAGCTAGACCATGGAGGAGAATAATTAGGGAGGGAAAGGAATGCAAACTCTTATTATTGAAGATACCTGGGGGCTAACGGCATGAATACATTTGTTATAATTGACCCATGGCCCGATGATGATAATTCCTCTGTAGAGATAGCCACTTAATCTATTCCGTGTGCCAACATGGATGTAGGAAATAATTGCAACCTTGGCTCCATCTCGTTTCCACTCTTCTGGAGAATAGCTAATTTATGACAGAAAATAATGACTAATGTTAGAATAAACAATATTATGACTCAAGTGACTTATGAGTGCTGCAGATATGATGCACATTTAATAGGACATGACTTATCCAGACATGTAATTCTTTTTCTGAGCCGAGTAAAGTAAGTGTGGCAGAAATGCCAGAAACAGCTTTGCAATTGGAATATGCAATTTAAAATAAGTAAAGATTACTCCCAGGTAGTTTATTGCTTTAACTACATCAAGGCAGGTCCCTGTAGCAGACTGCATAATGACTCTCATTTCATTTTTGGTTTGTGTCAAATATCTTCAGTTAGTTTTGCTTTATTGGCTTCATGCAATTTATTGCAGCACTAGAATGTGATTGTAATGCAACTAGTATTTTAGTTTTATCTTCCACTGGTAATTTTTCTTCTTTATGGAGCCTATACTGTCTGCATTAATAAAAGCCATAGAAATTATACAGCATGGAACCAGGTTTTAGTAAGTGCCAGTTTGTTATGGAAGAACTGAACTAGTAGTGCTGTTCTGCAGCCCAAAGGAGGGCAGACCCACCGGCTGAACGGAGGCCAAGATGCTCTGTGGCACGTCCTGCGCACACGCTGCTGCTTTCAGACATGACCCAAGCATTCCTGTTTGTCAGAAGGGAGCATGGAGTGAATTCATCTCACTAAACAGCAGCTGCTTCTCCAACGTATCAATGATCCAAACCTGTCAGAGTGAGACCAGTCTTGCGGGGTTTTGTATGGTCAGTTGGGGCCTCAGTGTCTGAGCCTCTGCAAGGAGACCCTGAACACAGAACAAGTGCTGTGGTTTCTCTGCTTAGCCTCAGTGTGTCTGTGACACCTTTGCTGCTGAGGAAAGGAGAAGGGTTGCTGCTCAAAACAGCACCTGATGTTTCAAAGGCAGGAGTTTCATGCAAGAGGCTTCTTCCAAGGCAGGCAGGGATCTGACACTTGCCTGAGGAACCTTCCTGCCCAAGTGCTCAGCGACCAGCAGCTCCCAGTGCAGTATTTAAAGATAGATGTCCCGGCTTCTTTCATCCCCCTAGTTCTTCTTTAAAACTCCCTACCTGGGCTGCACCTTGAATCCTGGGGTCAGTTTTGGGCCCCTCACTACAGAAAAGGCATTTCTCCAGAGGGGCTGGAGTGGGTCCGGAGAAGGGAATGGAATTGGGGAAGGGGCTGGAGCCCCAGGAGTGGCTGAGGGAGCTGGGAAAGGGGCTCAGCCTGGAGAAAAGGAGGCTCGGGGGGGCCCTTGTGGCTCTGCACAACTCCCTGACAGGAGGGGGCAGCCGGGGGTGGTCGGGCTCTGCTCCCAGGGAACAGGGACAGGAGGAGAGGGAACGGCCTCAGGCTGGGCCAGGGGAGGTTTCGATCGCGTATTAGGGAAAATTTCTTCACTGAAAAGGCTGTAAAGCTTTGGAATAGGCTGCCCAGGGAAGGGATGGAGACTCCATCCCTGGAGGGATTTACAAACCCTGTGGATGTGGCACCTGGGGACATGGGTTAGTGCTGGGGGGGATGGTTGGAATAAATGATCTTAGAGGGCTTTTCCAACCTAAATGATTCTGTCATTCTACTTCACCAAGGAGTAAGAACAATCGAATGCCCTGGTACACGGAACCATGTGAGGTGCTCAGATGCCCCCCGGTGCTGTGACCACGCAGGGTTGGGTGACCAGCACTGGTCTGGTTTCCCCCACATGAGCAATACCACCTGAAAAGTTCACAGGGCCTTTGTGAATTTGGGGGTGTTGATTAATTCATCTGAGCAGCTCGGGGGTACAATTTTGGCTGTGTGACTCTCAGTGAATATTTATAGTGCACGATTTCTGCTCCTCTTTTGACATTTCTCATCCCTTATACCATAAGTCACACTTCTTCCTCTCATGAACCACCAGACATGTCCCACCAGCTACTTCCTCAAGCACTAAAACACCTTTCATTAACAAGTGTGCTCGTGCTCCTCAGCAGCAGTGCTTCCTGTCCTGATTTTGGTTTGTTTAGGCCACGGGTGAAGATGCTCTGGAGAGTTCAGGCCAGCCACAGCATTCACATGGTGCTTGTGGGACCCCAGCTCACCCCTCCACTAGAAAAACATAGTAAAAACCCCAAAAAACACAAATGAAAAGCTTTTATGAGTATTTTAGGGAGCCCACCTATGCAAGAGCCCAAACTGAGAGGGCAGCCTGGGACACACCCCCAGGGACTGAGGGTTACAGAGGCATTTCTAGGAACCAAACAGCCAAATCCCGCAGACTCTGGATGGGACCTGGGTACCTGATTCCCTTACGCGCTCTTAAATTTGCAGGCAAAAAATACCCAGTGTATACAGGGGGTGGGGTTCTGAAAGACTGATTGTGCTTGCTGCGAAATGAATTTCCTTTAAAGCTGCATTTATTGCACTCCATGGCCTCCATTAATCAGTAAGTTATATCTGGCCTTCACATTATGGTGAGAGAAGAATGTGAAATATTCCTAAGCTNGGGGTGGTGGGGGTGGGCTTGTTCCCCCTTTGCATTTGATTTCAGTGTGGAAAATAAGTCACTTTTTGTTAATGTCTGTCTGAAGGCCAGTTGTGAACTTGGCTTTGTGTAAGGAGCCCCACTCCCATCTGGCCCAACACAGCCCTGGGCAGCCTTCTCTGTGGCACCCCACATGCCCTGGGGTAGTCATTCCTGGTGCCTTTCTGGGGTGACTGCACGGGGGACTGATGTATGTCTTGGAGAAGTGTGGGAGGGCCGGTCAAGGTGGGGTTATTCCCAAGAAAGGCTGACTTTACAGCCTTTGGTTGTTCCAGAAACTCTTTTGTACGAAGTGGGGTTGTGGTTTGACAAAAACTCTTGGCTATAATGCAGCCTCAAAGCTTAAAAAAAATTTAAAACCTTCAAGGCTGAAAAGACATCTATTTTCTTACTTGGTTGGATTCAATGTAATAATTTTTCTAAGTGTGAAGGTATGAATCTGGCAAAAAGAAGAGAGGTTTTTTTACATAAACCAGTAACCTACACTTTGTTGGAGCAGGAAAATGCTTTCCATGAGAACACGTCTGTTTGAGGTGCTCAGCGTAAGGTTTTTGGGGCCAGAGTTATTTCCTCAGTGAATATATATTCACAGCAAGGCCTGATCTCAGCAGGGCCTGTAATGGCAACAGCCATGCACGCCATAAATAAAACATCCTTCTAAAAACACGTGGCTGTTCTGTGCTGCCCCCGAGGCCTCCCACAGGCTGGTCATGGCTGGCCAGTGCATTTTAAAGTTGTTAAGTCCTGTATACACAAACATCTTATTAACTACCCTTTCATGGGAAGGGTGGAAAAATCTGCGGAAACACTCCATTGCACAACTTGACCCTTGTGAGTACATTCCCATGGCTAAGGGAGCTCCTGCAGCATTTCACAGTGGCTTAAATCACTTCTGAACAGGAGCAGGCTTCCACCACGATGTACCTTTACACCTCTGCAGAGCAGAGACAGAGCATCTTGCAGTGTGGGCAACTCCACCTTCCTTCCCGTAAAGAAATTATTTAGTAAAATTACTGTGGGTAAATAAGAAGTCACTTTTGTAAAGCCTCTCTTCGATGATGCTGAATGAATTCCCAGAGGGTGGATAAACTTTCTCACAATGACGACCATTTGCAGAACAAAGAGGCAATTTTTTTCTCATTTCAGTGTTTTCTGACATTTCCCCCACTGGGGGAATAAATGGGCCCATTATTCTACCAGCTTCCCTGGCATTTGCAGAGCCTGGGTGGGGATGCTCCAGTGCCTCCAGTCTTCAGGCTTTGCCTTGCTGCTTTGTGGTGACACCCAGCTGGCCTGAGGTGGCATCTGACTGCACCAGCTTCTTATTTGGGAGCAGCCTCCCAAATTCCTGAGCTGCTGAGCTGAAGCTGCCACGTTGGGAAGGTGTTTGGGTATCTCATTCCAAATGCCTACACAGCGAGCTGGGGGCTAAATGCCACCCAAAAGGTGCCCAGGTAGAAGGAGCCCGATGGGACTTTCATTGGGGGACAGACTCAGCACCCACGTGGCAGGGAAAACAAAATTCAGAGAGGAGGGATTATGTTATGGATCACTCCACCAAAACCACTTCTGAATTTAACCTGATGATGCCAGTCTTCCTGTCAGTGTCCCAGCCCAGCAATGCCACTCCTGATGGATTATTCTCACCCACTGATGGGAAGTGTGGATAAGGGACCCCAGGAGGAAGGAGGCCACAAGTGTCCCTAGGCTGGTGTTTGCAGGTAGACAACTACAGCCAGTGGTCACCACTCGTGTAGAAGCACGGGTCCCGTCCCACCCGCAGCTCTGTCACGTTGCATAACCTTCTCTGGTGTGCTCACAGTTTCTGCTTGGCCTGAGAACAGCCAAGATCAGGAAGGCAGACAGAAGGAGCTGGAAAGGAAACAGTGAATCAGAATAATATATTGGGAAATACTTGGTATGAAGAGAAAGTTAAAAAAATATTTCCTTTTCAATATCATCTGCTGTACAAGACCTTCCAGGGAGGGTAAAATCTCACTGCAGATGGGTTATAATCCTTATTGATACAGTAAATGGAACTATCAAGCTGGAAAAGATCATATGGCAGTTAAGATAAAGGTTTGACTTGTCCTAGAACCAGGCTTATCAGGGTTTAGCAGTAAGTGAGTTTTGTTGCTTAGACTGCATTTAAAAAGGTCATTGATTTGCAGCTAATACCAAGTTGTCATAGTTTCGTGAGTAAGAGCTTGCAGTTTTCAGAATCAAAGCCTTTTCCTAAATCGATAAGAACAGATTCAGTGAGATTGCTTGAGCCCACTGAGGCAGACAGAGAGGCAACCAGCAAATCCACCCAGGCCGTGACATGAGAGAACAGCTCTCACAGCCTGCAGATCCCCCCAGGGCCTGCACTGAAGGTTTTCCAGGAAAGCCGAAAACGCTCAGCCTGGCAGCAGAAGGGCTGCTGAGAGGGTCTGTTAGTGACCATCAGGCTGCCTGGTGCAAACCCCCAATGAAGTAATTAGCTGATTGATCTGGGCTTTGCTGGACTGAGACACTGTATTTCCTGCGTCGCCCAGTCGATACCATTGGATTTTCACACTGCTGGATGCAGAAATACACATGTACAGCCAAGCGTGGCTGGAAAGGGGGATTCCCACCATGGACTCCTGGGCCTCCAGCTCCTCCCTAGACACCTGGTGGAGGCTTCAAAGTCAGGAGAAAGGAGCATCTTTGTTAGCAGGACCTCTTGCTATTCCTGTGTCTTCATAATTTATTGCACAGACAAGATCGGGGCTTTAAGCTTCCCAGCTGGCTTTCCTGCTTGTTTGTGGGATAGCTCCAGGTGTGTCCCAAGGACCCTACTCCTTCCCACCAGCCCCAACCAGGCCTGCCTTCTGCTTGTCTGCTGCCTGATTCCCAACCAGTGACAACTTCCTCCTGTCTATTAACCCAATTCCTTGAGAAAACCAGTCTCAGGATACCACATACTGTGTATCTGCCTCAAGGACCACTGGCCAATTTCTACTAAATCTGGCAGAGAGATGGGGACACTCACATGTATGAGTTTCTTGCATGATGAAAAAAGGTAGACACGCAGAGACGTGGGGTGGCATTAATCTGCTCAGCAAGGGAAAGGCTCCAACCTCCACTTCTATTAAACTTCAAAGGGTCCCCACAGGAGAAGGTGAGGGGTCACCAGGCTTCATGTGTTTTATGGGTCATGTAACAGCTTATTTCTAAATCAAACAGAGCAGAATGCTAGAAAGTGCTGCTCTGGTATTTGATGTCTCTACTTGAAGCCATCTAAAACCACAAAAATACAAGACACACACACACACACAAAAGTAGCTCAGAGAGGTGCACCAGGGACCCTGGTGCCCACAGCTAACTCTCCCACTTGCCAAACTTGGGCAAGGAAGGCTGATGTCTTTATGGGACTGGTTACATATGGTTAAGTGTGAATTTTATGTCTGGGGCAGAAGTTACTACAAGGTGAAACTATCAGAAGCTACCATGGAGCACCTCTGCTATCGAGACAGGCTGAGAGAGTTGAGGCTGTTCAGCCTAGAGAAGGCTCTAGAGAGACCTTAGAGCCCCTTCCAGAGCCTAAAGGGGCTCCAGGAGAGCTAGAGAGGGACTTTGGACAGAATGGAGGGACAGAACAAGGGGGAATGGCTTCCCAGTGCCAGAGGGCAGAGTTAGATGGGATACTGGGGGGAAATTGTTCCCTGTGAGGGAGGGGAGGCCCTGGCACAGGGTGCCCAGAGCAGCTGTGGCTGCCCCTGGATCCCTGGCAGTGCCCAAGGCCAGGTTGGACATTGGGGCTTGGAGCAGCCTGGGACAGTGGAAGGTGTCCCTGCCCATGGCAGGGGTGGGATGAGATGATCTTTAAGGTCCTTTCCAACCCAACCCATTCTGCAACTCTGCGAATTACCTAAGACGTTAGGCAGCTTTTAGACAGGAAAACGGAAAGTAAACCAGGCTTAATCTTCAGAAAGGGCAAAAGATGGTCTGAAACACCTTCTAGTGTAGTTGCAGAGAGAGGAGGTTTTTGCAAGAGGGATTAAACACGTTGAGTAACAAAGCTTCCCACAGAGCTTTTGTATTCAGCATCCCCTGGATGAATCCAGTACCCTGCCCTGCTCCCCTTGAGCCCCCTGCTGGTCTTGGGGCTGGTTTCCTGCTATTTGAGGATCTTGCCTGAAGATATGGTGTCTCTTGCTGCTCTACAGTAACAGAATAAGAATTTAATTTGAGCAGGTAACTTGAGCACATGCTTAATTTGAAGCGTGGTCAATTGTGTCTCCTGCTCTGCAGAGCCTGTTGACACAAGCTCACAGTCAGGCACTGCACACACCTCCTCAGACCCTTTCCAGCTCTCAGTGCACGTGCTAATCTCAGTTAAGTCAAGGGAACATGAGCGTGTACTTGATGTACTAGTCCTGGTGCTAAGCACATGCTTAAGTGCTTTGCAGAATTGGAAGCCTTGAGCAGCAGTGTTGCCACGAGGCTGGGAACAGTATCACGTTCATCCTGAGCATAAAACAAAGGAAGGATTATAAATCTAAGAGGCAGCCCAGCTCTACTAAGCGCCATGGTACAATCTCTCCTTGCTTGAAACGAAACAGCAAAAGAGTCATGATCCTTTCGAGATCAAGACAGTCCCAAGATTTGCACATTTATGATTATGTTTATGAGTGTCATCATATGTGGATGGAAAACTATTTGCTCTGAGTGATTTGGAGACCCAGGCCATAAAGAGAGCAAGTCTAAGCATAACAGGTTCCCAGCTGTGTCCCAGCTCGATTCCTAGACGACAGGTAAACTTTTAAGATTCCAGTTTTAAGCCTGACACAATGCAGAGTGAGGGGTTTCACAGAGTAGCTGCCCATCTCTTGCTTTTCTGGGGTGTAGTTTAGTTTATAGACTTTTCAGGGATATAGTTTCTGCATAATAGAACTCTTTTATGCTTCCTTTTCTCTGTTTTCCCCACCCCTCTTCCTGAGCCGTCCTCATCCTTGGAGTGAGACAGCCACAATATCTCTAGTGAAGTATTTCAAGAATTCTTCCTTGCAAGGCTTTCTCTTTGGAGTGCTGGTACAACAAGCTGTATTTGAATCCCATCAGCCCAGCACAACTGCGAACTTCATTTCACACATAGAGAGATGATTCTTTCATTGATGAGCCTTTGTCACCTTCTGTCCCTGCCCTGAGTGGCAGCAGGGTGACAAAGGAGCCTGGCACGCGCGCCTGCACTCCCTGCCAGCCCCACAATGGCCTCTCTTGTGGCTTGGGCTGCCGATCCTCCTCCTCATCTATCTGGATTTGTAGTTTGTCAGCAGCTCTTGTGACGGGGCCCAGCTCTGCAGCTCCTGGCTGTGGCCGGCCCAAGGTATATCTGGCAGCAAGGCTTTCTGTGCTGTGATGTATTTCTTTGGCAATGGATATCATCATTTTTTGGCTTCTTCTGTGGCCCCCTGGGTTAGTTTTCACTGCCAAAGCTGCTGTGGTAGATAACTTGAAGCCTGCCTGCAAGTTCAGTGGGTTAGTCTGGAGCTTGCCTTCCAACCACAACAGAAAGCATGCATCAGGGGAATTAGCCAGCATCAGGATCAACACAGTGCTGGGACATACATGCTGTTGGAGAAGGGAAGTCCTTCAAATATTGCTTATTGCAGCTCCTGCCTCATCTTCTCCTGCAGTTCATTTGCACTGTGATATCTTCTAATGCTTTTTCTTACAGTTTCAGCACCTGTGCTCATGTTATTCCGGGACTGTACCAGGTGTTGCAGAGCAAAGCCCTCTGCCAGCTCTCGTGGTTGCAGAGAAATTTTAACCTGTCACTGGACCGCATCCTCAGGGTTTGGGGAAAAAGCACCAAATCTCACCAGTCTCACCCAAACCTCAGTGCTTAGGGAAGGAAAGGATTGGGGGTGATGAGGACACAATCCATGATGTTGAGGAAGCCACCAGCTGTGTCCTTCCAGTGCTGGGGACACGACTTCACGGTGATTGCCGAACTAGGGAATCATTTCCCGTTTCAGCCCAAGCCCCAGGTGACGCTGGCAGGTGTGGTGTGGCTGTGTGTGGGGGAAACCATCAGCACAACTGAGCCCAGCACTCGCCTGGAGTTTCTGAGGGCAGCTGAAGGATGACCCAGTATCAATAATAACCATCAGATCTGGCAAGGCCACAGGAACTCTGGCGAAGCCAATGGGGATGTGCGGCCAGTTCTGCCTTCTTCTGACCTAAACCACTCCAAAGTGCCCTGTTAGAAGTCACCACAGGGGCCGTTCAGGCCAGGCCAGTGAGGCCACGAGGCCTGGGGCTTACATCCAACACCTGGAGAAGAGTGAAAGAGGCAGCGCTCAGGGCTGTAGCACATCACTGCATCCTCTGCTCCACCACAAACCCCCCATTTCTCCTGGCGAGACCAGTGTATGCCCAGACAACAGCCAGCCAGTGTTTGGAGCATGTTTTGGGTCTGAGAAAAGCAAAATCAATTCTGCAGCTGGCCCAAAGTCTTCCTGACTGCACCAGTGTGTCCCAGACTCTTTTAAGGGTAATATCCCTCATCAGCTCGCCCACTCCACTCTTCGCCTTTCTCATAAAAGAGCATTTTCCCCGTGGTACTGAGAAGAATGTAACCTATAAATTTATAGCCATGAGGGGAAAAAATAACACTCTCGCTACCAAAACATCAGCCTGTGAACCCTTTGCAGCAGTGTTTTTCCTTCTGCAGGAGTCGCAGCTCTTCTGCACTAAACCCTCTGCTGACATACAGCCTGGGGACACTGTCGGGGCTGGCAATGTCCTGTCCTGGCAGTGGTGGCAGGAATGTGACTGGGACCCCATGGTAAGGCTTGGGATGTGCTGGGGGAAGGAGGGAGCACCGAGGCTCTGCTGGACCCCACTGGGTTTGCATTTTCCCAGTCTTGCTCAGAATCCCGTTGTCAGGGTGATGGAGAGGATTGACCAGCTCTGAAAACAAAACTTGGAAAATCTGTGTCTTTCCTCAAAAGCTTCTTGGTTGGCTCAATGAATTGATTGCCAGAGATAAAACTTGATGAAGAGGCAATGTTTTCCCAGCATAGCACTTGACTCCAGAAAGCAGAAGATGCAATAGATTTTATGTACACGTCCACCGTTTTTTATTTATATGTCAGTGCTTCAAGCTAATTGCACATTGCCAAGCAGCACAGAAGAGCTGCTTTCCCCTGCATTTCCCATAGGCTGGAATACGACTGGAGCACAGCATGTGGGAAGGGCTTGGTGCTCGTGGCATCACCGAGAGCTCAGTGTGCCAACAGCAGGCCCGTCCCAAGAGGGAATCCAGAGGCAAGACCTGTGTGGTGGTTAATAAGGAATAGGAAAGCAGCTGTACCGTGGTTGAGACCCACTTTAGGGAAGGAAGCTGTTCAAAAGTTGGCATTTTAAATTCCCAGGCTGCAGAGGAGGGAGAGAAGGAAATCCAGGAGGGCACGGGAGGAGGGGATGGCACAGGACTAGGGTGGAAGGAGAACGCCCACAGTGGGCAAGTGAGGCCGAGGGGGGATGTTTGGGAACAGCTGCATCACTGCTGTGCAGGGTCAGTCACCAGAAGGTTGTGCTGGGCACAGATAGAAGGGCCTCACATTTGCAGAGCTTGGCACTGGATCCCCTGTGTGAATGTGCAGGTGTGTGTGGGTGAATATGCCTACTCCTAAATATCTCTTAAAGCTCCCTTAAACTCATCAGAGTTATGCTGATCTCAGAATTATATTGCTTGAGTGGTTTTGCCAGTGCCAGTGAGCAGAGGGTCTGTCCCAGGTAGTACCAACCACTACTGATCCCTCCCAGCTGCCTTTTCAAGTGTGCCAAAGGCTGCCAGAGTGGATCGGGTCTGACCCCCGCACCTTGTGCTGTGAAGCTGTTTGGTAACGTGGTGGCTCTAAGTGAGCTTTGCCTGTCACACTGTGCCACCGTGTCCCCTCTGTGCAGGCACCGGCCTCGGCACACAGGGAGCCAGGAGCTCCCGTTCACAAACAGCAGCCTCACTGCAGGGGAAGAGATTTACTGACAAATAACTGTCATTTGCTAACCTTGTCGTGGCAATCTTTGTTTTTTCCTTTTTTCCGGAGGCACTCCAAATGCTGAATGCCAGCATCTGTTACGGACCGGAAAACAAGCAAACACTGATATTCCTGGTGGCTTTGAAAGAGCATTTAGTGCTTAGCTCTTTACACTTGCCTTTACCTGGAAAATCACTTCAGGATGTGCTTAGCATGATTATGATGAGGAGTGTCTGGGCAAAATCAAAATAGAGAAGGCGGCCCCTTGCTACAGACAGGCTGAAAAAAAGTCTGTGAGTCCTCCTGCCAGATGTTGACATTTTGATTTGCATAAAGGTAAACTTTTGAGTCAACAGCATTTTTAATTTTCTAAAACATCTCCAAGAAATAGGGCATGTTCACAGATAATGAGTTTGCATCATTAGCAATTTTCGTCAGACCTGTATCCTGGCGAACTGGCTCAGAACATCTTTGTTTCTGCTGCCTCTGAGCATCTCCCCATGACTGTGCAAGGAGGGAAGGCAGCCATGGGGGTGCCCAGGAGGTAACAGAGGGGCAGCTGTGAGTTGGGAAGAGTACTGAGACATTTCTTCACGGATTGTGAAGGAACCCGCAACTCCCAACCCATGTGGGGACAGTGCCAGAAACAGCCCCAGCTCCAGCACCCTCCACCTGCCCTCCCATCTTCAATCCTCTGCAGCAAATTCCAGCTGGCTTTGCCCTTCAGACAGAACCTTGTGAGGTTTTAACCTCACAAAGAAGTAACAAGAGCTGTGGGAGCATCCTTGTGAAGAAACGAGGACGTCCTCATCTCTCAGCTGGGGGAACCAAGACCCAGACAAATCACCCCCCTCGCCCCCTCTGCAGGGGAAAGCAGCCAAGCCCGGAGCAGACAGCCCAGATCCACCTCCCTGTGCCCCAGCTGGGAACACGCATTCCTGGGTCTCCTCATTGAGCTAAATTAAGCTGCAGCAAGATGCCAAATCTGAGGGAGAAAATAAGATCCTAGGACAGGCAGATAACTCTTTCCAAGTCACCTGTAAATCCACAGAGAGAAAATGCTGTAGGTGACAGGGAGTTGGGGCTCTGTACGGGAGCACTCAGCCTGCTCTAGGATATAAACCATGCCTAGAGCCAAGAATTCCTGCCATATTTCACCAGACTTTGGGTTTCTGTCTCTGAAGAGGCCAGGAGAGTTTGACTCCTTCTGAGTGTGGGCTCAGCAGTGCACAAGGCTCCTGCGTGCTGAGCTGTCCTGGGGCTGGGGACCCAAACACCAGGAACACGTCCCAGGTGCCACGTGCAGGGGAAGAGCGGTGCCCCTGGAGCTGCTGGCTCTGCTCTGAGCTCTGCAGCCCAGCCTAGCCATGGGGTGCCCGGCTGACACTCCCTGCCCAGCCTGGGGCTGGAGCAAAGCATCTGCTCACACAGAGAAACAAGCTTGTTATTGCTGCTGGAAGAGCAGCTAAAAACAGCAGCTAAGGGAAAACCAGACTTTCCTGGGTCTACTACAGAGCTGAACCAGCTCTCATGGACCACACAGCCCATTTTTCAGCATTTTCTTCTACCAGGGCTGCGGTGCCCACCCAGCCGGACTGGCTCTGAGCAGGGATCCCAGTCTGGGGCGATGGAGAGATGGAGAGATGCCCAGCAGCACAGGACCCCTGGCACCCCGGAGGAGCTCCCTGCTACTGTGCCCAGCGTGGTGTCACAAAGCTCTCCAAGAGCTGGAGAGGGAGGACGCGACTGCAATGCAAAGCACTATCATTGCCGTATTAGCCTCAACTGAAATGTGCTACATAAGTGCAAATTGCTGTTATAAATCATAAACATCAAAAGGCCATAAGTGCCTAATAATGGCCTAAGTGGCTAATTTGTTTTATGTGCTACTGGAAGAAGCACCGTAAAGATATGGAAGAAAAAATTTCCCTCATTGTGGTTTGGCCTCTGATACCAAGAAAGGCTGGAAGGGGGTGGGAGCAAAGTGCTGCTCTAGCACATATTCAGGAGCATTTCATATCAAAGCCTGTAATTAAAAACACAGCAGAAACCCCTGCAAGAGCCTGGTCCCTGTGGAAGGAAAATGTAGCCAGTGCTGGGGGTGACCCCATGGGAGTGGGGGCGTGGGGCAGCTGCTGGTGAGCAGGACAGAGATCAGTGGCACCATCCCAAACTGTGAGCAAGTCATTTGTGAAAAGAGATGAGGAGGTGTTGTGGCCAGTGGGCCCTGCCTCTGGCACTGCTGAGGTCCATAAGTGGGGTGTGAAGCCTGCTATATTCCCCTGCTCGACACTGTCTCTCTGCAGGACCCAGCAAGATCCAAAACACCATCCTGAGCTGGGCTGAGGGACACCTTCAACCTGGCCTGGCTCCTCTGCACCTCTGTTTCAACGTGGCAGTCTCCTTTCCCCATCCAAAACAACTGTGTGCCCTCCATCTGCCTTTTCACTGCTCTGGGCCTTTTGGGGTTACGTGGTGCTGTAAAGGCTCTTTCTGGCTGGCTGGCTCTGCTTGCGAAATTAGCCTTGAAGAACCATAAATACCCTAATCGAGCCCTGCTGTGCCCTGCAGATATGTTCCTCATGCAATTCTTATGCTCTTCAGGTCAGAGCTGCCTTTCTGCTCCGCCTTGGCCCAGGGCAGGCTCAGGGTGTTCCATGCACAGCACAGCTGATGGGGTTTTGCTGGTCGAGCAGAGGACATTCCTGCAAGGAACTGCTGAGCCCTGCATGGACCAAACCCTGTTCTAGGATGCAACACACTGAACTCATCTTCTCTTAGTCCAGAGATTTGGCCATGGCCCAGCACACCCTAGATGAAACCCCTCAGCATGGGGCAAACCCCAGAGGGCACCTCATGGCCACCTGGGTGAAACATCACATGCAGCTGATTTATTAGGGATGAGCAAAACCAGTCTTTCCTAATAACATACCTGAGCAGGCCCCCTTCTTTCTACCCCAATGGATTCCACTTTCTGTAGATATTTTGGCTTTCATTTACAGTAAAATCACGGTGTCCCTCTCTAGTTGCCACAGAAGAATTCCCCCAGGTGTCTCTGGTGGAGGAATGTGATCAGAATAATGTGTTTTGTCATGATGCTGCAGCAAGGATGTTGTGATGGCAGGAGAGACACATCAGGCCATGGCAAGGATCAGGAGCCTGATACTCAGGGTCCCTCCACATGCCCTTGTATCCCAGATGGGTCATGTGGGGACTGTTCCCAGCACAAGGAATTAATTCAGTAATATTTCAACACGGGTACAAGTGATTTAGAGTACAAACGGCGCCGCTTTCCTGTAATATATTGCCCTGCACAAAACCCTTGAGGGAATGGCTCAAGGAATAGCCCTAATTGGTCTGTTCCTCTTGTGATATCTGTGATAACGTAGAGGAAGAAAAAAACCTCTTTGTCCTGAAACGGCATGCCATAAACAACATTTTAAAAAATAATTTCTTTGATGCTTATCACTTCCATAGCACATGTTCAGTGTGCTCTACAAACAGGAACCACAGCTGCAGCTGACCTCTGCATGCCCAAAGAGAGGGGCAGCACCCGCTGCAGAGCTTTATTTGTCACCTTGGTGGGACATGGGAAAAAACCAATCCAGCTTTGACAGCTGTGCATGAAAGCACAGAGAGAGAGCTCTGTGCGCTTTGGAAGTGACTGAATGGGCAGAGCTGGACTTGGCAGCTCTTGAGGCAGTGGCACAGAGTGAATACGGGGTCCCCTCTGCAGGCAGGTGAGCCACTGTCTCACAGCTGTGCCTTCAACAGGACAAAACCCTGGAAATGGAAATGGAAGTGACTTTTCCTCCACCAGCCCGCTCAACAGAGGGAAAAAATGGGAGATACAGTGTGTGTTCAGCTTTCTGAGTGGAAACCACAGCAGGCCTATGATGCTCTCCTGTGCTAGCTCTGGTGGCCCTCAGACACCCTTTGAGCCAGTTGAAGGCATTAACCAAAAGAAATCTACCCCATTTTGCTAGCTGGGCTGTTTGTTGGGCTTGTGGCAAAGTAAGTCACGCTGCCACAAGGAAGAAAGAGTCTATTGACCACAGTCAGCCTGAAGTGAGCAGGAGGAGATAGAGAGTGGTAGAAAGAGAGGATGGGATGAAGCAAACCTCTCCTTTCTGAGCAGAAGGAAACAAGACATTTCTGACATTAGCACGTGATGCAGCAGAGCTGTCAGCAAGGACAAGACTGGAAAAGAAAGTGAGAGACTGCCTCTGCTCCTGGGGAATGCCAGGCCTGGCTGTGTTTCAGTCCATTTGGCTGCTTCACCACCTCCTGCAACAAAGCAGTTGATGTGAGAGCTCTACAAACCCAAACCCAGGGGAGGTAACCCAGTCCTGCAGAATGTGCTGCTCTGCCATGAACTGCAGCTCAGCACCTCCACCATGGCCTGGGGCAAGGGCACTTCACAAGGTCTCCTACCCCCATGGACACTTGAAGGCAGAAACAGTGTCATTTCCCACTCTTTGGAATACTTTAGTGGGCAACATGGATTCTTGTCTGTGCAATCTCAGCTCCCAAAATCTTTAAACCATCAGTTGATGTTATTTTATTATATTACTAACTGTAAGTAATAAACCACAAATAATGTACTCTATTGCTGCTTTAAAGCAGAAATAACTAATTATTGATCTGTTTGTTAAATGACAGTGCAGGTGTTATATTCTGACAGCAGGAGCAAGGCAAGGGTCAATCCATGGATCCAAGAGCAGAGTTTCTTCCTCCTCTGCACGGGGAGCATCTTTCTCGTGGCTGGCCCCCATCTGCAGTGTCATCATCTCTGAGCTGGCTCAGACCTCCAGCAGCCTTGCAGGGATGGAGGCATGTCTGGCGGGCCATGAACACCTGCACCAGTTTTCACCAGTGCACCCAGACCCTTGGGTTGGAGTTCTGGTGAAGCCAGAGGTGTCCTGTGATGGGGTGCTTTCTGCTCATCCTGGCCCTGCCTGCTATGAGGCTGGTGCTACACGATGAAGCACCAGATAGTGAGCTTTTGTTTCAGAAATCTGGCAGTGCCCTGGTGGAGGCTGTTTATGAGGTCTTTATCAGGGTGTATATATTCAATTCTACAGCGCTGATTGCCCTATAGACTTGCATACAAATTGCTCACTCTCCTTTCAGTGGAAGTCTCTTGTGCAGAAATGCAACAGGATAGAGATACGTGGTGTGCCCATCCTGCTTGGAGCCTGGCGTTTGCCTGGGGCTAAGCCGAAGCAGTGGGTGCCAGCCCCCTCCTGCTCTGAGCTATGGGCACCGAGGGCAGCAAAGCCACTACAGGAAATTTCTTCACCTTGGGATAACCAAGCAGGCCCTGCTGCTGTCCACTCCTCCTTTTCCTCTTCTCGTGCTCATCTTCATCCCTGCCCTGGGGGGTAGCTGCCCTTTTTTCTCCTTTCCCATCTGTGTGCTGGGCTGCTGATGGTGCCTGACTTCATCCCCACGTGCTCCTGCTGCTGCTCTCTCCCCATTCCCCATGGCCCATACCCTGGTGACATTTGCTTCTTCAGTTATTTACTTTTGGATCAGTAAGTGCCATGAAAGCACCATCCAACCTGCCCAGCCCTCTGAGCAGCCCCAGGAATGAACTGTCACTAATAGAATTTCATAAGAAATGAGATTACCCTTCTCCCCCATTAGGCACACTTCTCTTCTAGGGATAGTGGCAATGCAGGGACACAGCAATTCCTTCAACCAAAGCCTGCACTCAGAACTGGCTTTTAAGGACCCCGGTTAGTTCCAGGCTGTAGCTGGTACTCATGCTCTGATCCGAGGAACTGAGCGGCATGACTTGGCCTGGGGTTCGGCGGGATTGATGACACCTGTCTGCCTGTTTCACATGCAATTGCCTACAAACAGCTACACCTCCCGGCTGTCACAGGTGGCTGTTATTTATGAGTGCCATCCCTGGCAGGTGTGACAGCCCCTCGCTGTTCCAGTGACCTCTGAGGAATCCTGACGGACACGTCTGGGTCTGTGCTGCTCAGTATTCCTGCACCCTCGTTTGCTTATCAGTGTAGGTCCCTTGATCATCTTGCACGATAGTCCCCGACGTGTTGGCTTTCCTCTGAAGACAAGAGCCCCTTTGCTGAGACAAACCTGTGTGCACTTCAGAAGATAATTTGATGAGGAAGCAGCTCGGGGAAGCAGCACAAGCAGGGCTGTACCAGGACGGGCTCTTCCACACCGGTGAGCCCTCCTGCATGAGGCCAGCAGGCAGCAAATGCAAGCAGAGTCATGACAGATGCTGTGACACTAAGCTCCCCTTATCTTAGGAAGCGAAAACTATGCAGGAAAAATTTGTTTTAAGGCCACAAAGACACTCCATATGTCTGAGGCAGGATCCGGTGTACGTCCTGTGTGGCACGGCTTGATAACTCCCAGGACAAGTAATTTTGCACAGAGCTGCCATGAGCTGTTTGCAACTTTTGACCAGAGAGCCAGGGACTGCTGCTTGGGGTGGATGGATGCTGGTTTGCTGGCAAAAGGCTTTCGGGGTCTAATTTCAAGTGCTTTCAGCTCCTGCTAGACTTTGTCACTGCTGAGAACAGAAGGAGGGGTTTTCACACTTGCATTGTTAAACTGTGACGCTCCCAGGATGTTACAAAGGATTTCACAGACAGGTAAGATCATTCACAGATCCATTAGCCGCTGCAGAAGACGTGCAGCTACTGACCAAGAAGGGCCGATGCCTGGGGCTACAGGAGAAGGGCTCAGGCTGCACCTTCCCCTTGCTGCTCCTGTTCTGCTGGCATCATCTCCCACTCGGCATGCTCCGGGCAGGATTCTGAGCAGGGTGCTCAGCAGCCTCCACGGGGCAATCATTGCTCTGACCTGTTCATTTGGATCACACAGTGCTGGATTTAGAGATCAGACATTTGGATGTTTTGAGAATGATCCAGACGAGAATTGCTAACAGCACTCAGTATGGCATTGGAGTGGTCAGAAGAAATTGCTTATCTGCCTGTGCTTTCCCTGTGGACAGGGCACAGATCTGTTTTTCTTTCTTCAATTTATGGGTAAAAATCAGAATTGTCATTATCTGTGAATTGTAAGAGGAAAATACACACAATGCTTGCGGCCCAGAGCCAGGTCCCTCCAGACTGCAGTGCTCTGCAGCTTCATCAGCCACACTGAGCTGTTACTGCCTTGGTTCTCCTTGGTTAACTGACCACGAGAAACTGGTCAAGACACAGCAGCTTCTCCTCCAGATGAGGTTTTTGGTTGGCCATTGGTTCAGTACTGGGCCAGAGGGTCACTTAGCATTAGTGATTCTTGGATGGATCCACCTGAGTCTCAGTGCTCTCCTTAACTGCAGGGTGTGCCTCATCCCCAGATTTGTCAGCCTCGTGGCCCAACTCCAGCTGAGTACATTATCCTGCTTACCTTGAAAAGGCAAATAATCTCATGGATTTGCTCTTGCTTTGCTGGAGATTACTGGGTGTTAGGCTGGGGGGGGCGGCTGAAGGGTTTCTGTATTATTTGGAGTTAAAGTGATAGTTTAGTGCCAGGCTGACAGCTCCTGGCATGCAGATGATGCCATAGCATCTCTCCTGGCCTTTGCTAGGGATCATCAGATTTACTTCTGTGGGTTGGTTTTACTCACAAAATCAGAACTTTGCTCCTCAAACAGTCCCTGGCAGTCTCGGGGGAAGCCCAGAGGACTCCATCCTCAGAGGCATGCTGGTGGAAATTCCTGCACCAAGCAGGGGGGGGGAATCTTTCATCTCCATGAGACCTTCAATGCTTCAGCTCCTTGCTGCAATGGGAAATAAGGGTTAAAAATGTGGGAGCAGGGAAGGGAGAGGTCAAATATGTAAAGCCACTTTCATGTACTTAGGAGAAGAGTGGTAACAGGAGAGCTGTTAAAAATTTTTATAGCTGGCACCAAACAACACTGGTGTTAAAAATCATGGAACTGTTTAATAGCAAGTGGAGGTGTACATTACTTAATTAGAGGCATACTAACAGTGAAGCCAATTGAGAGATATTATTTTAGTATTTTTTCCAGAGGGCATATCAAGTCTACTCACAAATTAATAAACAGATTGTAAAGCCTAAGCAAGCATATTAGGGAAGAGAGAGTGTGTGTGTGTGTGTGTGTGTGTGTACTGGGTCTGTAGACTGGGGCTATGCACACTTGTTTGTTTGTTGCCATTGCTTTTGAAATATGTTCCTTGTTTTCCATATAGACCTCAGTGGAAGAATTAAAGCATATTGGGTTTTTCCAAAGACTCTAATTAAGATCTTCAGAGTTGATGTGTGTTTACTGAAAAAATACAGCATAAATGAGACCTAAAACAGCAGCACTCAATTAACCCGTGAGTGCCAAGGTGCAATGGCTATCCCCTCAGAGCCTGCCTTCGATGCACTCTAAGAGGAACAAAATCACAGGATTCCTTCCATTTCTCTGACCCTCTGATCCAAGTTATCATTGAAAAGGCATTTTATGAACTACTAAAAGCTGTCTACAGTTTAATACATATCTCTGGCCTCTCTCTCAGCTCTCTTAGCTGCTGTTAAAGGTAGTTAAATTATGAGGAAGTGTCATCTCAGCTCATCCCGAGGTGCTCAGCAGTAGGACACATGTGGACTTTAGGTAAGGAGGGACCATCCTGTCTGCAAAATGAAGTTTCCCCCAAATGGAGCTGGTGGATTTGCTCTGACAAGGACAGCATTAGCCTTTTAAGCCTCAGTAAGGCTACTCTCCATTAGGCATTTTCCTAACCCAGTTTGGTTTTGCCCCTAACACTGATTTGATTCCTTTTTTAAATCCACTCGTGGGCCTTCTTTAATTCACAGTTGCCACTTTGCTTTCTGTGTGAAGATGAGCTGTCCAACTTCATCCATTTCTGAGCTGTGCCTTACACAAACCGCGCGTGGTGTTTCACGCCTCATTAGCAGGCAGGGAGCTTCCAGCCTGGAGTCCCTGCATGGCTCCAGCTCTCCTGACTTCCTCTCTCCACTCTGCTTTCCTGTTTTACATTTTAATATCAACAGCGATGACAAATTGTGGCAAGAAGTCTGCCCTTAGTGGGTATCTCAGTGCACTTGGTTTCCCCCAGCAAGTGCAGGCTTGCACCCCTGCCCAGCGCTCCCATCTCTGCCAGAGCACTCCTCCACCTGGAGAGATCATTCCTGGCACAAACCACTCCTCACACCACCCAGGCTGCAGGGAAAGACCAATGGATTGCACCTCAGAGAAGAGACAAAAGATGAATGGCAGACTGTGTCTCTTTTGCTTGGCTGGGGGCAGTCTCACAAGCAAGGCAAGTAATGAAGATAATGATGAATGAAGGATGCAAAATTGAAAATACTCCTCCTGTGTTTCTATTGATCTTCCAGCAAAGGCCACATTCCTGACATTTAAAACAGAGATATAATTTTAATGCAGGGGCCCTCCCTGGGCTGCAGTTAAGCAATTTAGGTCACAGAGATTCACTTTGTGCATCCTCCGCCCAAACAGCTCCAGTACCAAACACCAGCCTGCCCACTTCTCTTGGAGAAGGGCTGCTGGGGGCCAGCAGGAGCCATGGCACCAATGAGCACTCCACGAGGAGAGTAGTGCTGAGCTAATGCCAGGAGGATGATCCAGAGGGGAAGGAGATTACTGCCCTATCTGGAGCTTCCCCAAACTCCCCGTTCAGGGAGACACGGCCATCAGCACCCACGACACACCCAAGGAGACCTTTACTCCACAATCACAGCCTTTCAGCAGAGCTTCAAAGAGTCAAACCCCCAAAACTTTACCCGGGGTGTGGAATGTGGTGGGATGAGCTCAGCAGAGGGCTCTGCCCATGCTGCCCAGGAGCCTGGTGCCAGCCCTGGTGAAGCCTGGTCGAATGCAGCTTCTGGCCTTTGGCTTTGTGAGTGAGACAGAGAAGCCCAGGGTTTGGTTACAACACGTTGGGAACTCTTTAATAACTGCAATTTTTCTTTTAGAAGAGAAGTATTTTTTTACTTTCATCCTCGAACCTGGAACTAATTGTACATGTGTGGTCCAATTAACTATTAATTTACCCCATTAACTGCTGACACTTACGCATTTACTTTGTATCACGTACACATTTGTGTTCCCATAGTCTGAGCCTTAGAAGCTTGTTTGGAGACTATGAATTAAAGCAATACAAAGGTGTTAACAGTTACCTATCTCAGCAACAGCCTCAGGAAGCTCTGGAAAAGAATGCATCACAAAAATGAATTTTTTTAATGCACAGTATAAACTCTTTTGTTTTAATAATAAAATCTCCAATTAATTCAAGAAGCTCTGATCTTCCCACAGCTTCCTGCTGGAGAACTGATCGGGATAAAATCACATTTGATTTTCAGCGGCAGCAGGACCAGTGTCTGGAGGGCTGGGAGAGCCCACTCTTGGAACATTTCTTCACCCTCCAGGTTTCCAGTCTGTATCATATGCACAGCACTGTTGCCTTAAGGCCTTATTTCATGAAGCTCTGCAGGGAATAACACCTTCTCCACACCATGTCCAATTTGATTAAGTCTCTGCCTTGGCACAGCAAGCGAGCAGGTCTCAGCCCAGGCTATCCAAGGACAAGGCACTGACTCCAGGGCTCTCCCCAGCTTTGTGCCAGCTCAACCCTATGGACGCCAGGAGGAACACTCACAGCTGACGCTACAGAAATGCTTCAGTTCATCCCTCTGCCAACAGAAGCAGTACTTCCCTGCCTTTGGAGAGGGAACCAGTGGTGTGCAGGATGCTTTGGAAAGGCAGTCTGCTCTTCCCTGGCTGTGTGTGCCCTGGCTGCCTGTGCAGCAGAGTCTCAGCCTGACCCTGATGTTCCTCTGACTGTGGTATTTAGGGACATGGTTTAGTGGTGGATGTGGCAGGGTTTGATTTACTGTTGGACTTGGTGGTCTTAAAGGTATTTTCCAACCTAACTGGTTCTACGATTCCACATGCACGGGCGGTGATAGGCAAACATCTGCAATGGTGTTCCTGGACAAGAGGAGGGTATTTTGTAATTACAGTGAAGGAATGACACAGACCTGGTGGAGCGAGGCCAGAGGAGGCCACGAAGATGATCAGAGGGATGGAGCACATCTCCTGTGAGGAAAGGCTCTGGGATGGGGATTGTTCAGCTTGGAAAAGACAAGGCTCCAGGGAGGCCTTAGAGCACATTCAAGTACATAAAGGGGACGCATAAGAAAGATCGGGACAGACTTTTTAGCAGGGCCTGTTGTGATAGAACAAGGGGGAATGGTTTTAAAATAAAAGGTGGTCAAATTAGATTAGATATTAAGAAGAAAGTCTTGACTATGAGTGGGGTGAGGCCCTGGCACAGGGTGCCCAGAGCAGCTGTGGCTGCCCCTGGATCCCTGGAAGTGTCCAAGGCCAGGTTGGACGGGGCTTGGAGCAGCCTGGGACAGTGGAAGGTGTCCCTGCCCATGGCAGGGGGGGGATGAGATGACCTATAAGGGCCCTTCCAACCCAACCCATTCTGTGATTCTGTGATTCTGTGCTGAGTGATTTAACCAGAAATGAAAGCAATGCTTTAACATGTACAGACAGGAATAAAAGCGAGAACAGAAGGGTAAAACACCCCCTGTGAAATTCTGTGATTCCTGTTCTGTTGAGGGTCAGGTGAGGTTATCACAATGTTCCCTGCCAACCAGAAATCAGGTGAAGCACAGCCTCCCCCACAAACCTGTGCCTTAAAATACACCTCAGCTATTTACATACGGGCCTGGTATCCACCTGCCTAGAAGTGTTGCCTGACAGCTCGTTTAGCAACATATGGTGTAATATTAAAATGTGCTCCTTCGTTTGAACGTACCTTTGGATATCTCTCAATGTCACTTGGGTGCTTACCGATGTGGCTACACTGTGCAGTGGAGTATGTGAAAAAATAGACTGGTTCCAGACACTACTGCCAAAGCTGGTGCTGCCGTATCAGCCAGCACTGACCCTTCCTCCACACCAGTTTCACACTGGTGCAGCTCAGCTAAATTAAACTGCATTGCTCCACTGGATTTTCATTGACTTAAGTTAATTATACAAGCGTGGAGGAGGTATAAAAGAGTGAAAATCAAGTTCACTTAAAGAAAAAGCAGAGTAGATATTTCTTCAGGACATGAACTGTTCATAATCCAATGGATGTCTTTTATCCTGTGTATTGATCTTCTTGTGAGAACTAACTCGAAGTTAATTTCCAAATTACCTGACCTCAAGCAGTTAAAATGTTGCAATATAAGAAGTTAAAATTCAATTAACAAACCAGTAGTGGTCAAAATATTTGATTAATGTATTACAGTTCCTTTACATGAGTGTGAATGCAGGGAGTGTCCAGCATGAAGGGAAAGGTGTTCTCTGGAGGAACAGGATGCAGAGTCCCTGCAGGGTGGCAGAGCACGCCTCTTCTGGTGCTGTACTGAGAACTGGGTGTACTCACTGCTGGGTGAGATTATCCTGGGTTTTTTGAGAATAAAGGAAGGGGAAGATAGGGGCTCTAGGTGACAGCACTCGGTCCCTGCCTGGCAGGGAACCAGAGGATGGTTTGGATTGGAAGAGACGTAAAGCTCATCCAGTTCCAACCCCCTGCCACGATCAGGAACGCCTTCCACTAGACCAGGTTGCTCCAAACCCCATCCAACTTGGCCTTGGACATTTCGAGGGATGGAGCTACAGTGCAACCAACAGTGATGAGAGAACTTGGAAGATGGAACTGAAATACATGCAGGGAGCAAAGACTTTGAGGAGCTCCTGTCCTGTGATTTGGGACAGAACTTCATCCCACTGTACCACATTTGCAGGCAGCACTGTGGAATAAAGACATCTCATGAGACAACTCTGTCCTGTAATGAATTTCCAAACCAGCAAAATTTCCCCAGGACTTTTGGGCAAAGATGTTATCCACACCCAAGAAAAAAACTATCACTAAAGATGAGGGCTGCTTCCCAGAAATTGAAAGAGAGGAGCTTGACTCTTTTACCAGCTGTCAGTGCTGATATTATTGCGTGTAGGAGCGGCTTGTACACAGCATCTCTCTACAATGGTAGCGGGGAAGCTGGAATGTTGTTATATCAGACTATCAAGTTGTTAGGTTGGATTACATATAATGCTATCACAAATGACAGAATGCTTGCCTCCCATCAAAAATTTAAAGAGCAATAGACCTCTTTTCAGCTGTCATTGCTGATAACATTTTATGCACAAGTTTATTCAAGCTCAAATAGAGATGCAGCCTGTCAATAAAGAAGCCCTGGCAGATTAGGTATCGAGTATATTAAAGCTAACGATACTAATGTGACTGTGCAGCCTAATCTGACATTTTAAAACTGTGACAAAATGAACCCGTGAAGTTCTCCCCAATCGTCGCAGCACAGCACGTTCGCTGCTGGGTTTTATGGAGTGGAAACCAGAGCACGAGAAATGAGACAGGCTGAAAACCACAGAAAGGTCGGCAAAGCTTGCTTCCCAGGAAACACAGCGGATGTCTTCCCTTTCTCTCACTCTTATCTCATCTGCTCTGCTCCTCTCTTCCAGAAAAGTGGGTAGAGCAACAAATAATGGCCCTAAATTGCCGTAGAGGTGACACAGATTACACATTAGAAAAAGCACTCGAGGGCAGGAAGGGTTCAGCACTGGAGGAGATTGCTGGAAAGGGCGTAACACCTCCATCATTACAAGGCTTTAAGAAGGGGTTAGGGAAACATCTGCCAGGAATGAGGAGGGGTGGCTGATTTTGCTTTGGAGACCCAATGCTACTTTGTGCCATTCACTTTCCTGTTCTCAGTAACAGCCATGGCTTTCTACTGCCAGCAGAAAGGGTATGTGAGTGCTTGTGTGCTGGAACTGTTTGGACCAAAAATAGTCTATTGAAATCAATAAGGAGTTGTGGTTTTACAACAGATGGCCTGGTTATGCTCCCCTTTCCCCCTTCCTACTCTTCTAAGAGGTCTCAGCAGCTGTTGCTGATCTTTCAAGGGGTGCAAAATCAGGAGAAAGTCTTTCCCCGGCCTGGGAAAGTGGAGCATCCAGAAATTTGAATCTGTCCTTTGCAGCTGGCAAATATTCACACGGACAACCTGATCTTCAAGAAAGACAGTCTGTTCCTGGCAATCTGTACATTGCAACTGTGGTGTCTTCGTGCCATGCTTGGTGATGAAACACAAGCCTCCACAGTCTGATAGTTCCAGCTAAAATCCAAATCTGTATGCGATGCCTCCCTTCCTGGGGAGGGAAGGGGAACACGAAGGGCTGCTGAGAGGCTGGAGCCTGGGTGTGTGAGGGCTCATGGATTCCCCACTGCAGTGAAATATCTGTGTGACTTTGGGAGCAGTGGGCAGGGTGAGATGGCCTCAGCCAACACCGGCACCAGGGCAAAGTCCTCATCTCCTGCAGATGAGAGCTGCTCAGAGGAGTGGTGGAAAGGAAGGTCACAGGGAAACCGACGGGTTGCAGGCAGGGCTCCTCCAAACAGCACTCAGGGCTCCCCCAAACAGCACACAGGCCTTCCCAAACAGCACTCAGGGCTCCCCCAAACAGCACTCAGGGCTTCCCAAACAGCACTCAGGGCTCCCCCAAACAGCACTCAGGGCTTCCCAAACAGCACTCAGGCCTTCCCCAAACACTGCTGTTCCTTCAGTCACAGCAGAGACACACGACAAGATGTGAGTTTGCTTACTTGCACTGAAAACAGAAGGGAGGTAACTTCCAAGCAGATGCCCCATCCCTGGAAATGTCCAAGGCCGGGTTGGATGCGACTTGGAGCAACCTGGTCTCATGGAAGGTGTCCCCGCCCATGGCAGGGGGTGGAACAAGATGAGCTTAAAGGTGCCTTCCAACCCAAACCATTCTGGGATTTCATGATGTTCACAAATGAATGTTGCCATCGTGGGATATGTGAAGCATCATCAAAAGCATAGGACTTTTGGAGGCAAACACCTCATCTAGACAAGTGAAGGATCACCCACAAGCAGGGATTCATGAAGCCATACCTCCCTGCTCCAGAGGGCAAAAAATGCTTGAAAATATTAATATAATCCCTAAAAGATTAAAGGCAGCTCAATGACAGTAATTGAAAGAGAAAAAAAATGCATCACCTGGCTACGTTTTGCTTAAGCAAGAAGTAAGGATGAAAGAAGGGCTAAACCCTCTCTTTAAGGGTACCTAGGGGAGTTAAGCATGTGGAATCCTTACCTCACCTTTACAAATGAGCAAAAACCTTTGCTATGTGGCCGTGTCCCATCTAACACAGTGCTTGCATGGAAACTTGGACGCACTGTGAAGGGTCACATATCCAGTACCTGTTGCTGTGCTGACTCTAGAGAAGCCTTTCTAGTCACCCTGGCAGCTTTGAAGCTTGGAGATTACAAGTGTGAAGGATAAGTCCTCAACTTATTTACGCTTTAAAAATATTTGTGTTTTCAATAATAACTATCGATGTTGTGAAATGAGGTGTTTGGTTTCTGAAGTGACTCTCTCTGAGTTTCTCTGGTTCTTCACTGTCTTTATTTTAGGAAAAAAATACTTTGAAAAATAATGACAACATCTCTCAGAAAATAATGAGTTCCTTCCAGTTAGCTGTTGAATTGTTTACTGCTGTAGCTGAATAATAACAGCACATCAAAGACGTCTGCTGTAATTAAAAGATTTGTGAACATAGGTTAACAAATTAGTGCATCATAATGTGCAATTGTCTAATTAGGACAAAAATGCTAGTTCCACGTAAAAGACCAATAAGAAGAAATTATAAGGGAGAAAATAAGATAGACAACAGCACTGATACTACAGAACATTGGCAAAGATGCTATCTGTGACTTTGGAATGGTATCACTAACACCCCAGGGGGATCAGCGTTTTTGTGGATTAATTTACAGAGAAATTCAGCCTGCCATAAGAATCCCATGAGCTGGTTGGAGACTCCCATGAAAAGACTAAATTTGTTACTGACTGTTTTAAGCCTTTTTTTATTCTTTCAATACTCAGAAGACCTGGGAGCAGAGACACTGTGGCTGCACACAGCCGTGAGAGCTCCAAACCCAGATGGGACAGAAGGAGATGTATGACATCCCCAGGGTCACTGGTGAACATTGAGGCAGAGGGGGAGAAATCCTGTTGCTCAGTCAAAGCTAAAGGCAAAAGTCCTCTTGAGTTCAGTGGATTGAGAATTTCATTTGGAGAGATGAAGGCCAGTGTTTCCCTGCACTGAGGAACAGACGGCAGAGTGAGTTTGGCTTTGATTCAAGCACCAGGAGCAGCTTCCATGGTTTCAGAAGAGTTCAGTGCATAGCTGCTGAGCTCTCCAGACAACCCTGCTTTCCCATCAGCAGGGGTGTTCCTCAGTGCTGTGTCCCCTAATGATCTGCTTTAACGAGAGCTGAACCCCTGGGAATCAGCTCTGTGCAGGGTCTGGGCTCAAACCCCAACCCTTCATTCCTCTGTGCCCTTTGCTGTTGGTCCATTAGGGAATGTGTGGCAGGGCACAGAGTAAGAGTCAGATGCTGAGTGCTCCTGTTCAGTGGTTTCACCCAAATCAGCCAGAGCCCCTGCACAATCCCTGTTAAGAGCCTGACAGCCTGGTGTATACATAAGGATACAAAACCATCACAGGTCTCCTCACTCCAGTCAGGAACATGCAGAATTGCAAACCACTGGGCATACAAAGAAAGAGGTGCTGTCATCCAAGAGCAAATGCTTTCAAGTGGCTTGGTAAAAGGCATGAGGATAAAAAACCTGGAGTGGTAGCTGCCTCAAGTGGATCACAGGAGGAACTTGAGTCACACTGGAGAAAAAAGATGCACATGGTTAGAAAAGCAACTGTCATTTATCATCTTTATTCCCAGTAATGACACTGCAAGTCTCCACTCCATCTTCAGGAAGAGCACACAGCCAACTTTTGCCTAAGTTAATAGTAGGGCTTGAACATGCAATCTTCTGCATTACACCTCCTGTACCTAATGTACCAGATGAGCTTCATTAGCTCGTGGCTGCGCCGGCTGCCTCCCTGTGCTCTGACAGCTGCTGGAGAGACACACATGACAAACGCTGCAACAGTGACCGACCTTGCCTGAGCCAGCAGAACCCTGCCCCTCCTTGGGGCCCAGCTGCCTGGGCAACTCTGAAACGAGAGCACCACTCAAACCCCGTGAAACTGCTTCAAACAGGGCTATTGTTGGTGTTTCCTTGCCCTGCTCCAGGCTCTTTAAAGCAGCCAGGGCCCCTGTCACCCTCCTGCAGGGTGGGATTGAACAGCCTCACCTGAGAGCATCAGGCCAGCACCAGGGGCTCTGCAGAGGCTCTGCAGCTGCTCTGAGCATCTGTCAGAGCAGCAAGGATCCTTTAGGTGAGCTAAGTTTGTCTTGAAACCACTAATGTTACAAAACACACATACCAATAATCAAGGATTCTATAAGTGTTTTGTTTATGTCTCTTTGTATTTATATGTACATATGTATGAGCTGTAGTACATTTTGTTTTGCTTTTGAGAAAACAAATTTTAAGTTGCTGGTGGGGTATTTTCTCAAAGCCATTTTAAATGGAAAAGCACACCTTTCTGAGAAAACAAGAGTATTTTTACGAGTTTCTTCTTCCTACCAGTAAAACGTGAATGCGGCAAGGACGGGAACATAGAAATTTGTCAGAAGGCACAAAGCTTTGTGTTGTCTCAATAGGGCTTTTTCGTTTCCTCTTTATTTGGGAAATAGTTGCTAATCGCTGCCTAATTTTCATTTTAAATAGGCCATATTGATAGGACTCAATTCCATAAGAAAGACAAACACAGCAACTGAACTTTGTGCAACAGTTTTGGGCAAAAATTGAAACCGTAGGAATAAACGCAAACACATGAGTGTTTACACAGTCAGAGACTTAAAAACTAATGAGCAATCAATAAATCAGAACTCTACCTGACCAAACTGGGATCTGGTGCAGGAAAAAGCCCAGTGATTCATGAGATTTTTCTGCTGGTCAGCTTTACACATGGAGCCTGGTGTCTTCTGCAATAAAGCTCAGGCTCTCTGGTGCCCAAATTAATCAGTGTTGTTCCTGCTGCCCCTGTGAACCCAGCACACTCCTGCTGCAGCCTCTGCCTGCAGAGAGCATGGGGAGCTGCCGGGGTCACAGGTATTGCATCTACCAAAGGGAATACTCAGTGCTGTTTACAGATACGTGTGTCTTAATCCAGTGGATTAATGTTTGTTTATGTCCCATCTGAGATGAAGAGTTACATCCTTTGTGATTTAATTCTGGTCTGTGAGTAAACAAGGTGACTTGCAAACTAACTGGTTTTTGTTGGGGTTTTGTTGGCCATATGTACCAATTAAAGGTGATTTATCCTTTTTTCTTCCACCTCTCAGATTTTAGAATGTTTCAGGTAAATTTCTCGGTAAAGCAAAGTGGAGAATACAGTACATATTTTAGCACAAATCAGCTTCCTGTCGTTGCCTAAACAACAAGAAGACTGACAAAACCAGATTCCAACAAGTCTCTGTGAGCATACATGTACCCTTGGAAAGGGTCCTACTTTGTAACAATCCTGGAATAAATTAGAGAAGCTGCAGACACATCAACAACACAAAGCCCTTCAGTTTGTGTCGCTGTGTGGTTTCCATAACCTGTACTACAAGTGACAGGGTCCCAAAACCCTTGAGAATACTTCCAAATAAGCAAGATGTTTCAAATGTGGACAAACTCTAAGCACCCTCGACGAAGACACTAAAGTTATGCAAGTTCTATGAAAATTAGCAGAATATAAAAGAGACAGACCCTGCTATAAGTCACTCCTTATGGGTATTGGGGAATCCAGGTGGACAGAACTGCTGGAAATCCTATTTCATTAGTTCTGCCGCTCAGGCTTCTTGAGTTTTCTATATAGGTCAAAGCTTTTCATAACCAAGAAGCGGAGTCTTAGCTGTTTCTTTAGGCTGGATCTGAAAAGCAGTGGAGGTAACAGTGCTCTCAGACCAAGACCATTCTCACTTCAGGGGCAACTCGGCACAGAAATCTCTGCCTCAAATGTGTGACCTGATTTCCAGAGGGTTTGTGAGCCCATATGTTTCAATGGGTGCTCAGTACTTCTGGTGCCTTTCAATTTCTAAATATGGACTTGGAAAGCCTAATTTTAACCACGCACTTTTGGAAAGTGTTGGCAATAGTTTAAAGAGACTGTCTAGCCCAGCACGCCTTGCTGCAGCAGATTGCTCCGAGTGATTTATATATTCCTGGTGCTGGCTGTCTCTGATGCCTTTTCAGTGCCTTACAGCTGTTGCATTTATGCAGCACTCTTTATCTTGACCTTAGCCCTTAGATTTCTCAGCTATTCTACTCTCTTAACATCTGGGCCTGAAAGGTCACTAATTTACCTTATGTTTCCCCGCTGTGGGTGCCATTGGGTTGAGTGGGTACATTTTGAAAAATAACACTCTGTTGGTGGGCTGCCTTTGAGAAGGGCTTTCTCCCCTCGGCATCCTTGTGTTGCCTTCTCCCACTGCAGCAGCTCTGTCATCCAACATTTGCCCTCGAGAGCACTGGAGTGTTCTTGTTGGATCCTTATGTGCTAAAGCAGCACACCGGGTATCCAGTGTGCTGAGATTAGATTGCTTTTGCAGCTTGCCTGGAGATTAAGGAAGGGAGCTTTATTTGTACTAACGCCCCTTTAATGCATCTCAAAAGACCATAATAAACATCTTCTGGACTGTAAAAGGAAAATATATATCTAGAGGTTGTGGTAAATTATGAAATTCTGGCATATCTAATAAAAATTCTATCTCAATGGGTTAACATTTAGTGAAATGTTAGATGATGTGAAACCAGACCTGGCTTCACTTCAAGCCCAGGTCACTAATGTCACTTGGGGAAATTATGAGAACTTCCATTAACTTTGTACTGGCAGACCTCCCAATCTACTTCACATCTATACATTTTTAACACCCCGCGAGCAATACAAAGTGTCATTTCTCACGTCTGAGAGCCAGACAATATTGCAGAGCCTCTCTGCATACCAGAGGCTACTTCAGAAATTGACAGGTCAGATCTCTCACTGATTTTAATACAGAGCTGTTTGTGGCAAATGTCTCGGTTACAGAAACCGAGGACTGATTCGGCCTTCCTGTCAAAGCCAGCACAGCAGGACAGAACTTTAAAACTTGGGGAAAGAGCACAAGAATGTTAAATCAAACCGATTTTAGACATCTAGGGCCAAATTCAGCCAGAGCTTTGAAATTGCTGAGGCTGGTTCGTCACACAATCCCTGAACTGGGAGCCTCAGACAGAACAAAGTTAGTGACAACGCTTTGGGAGGGGGACACTCAGAGCTTTTAAACTATTATCTCAGATGCACTCTGTTCCCTATTCTCCCCATAACCCCCCTTTCTCCTCCTGCCCATTCACCTTTACAAACTTGCCAACAGCCAACTTGTTTTGAAACTCAAACAAGTTGGTCTGGAAAGGACTTTCCATTAAAGCCTAAGAATTGGAGCAGACTTAAAAGTGGCTGGTAGTTTTTTCAGAAAAGAGGTATTTGGCAAGTCTTTAATGTCATGCTTGCCCAGAACTGCTCTCCTCTTTAATTAACTCAGTAAAAATCCTCTCGTTACTGCATTTCATTTGCTTAAACCACTACAGAAAAATAAATGCATACAAAACCAATTAATAAATCCATAGAAATGTGCTGTTGCTTACTGCGATGCAGTGGAGCACCAAGTTCCCTGCACATAATTCAAGCTCCTGGCAACAAAGTCGTTTGTGAAAGCCCCCTGTTTTGACACAAACATAGAGGTGGAGTATCCTCAGAGTGAAGCACAGACTGTGGTTTTCAGCTCATCTTCTCGAGGAAGCCTTGAGGTGGCTATTAATAATTGAAGTTCAAAGCAGTGTCCAGGATTTCTCAGGCTCCACGCACACACAGCCTCCTGGGATGTGTCTACTACAGAGCCTGACCCGTGACTGCTGCGCTGGGAATCCACGTCCCAACAGCCCGAGGTGCAGCTGCAGCTGAGCTTTTAACTCTGACGGCCCCAGCGCTCCAGACAAAATGGTTACAGCTGCACGAAAGGCGGTGACAGTGGCTGTGACAGGGAATCATTACAGGCAGGTTTTCTCCCTTAAGTCTCAATAAGCAAGTGATCCATGACGACAGCAATCCTGCCTAAATGTGACTCGGTGCTCGTGCTGAGTGATGCCAAAGAGCTGTTTGGACAAATCCTCCCTGTGGTGGCCGGGGAGCAGAGCAGGGGCCACTGTGGCACCCCAATTCATTCCAAGCCATTCTGAAGGCCCTCTGCAAAGAGGGAAACATTTCCTTAGTACACCAAATTGATGTTCTGACATTTAGCTTTAAGTATCTTCTCTTTCCCTCAGTGTGTGACCTTTCCCTTTCTCGCATGGCTGTTGCCCTCCTCTGCTAGCGAAGAAGCACCACATAGCCATTATCAGCCTCATCTCCCCGGTCCCGGCCATTAGCATTCATCATCCCCTGTGCAGCCCCCGCCGCCCGGCCCGGCTCCTCTGCAGCCTCCCCGGGTGCGGAGCAGGCGATGGGAGCCAAGGCAAGGCGGCACAAGCAATGATACAGCAACGCTGTGATGAAAAGCCGCTCATTTCCAGCTGCCACTGACTCTACTTCTCTCCAGCAGGACGCAAAGCAGCCTGGATTAAAACAGGAGGCGAGCTCCGTAGATCATCTCGCTGTAATTTCCCCCAGGACTGATGTGACGACGGCAGCGAGATGCACTAGTGGTGGCACATTAGCACTGCCACGGGCTCCCGTCGCACAGAACATTCATAATGCTGGCCATTTATCCAGCGGGGCATGCAGGGGGTGCAGCCGCTGCTCCGGCAGCGAGGGGAGGCATGCAACCAGCCGGAGCTCCGGACTGGGCACGACGGCACTGCTGTGATGGACTGGGTTTAGTGGTGCATGAAGAGTTCACTTAAAAATGGACAGAAAAAGGAGAGAAGGAGGAAAAAGAGGAGATAAAAGATGCTAAGTTGGAGGTAGCAGATGAGAGGGGTGATAAGAGAAGGAAAGAAGTTGAATCTAAGTACAGAAAGCCATGCATCAGGAATTCAAATCAGGGGCTAGACTGGATAGAAAACCAACGGGGCTTTATCTAGAGATTGATAAAAGAGAGATTAAAACGAATGTTCAAAGGTAAATGTGTGTTCTAGACACACGGGGAACTGTAGGGAGAGAAGACAGCACTCTGACACACCAACTTCACCCTCAGCAATGTGAGTTTTCCAAGTGGTCTTGGCCAAGAGGAGAAGAGCAAAGATGGAACAGGGCTGGAAATGACAGAGAAGAATGGGTGTGAGGGCAGCGATGGAAAACAGGCAGGGACAGCACTACTGGGAAGCAAAGGCACTTTTGTCTTGTAACCATGTGCTCACTCAAGCCTGACAGAGAAAGAAGAAAAAAAATTACATTCCCGTTACAAAAATTCCTGTGTACGTAAATCACACAGCAAACTCCATGGCGAGTGGTTCGGTGTGCCCGGGCTCAGCTGCCAGCTTTCCTGAGGGCTTCTTGCTGAGCTCGGGCTAATCTAGAATGCCTCTCTGTAAACTGTGGGTGATGCTGCTGCACTCCCAGCCTTTGCCTCTCTGACCTTTGGTGACGGTCATCCCCTGGGGCTGTGCTGCTACATCTGCAGGTAATGTGAAAACAATCCCTCTATATTGGCAGTGTTGTGGGGATGGTGAAGACTGGAGATGCCAGTGGTGTTTTGTGTGAGTCTGGCCCCAGTCTAGTGAAGCTAAGATGGCTTTTGTACTTTTAAATATAATTTTTGCCACTGTGTAACATGTCACAGATATGAAGCTTCTTGGGAGATGAGGTAATGAACTAATGCTGGGAGCTAATGAAGGTCATCTTGAGTGAGCAGTAAGAGTAATGCCAACTGCTGGGAGTCTTCTCACTGGGAGCCCTCAGACTTCAGCACTTTCCAGTCTAAATAAGATGTATACTTCCCTGACCTTGTCTTCTCCAATGTAAACGCAGAGCAGGATGTACTTAGAATAAAGATAAATAAGGCCTTACCCAAATAAAACACTAGTCTGCAGAAACAAATCTCCTCCAAGCAAGAGAGGGAATGGAAGCAGAAACCGATGCTACTCTACTGGAAAAAAATTATATGCTATAGAGATGAAGGAATATAATATCTGCTTCAGTGTGCAGTAGTAGTAAATGCAGCTTAAGGTTGAAGGTGCTATTGCAAAATCTTGGGAGTTTTACTAATTAAGTTGTGGAAGAAATAGCATTTAATTTCTCTACCTGAACTTTGTTTTTAAAGATGCTGTGGGTTCAACAAAATGCAGTGCAAGGTCCTACACCTGGGTCGTGGCGATCCCAGACACACCCACAGGCTGGGCAGAGTGGTGGTGGAGAGCAGCCCTGGGAGAAGGGCTTGGGGGTGATGGAAAACCTCACCATGAGCCGGCCCGGAAACCAACAGAGTCCGGGCTGCATCCAAAGGAGCATGGCCAGCAGGTCGAGGGAGCAGGTCGATTCTCCCCCTCTACTCTGCTCTTGCGAGAGCCCAGCTGCAGTCCTGCACACCGTTCTGGTATCCCAAACATAAGAAACACATGGAACTGTTGGAGCAAGTCCAGAGGAGGCCAGGAAGTTGATCAGAGGACTGGAGCACCTCCCCTATGGAGACAGGCTGGGAGTTGGGGCTGTTCAGCCTGGAGAAGAGAAGGTTGTGTGGAGACCTCACAGCACCTTGCAGGGTGTGAAGGGGCTCCAGGGAAGCCAGAGAGGGACTTTGCATCAGGAACTGGAGTGACAGGACAAGGGGGAATGGGTACAAATGGAAAGAGGGGAAATTTAGGTCAGATACTAGGAAGAAATTTTTCCCTGTGAAGGTGGTGAGACTCTGGCACAGGTTGCCCGGGGAGGCTGTGGATGTCCCAACCCTGGCAGTGTTCAAAACCAGGTTGGATAAGGCTTTGAGCAGCCTGCTCTAGTGGAAGGTGTCCCTGCCCATGGCACGGGGGGTTGGGACTAGAGGACCTTTAAGGTCCATTCCAGCTCCTTAAGATTATATGACTTTTCCCCTAGACGTGCAGGAGACAAGTGCAGCTAATCTTTGGCGGAATAGATGTAAAACCACAACTTTCTGAAAACAATTACTAGGAACCTGCATCATTTGGAACAAAGTGGAAGAGAGATGGAGGTTACCTTACCTGTGATAAGGTTCCCAGTTCACCTTCTTGCAACTACAGCCCTTCTGCACCTCATGGCTGGGAGTGGTCAGGTGAGACCTGTTTTTTACTGTGAGAGTGGAGAGGCCCTGGCACAGGGTGCCCAGAGCAGCTGTGGCTGCCCCTGGATCCCTGGAAGTGTCCAAGGCCAGCCTGGACGGGGCTTGGAGCAGCCTGGGACAGTGGAAGGTGTCCCTGCCCATGGCAGGGGGTGGAACGAGATGAGCTTTGAGGTCCCTTCCAACCCAAGCCATTCTGTGATTCCATGATTCTCCTCTCAGCCAGCACAGCAGAAGGAGGTCAGTGTGCTCCTCTGAGCTGTTCTGTGCAGTGCAGCACTGGGGTTATGGCTCCCAGCACAGGGCTGCAGGAAGGATTAGGTGTGAGCCCCATGTTTTTAACATCACATCCTAGTGAGGAAGCTGAGAGGCAGTTAGGAACTGGGGGAAGCAAGGGGGAATGATTTGTATTACAAATAACTATGTGAAAAGGGGTGGAGGAGCCCTGTCAAAATGTAAACGTGTGATTTGCATAATTGGGCAGCCAGGATTAAACGAAGCACAGAGAAGGATAAGGATTACATGGAGGGACAGAGAAGGGAAATGAGAGCAGCACCGAGAGAAAACACTGCAGATAGATGGAAAATCTCAGATAAGCAAGAGCAAAGGAAGAAGTTGCAATACTCAAAGGCAGCGAAAGGAGAGGGAGCTGAGAGGAGCAGTGGTGTGTGTTACCAATCCAGGCGGTATCTGAGCTGGCTAGGAAATGTGCAAATTAATTTTAAAAGGAGCTTGAAATCAAAGGGGAGTGTCAGCTGGGCACTAAACATCCCCTTTAGTGGTGGCCTTGAGAGCCTGGACCACCAGTACCTAACAACCAAACACAGTACTCCTGAACACTTCCTTCAAATCTCATCCATAATTAATTTTGCCTTTGATGAATGGGTCATTCTCCACCAGGATATTTGTCAGCTGTCAAAATCACCGAAGTGGTGGCCTCTGACAGCCTTCTTGCTGTCTCTTGCCCTGGGGCAGCAGTGGTTGCTGACTGTCTCTGCTCAGCTTTTCACAGGAGCTGTGCTTGACGTGCCTGGTTAGACCCAGAAAGGTCTCAGGTGCTGGCACTGCTCAGCAGTGTCCAACATTCCAAGCACTCAATCATCCAATCTCCCCTTGGTGCCGAAATTCCTCCACAAGTCACTCCAGGTCAAGGAGCCTTCCAGAACTCTGTGCAACCACCCTGAAGTCCTTCTCCTTCCCCGTTCCTAAAGCTCCCATGGACTTGCTTCCCTCTGGCTTGTTTGTACAGGGAAGATGGTTGTGGCCAAGCCAGGCTCAGAGCCATGTTCCACACACAGCCATATGGAGAGGCAAAAATGTAATACTCCTTTTAAGATTTGTTCTGTGTGAGTGCCTAAGGGCAGGAATTGCATTGTACTTGCTACTGTGCACATGTAAAACACAGAGTGTTTGCAGCCCTGGAATCCTTGCTCTGATAAGAACGAGAGTGAAGGGGTGGATGCAGGCAGGGGAGCGTGAAGAATGAGGCAGGATGGGGCTGTAATGTGGCAGCACGATGGAAGCACCTACTCTGTCCCTGTAAGGGGAATCTGTTGGATTCTGGCCAATGGAATGGAGGGAGCCACATGGTGCTTTATTAACGTGCCATAGGGTATTAATATTGTTTTATTTTTGCTATTGCCAGAACATAACTTGTTCAGGTGACACTCAGCTCAGAGAGGTGTGGGAAGAAAAGATGGTGGTGCATGTAGGTGTTCAGAGGGAGACTGGTTTGCCTGTGCACCATGCAGAAAATGCGGAGTCTCTCTTAAATGTGTCCCTGGCTGGTTTGTTTCTTCACACTCTAAACTTGGATTCAGCAAAAATAAAACCTGCTGCTTGACAGCTCTTTAAAGGGTGATGGAAGGAGAAGATGGGTGAAGGAACCTCTTTTTTAAAAGGTACAGATCTGTTCTGTTTTCACTAGAAGTGTTACGGCATCCTTGCTGAGAGCTGAGAGTAAACTCATTGAGTGAAACCTTCCAGGTGGGGCGTGGGGACAATTTGTCTTGACTTGCTGTTGTCTCTGCAGTTACTTTTCTGCAGGTCAGTGCTTTGCCTGGGTGATTACAGCTCCCACACTCTGACCTTGTCCCATCATCTGGGGTTTCTGTCCCCGGACTTCTCCCCTGGGCCTCAGCGATTCAGCCAAACCACTCACATGTTAATTCTTCAACGGGGTATCTCAAGATATGCGCTTATCTAGCTCTCCCAGTTCAGAAGGGAGAAGGTTTAATACAGGAAATTAAGTGTTAACAAAAAACAACACCACAAAGCTTTACACACTCAGATTGTAAATCTCTTCCTATTGCAGTTACTCAAGTCTCTTATTTTATGTAGTGTCACATTTAACTTATTCTCCAGCTATCACAGAATGTTTCAGACATAGGAGGAACTGAACTCCTAATAAAACTGCAGTAGTAAAAAAAAAACCAAAACCAGACAGGCCTTCATCAACCCCTAGAGAGAAACAGAGCTTGAGGGGGAGGGAAGGGATATTAGAGAAAGGGCAGAAGAGGAGAAAACACAGCCCTGTTCAACTTGGGTTTCCTTTATGAACCACTTGCTTTTTGCCTTACTTTTTCTCTTTCTTTTTGTCTCCAGGCAGGCAGTATGGCCAGTTAAGTAAAGCAAGCAGAGAGCTTGACATTCTGGCATACCTGAATTTTATGTCATTTATATCATTCAGGATTCTTCAAAGTATGTAATCTCACTCAATTTTGAAAATACTGTCTTCTGTTACGGTTTAATTAATCTTGTACTCCTGGGAGTTGTAATTTTGATTGCCTAAAACGTACAGTATTATGCTTGGAGATTATTTTTGGGGTTGTTATACTGCCACTGTCTCTTGATTTTTACATCATTATTACTTATGACATAAACAAAAGTCCAGTCTTGGCTTTCCCCAAATTTTGGTTGCTTCAAGGTTGGTCATTCTTGTTCATTTATTCCCACGATTATAGCACTCCCAAGCTCTGGAAGGATCAGCTTGTCTCCTCAGGAGCATCCAGCTCTTTGGAGGAATAAAGTTCCTCTCCTGAAGCTCTCCAGGAGTACTGCGAGCTGTAGAGGCAATGGCAGTGTTCCCAGTGCTCCCATACACTGACAGAAAGGGGTGTTCTAGATTCTTATGAGAGAGGTTTCCTGGATTTTTCTTCAGGATAAAATTGGGCAGAATAATCTTTTCTACTCTGGGGAAAAATGATACTTCAGTCAATAAATCCTCTTGTGAAAACTTTGTTATTGCACAACCTCAGTCGAGCCAAGCTACCAAAACTGGAGCTATGTTTACACCCCACTGATGGAGAATTACTCCTAGAAAACAGCTCCTTCCATGGACAGCAATGTCTGAAGTGTTTCTGAAAGAGCTTCCTGGCAAAATGCAACATCTCACACTGCCTATGAGGATTTGAATAACGAAAATGAAAAAAAAAAACCCCAACATCATAATTCATGTTGTGTGACCCAAACCTCTTTGTAACACAGATCTTCAGGATCTTTTGCAGCTCCACATTGCGCTCAAAACAGCTATTAACTCTCATTTGTATGATGAGCTCAACAAATCCTCCCCAAATTTTCTACTAACTCTGTGAGCAAAGAATTAATTTTCTGAGACTCGACTTAGGTAAATTGATTTCATATCCATTTCAAAAATCAGTCTTTAAAAAAAAATGGATTTTCAGTAATTACAGACATAGATATTTCATAGTCTTAAAACTCTGAAATCCAAATTTTCTAAAATCAAGGCAACAGCCAGCAAAATTACAGGGCTGATTTATGAAAACTATGTTGTTGAACAACTGATTGTGAACGGATGTGATTCGTATACTACATACTATAGGCTTGTAAAACTATTTTTCAAAATGCTGAAGGCTAATGTCTTTTTCCTATTATTATTTAAAAGCTGAGATTACTGAACAGCCACTTGTCTTCAGCTGCTGTCATTCTAGAAATACTGGAGTTGGACAACAAAGATTTGAGGTAAGAGCTGATCATATCCTACTCTGCAAAGCCAAGATCTCATTGAAACTGGGTGTTTCATTCTTAGTTGAAACTATCAGAATGACTAAATGAAGCTGTTTAACAAAAGTAACAATTTATTATTATAAAAGGACCAAAAGCAGACTAGATAAAAACTCATGCTTTTCCCAAAGTTATGGCAATCTAAGAAATATCTGGGCCAGTCACTGTCTTTCGTCCTCAGCAAACGTGTGTGCCGTGATTCTTCTGACGGAGATTACTACAGTGAGGGGATCATAGAATCACAGAATCCCAGAATCATTAGGGTTGGTTGGAAAAAACTCTGAGATCAGTGAATCCAGCCTTTGACTGATCTCCACCTGTCAACCAGACCAGAGCACTGAGTGCCACATCCCATTGTTTCTTGAACACCTCCAATACAATTCAGCTCAGGACCGTGATGTCCTGGTCCAGCCCACGCCTATTTGTACACTGAAAATTTTGCTTCAGATTAATCACATAGATTCAAATACTGAAATCCTTGGAAGTGTTTAAGGACAGGTTGGACGGGGCTTGGAGCAACCTGTTCTAGTGGAAGGTGTCCCTGCCCCATGGCAGGGTGTGGAACGGAATGATCTTTAAGGTCCCTCCCAATCCAGTGACAGTCTGGAATTCTATGAAATGGAATTTCTCATGGCAGCAAGGTTAAACAGATGTAGAGTTGCTTTTACCATAACCTAGTTTTAAATGCTTGGTACTACACACCACACAGCATACAGCAGCTTCCTGAATGCCCCCCCGGGTGGAGGAAGAGGTACATTTTCCCCCCCCCAGCAGTGGTACTGGGTACAAGCTGCACTGGAGGACACCACAAACACCATTTAACCTCTTGGGAGGCACTATGGAGAGGAGCTATGATGCCTTCTCTTCTGGGCTGCAATTCATGCCCAAGGCTGAGGGCAAGACAGACACAGAAGGGTGGGCAGTGTCCCACAGTCCCAGAAATGCTGTGCCTGAAGCTGACATCGCTCGCGAAGCATCTGGAGAGCAGCTCAAAGTCTGCTGCATGGAAAGGCCTGTGCAACCCCAGCTGCTCTGTGTTAAACCCCAGGCCTGGAGACAGCTGCACACTCTCTTTTCTGAGCTGTGCCCATGAATATTGCATCCATTTGAAATGCTGAGCCCAGTGACAATCATATTTCACACTCTTGCATTTGTACTTCCCTTTATGTTAATATGTGAATAATAAATAAAGGATAAGACTTTCTGCCAAAGCCCCTAACATTTCTTCAGCGCTTCTTCAGTGCTACAAATATGGCTGTAATCTCCGAGCCTGTGAACTTGCTTAAAGACCAGAGGAGTTATCAAAGGAACCCCTGTACTCCACTTTTCTGTTTGATTAATTTTAGTTGAAAAGAGGTCCCAGCATTTAGCTGCCAGAATACCATTAGTGTGACCCAAGGAAAAACAAAAGAAGAAAAGTCTTGGTGGGAGTTCTGCAAAGCTGGTAAGATATTGAGACTCCATATGTTTAAGCATGGAGACAAATGCACGTATTAAATACCAGCGAAGGAAGAAAACAAGCCAAATCACTGAAATCTAAGTGTGTGAAATGTGAAAAGCAGAAAGGAAAATTGCAAATCAATACATAGGGAAACGAAAAGAGAATTGAGGATAAACCAAAAGCGGATAGAAAACAAGAAGAAAAAAAACCCCTCAGACAGTCAACAAATTGGGATCTTGACAACATTGTCAGGCTAGTGAGTCATGTTCTGATTTTACAGTTGGCTGAAATAATAAAGCCCTATTAAGTTAGGATGTTAGAAAATATATTTCCTACTGGAACTGTGTCTAGCATTTCCATAATCTGGTTTGCTGTGGCATTCCCAGAGAAATTCAGTGCATGTAGTACCAGCCATGAGTTTATGGTAAGGCCCTGGCACAGCGTGCCAGAGAAGCTGTGGCTGCCCCTGGATCCCTGGAAGTGGCCAAGGCCAGCCTGGACGGGGCTTGGAGCAGCCTGGGACAGTGGAAGGTGTCCCTGCCCATGGCAGGGGGTGGAATGAGATGGTCTTTACGGTCCTTTCCAATCCAGACCATTCTGTGGTTCTATGATTCTATGAGTGTGTAACGGCTGGACTGAATGATCTTAAAGGTCTCTACCAACCTAAATTGTTCTGTGGTTCTGTGGTGCCCCAGGGCTGGGACACAGCTCTGGCAGCTCTGTGAAAAGGACCTTCGAAGGCTGGTCCTTGACCCACCTACTACTGTAACTTCCTAAGGTGTGCTGTAAAGGTCTATTTACCATTTTTTCACGATCTAATGGTCCATATTTGCTTATGATTAAGTTATTGCTGCTATTATTTGGTTTGGGACAGACTACAGAAGCAATGGCCCCAAGCAAGAACGACTGCTTGCAAAGTGCCCAGCAGTGAGAACACATGGATTACATCCACCTGAAGGGGTTCACGATCCCCTCTGTCTGGTGTTGGAGAGCTCTGACCAACCCTTACAGCTGGGACTTGCTGTTTTCCTTTATTACCTCAACTGCGCCCTTACAAGCAATAATCGTCCTGCTCCTATTTTCCCCCCCTTCCCCCTTCAATTGTCCATGGAGTTTGTTTTTTAACAAGGAGATTTTTTTTTCTGAGAAATTACAAGTAAATTTCAGTCTAGGAGAAAAAAAAAAAAGCTGCATTGGAAAGTGAAAGAGTAAGTATAGCAAGTGACATGGAGGACAGGAGAAAATATCAAATCAAGGGATTAAATTTTAAAAGGCAAGAACACTCTGACAGGAAGAGAAGATGAAAATAAGGCGCATCAGATCGGCAAAGTCATAAAACAGCTTCTGCCCAACTAAACTCTTTGTTCAATGGACCCTGATGCTCCTTGTTTACTTAATTATTTGGTGTTTTGCCTCATTTGACAGTAGGTTACACTCCTGGAAGTTTTATGGCTCAAAGGTCTCTGCCTGAAAAGAGGCAGGACGAATGCAAAGAAAAAGCGGTGACCTGCGAATGCATGAGAAAATGACTGGGGTAAAATGCTGGAGTGATTATGGCCGGCGATTCTTAAAGATGATATTTTAAACTTGCCTTGGTGATCTGGATGCCTATGAAAATTCCCATAGGTTGTATCCAAATTGTCTGACTTTGGAAACCTCTGCTCACCATAGCCCTCCATGCCTGAAGCAGCCTGTCCTCAGAGCCCCAGCCTTGGCTCACCTCTGCTCTTGTGAGCAGTGTCGAGGCACTTTGCAAACAGGGAAATTAATTCCATCCCTGTTTCCATGACCATCTGAGTGAAGAACAAATAACATGTGTCAGAACCAGAGCCAGAAAACAGATCATAAATCTCCTGATGTGGCTCTTCATCTGATCTTACAGTTCTGCTACAAATTAAAGGCAAAGGGAATCTTGCAACTGAATCCATGAGGAGCAGACCCAAGATTTTCATAAGAATTTAGGGAAACAAGGGAGAGGTTATTCCCTGGAAAGCAGAATGCTGTCAACATGAGGTTCCTGTACTGTGCAGTGCTCCATCCCAGAACTGGGAAGACAGTGATCAAGACTGGATTTAAAGTCTATTGAAACAGTGGGGATTTCTTCTTTGACTTCCCTGGGTTGGTTGGTCTTCAGCGCACTGAAAGAATTGCTACACGAACAAGATGTGTATGAAGATTGTGGGAGTGATGAACAAGAGACAGGATATTATAGAGCAGCTTCTCCACTGAAACAGTGTCTGAACTCAGCCTTTCCTCATGAATGAATAATGAAGTGGCCATGTTTTATTAGCTTTACTTAAAATTGTCTACTAGTTGAACACTCTTTTGAGCCTTTTAACACTTCTACAATTTGCTGCAGCAATGATTTCTTTTCTCTTTTGTTCTTTTCAGGATACAGGAGCTAAGCTGATCTTGGTGTTTCAGTAATCATCTCTGTTAATGTGCATGAGGTATAATTCTATCTGTGAAATTAATACTAGGTGAATATTTAACTCATACAAGTTTTGTTACATGAACTTCTGGGGTAGGTGCATGCATTAATTGCTAAGATGTTGATCTATTAAGTAATCGTTCTTTTGTTCTTAGCTTTGTTTACCCTTTGTTTACCCATTTCTGTAGTAGTTCTGACAGTAGAGAACCTCAGAGTCAGGAGGAGCTCATCAGATCACAAAGTGGCTTCACACATATGGTAAGCCTTGTGCTGGTAAACCAGTGTTGGACTGGCAGCTTAATGAAAAGATTCACCACCACAGCTTTGTGTGAGTCCAACATCTTCTGCTGAAAAGAGTAGCAAAGCACTAATGATACTGGTATGTCTAGTATTTAGTCTTTAGGGTCTTTATCCAAGTGATCCAGCACCTCACCGGGAACTTTCCCTGCAGTACGACCACAATGCTCATTGCAGCCAGAGATGATTTCTGCAATAATGGCGTTTTCAGTAAAACTCTGAAGCTGACCAATGCTGATGCAAATCACTTACCTGCAGTGGCATTTCTTACAGCACTGTTGCAACCCTGACTCTTTGAAGCAGAGCAGAATTTACAACAACCTGCAAAAACTGGTCAGAATTGTTATTTAAAACCAAGAAATGTTACAGTTTTATTGTTAATATCGGGGAGAATGTTACTTGCAAGCCTGTGCTTTGATTTTTCTTCTGTCTCCTGACGCAACAAGCTCACAGAAGAATTCACAACCCTCTCAAATTACTTATTGCAACTATGACTTACTCCGCAATCCATTTTGGGCATAGCTGAAAAGTGTAGTTAATACTGCTCCTGTAGTTTCTATCTTTTTCCATATAAAGTTAGGGCTTGATTTTATGTGTCATCCTCAGTGAGCATATATTTGCATAGCTCTGTTGACATCAATAGTGCTATATTGATTTATACTGCTTGTGCCTGCCTCATTATTATTTTTATTTTTTGTTCAAGGAGCATGGTGTATTTTCAAATTCATGGACGACAAAATGGGATTGCCTTCTCAGAACAGAATATATACAGTGTCTGCTGAGGGGATATTTTAGATTTGGGCAAGTAAACAATGAGATATTATCAGTGGAGTTCTGTAAATATCGAGGCTGCTTGTACACTATCTGCAGAATATTATCAGATCTGTAGGTTGGGCACAGGTTGCCCAGAGAAGCTGTGGCTGCCCCTGGATCCCTGGAAGTGTGCAAGGCCGGGTTGGACGGGGCTTGGAGCAGCCTGGGACAGTGGAAGGTGTCCCTGCCCATGGCAGGGGGTGGAACGAGATGAGTTTTATGGTCCTTTCCAACCCAAATCATTCTGGGATTTTTAAAGGTGCCTTAGATTTCCAGTTATCTCTCGTAGTTAAGGAGGATTTGGTGTCCCATGACACAAGGCTGCCAATCATGATTCATTGCTTACAAACAAACTTGCTTTTCCAGAGATGGCTGAAATCTCCATTTCTCCAGGACAAAGCGCAGAATCGAGGGGTCACGAACACGATGCAAGAGAGCCCAGGTAGAAGAGTGGAGAGATTGGCAAAAATGAGATAAAAACCCAAGAGATGGGAGGCCAGGAAAATATGTTCATTCCTCCCTGGAGGGAGATGCTCCATCATTGTAAGAACAGCAGCCATACCACATCTTGCAGGACTGTGAGAAAATGCCTCTACCCTTGTCTCACTCATTTGCTCGTGAACAGGCCCTTGGGTCTGAGCACAAGAAGAGGTGAGAAAATGTCTGGAAATATACAATATAATCCACAGAGGAAAGGATTTTACTGCCCTTTACATCTACAGAACATGCCACACCTGCTGAGGATGATCAAAATCCTTTGCCTGAATCTCAGGGCACTCCTGTAAAGACAGGCTCTTCCTAGGCACTTTCACAGACCTATGATCATGTATTCATTGTTGCAGAGATTATACCAAGAACAAGATAACCTCACTGTGTCTGATATCACCTTCCAGAAGAAATTTCAATGTGTCAGGACGCCACCCAGCCAGGACAGGACCATCCTCCTCCCAGATCTCAGCACAGGTAAGCACACTGGCCAGGGGAGTTCCTCAGTGCCCAAGTTCAGCACATGAAGTGTTAAAATGCAAGAAACTGCAGATTTCTTCTCCCTCTGCTTTCAGGAACTTTCCATCAAATTTCCTTCTCTCTTTCTCTTTTCTCTGCACTGCACTTCAGATGGAAGCATCTGGATCGAAGAGAATTATCTCTTGAGTTGTAGTACATTTTCAAAGACTCAGGTTTTATTAGTCACAGAAGACCTTGTAAAAGTTTGCTTGGGATCATTTTTAACAGCAACCAATAATCCTTCCCCCATCAGCCAATGAAAAACAACCCATCCTCCCCCCAAGTCCTGTGCAGATGTGTCTTACAGAAATAAAACAGTTCTGAAGAAGCATAAGTGACATTTTTGCCAAGCTGAAGGTTTTATCCACAGTAACTTACGCTAATACAGCCCTAATTTCCTTCTGGAGGCTACCTGAGCACTAAGCACACTTGATGCTCAGTTGGTATAATGTTGTTTGGAGCAGTCAGTCATTGCATTTGATTTCACATTGTACCTTTCTGCCCTGAGATTACTCAAGGCCAGAGGGCACCCAGTCATGCTGTGAGCCCAGACTCTGATCCTGCATGTTCCATGTCAGACCACTGTTTTCATCAGAGCACACCAACACAACATGTTAAACAGCAAGCCCAGAAAATTCTCTCTCCCTTTCCATCTGGAGCAGCTGAAGAACCAGGCCGATTAAAAAGCAGCATTCCCCGCAGTGTAACTGGTTTAGCATCCAGTGTCATGTTCAGGCTGCTAATCCAGAAGTTACCTTCAACATGTCGTTAGCAATGCGGAAATAGAACATATAGGGAAAAAGAGGCAGAGGATGACAGATTGATTCCAGGGATGTGGTGTCCCATAATGCTCATAAAACTAGAAGGAAAGCTGAGCCCATTCAACAGCTTTAAAAACCAAGACAGTCTTATAAATGCCTACATGCAGATGAGGGACTTCGGGTACTTGGGTGTGTAGATTTGGACCGTTAGCTCAATTCTGATCTCTGCGCATGAACTCCAACAGAAAATTTCATTGTTTTCATCAGCAGAATCACACTGATAAATGTGAGTAAACTACAGGGTATTTCCTAATCAATTTCTGACAAATAAAGATATTGTACCTGCGCTACTCTAGTGGCAACGAAAAATAGTGGAAAGGTATGAACTTCAGAAATGTAAACTTGAGCTATCATTAAAAATCAATTTTCGTGATAAATTTAATTCGCATTTCATAGAGAGCTGTGTAATATCAATAAAAATGCTTTAATAATTGCTGTGCTGGCACACAGTACACTGTAGGACATAAAGAGATATAAATTTTTGTAATTTAGAAGATGTGGAACTAAACACTGTTTTTCAAAAGAAACCATTCCTCAGGGAGAAAAATGAATGTTGGAGGAGGATGTAATTCATTAGGAATTCCACTCCACCCCTTTTCACAAAGACTGCTCTGAAATTAAAACTTTCAGAGATCAGGTTTCTAATTTATTCGTAGACTCAAAAGGCCAGAAAAGACCAGGATCAGGTAGTCTGACCTTCTGGATAACCCAGGCTATTAAATTTCATGTAGTTCTCCCTATATCATAACCTGTGTTGGGCTAAAACATAGTTTCTCTTAAACATTGATTTTAAATGGTGGAAAAACCGCATTCTTGTGTTTCTTTCACATGCTTTTTGGTGAAGGTAGGAGAGAAGGAAAGATGCAAATTTGGTTGTTTGCTGTGACATAGCAGCAGAGCTGGTACAGCATGCGATAGTGCAATCTGAACTCAGCATCACTGAATTATAAACGGTTGGTGTTTTCTGGTAATAAAAGCTGAGCAGTGTTCAGGGCAGAGACACATGCTACCTACTTAGCAATATGCTTCAGTGAACAATTTTTGAAGGGACCAAAGGGCAGATATATGCCCCTAAATCTCTTAGTCACATTAAAAAAATTCCCATGATCAAATCGTAAAGCCATCTGAATTTCCTGAAGAAAATAATAGTTTTCTCATTTACATGTAACTGAGGTCAGAATTTGACCCTAGAAGATCAGCGCACTTTATAGGATGCTAACTGAAGAACTGTAATTTGCAGTTTGCGCTTTGTTTCCCCAGTGAATATAATTAACTACCTTTCTCAGGAATAATTTCTTCTCAGAAAGGGTGGTCAGGCATTGGAAGGGGCTGCCCAGGGAAGTGGTGGCTTTACCATCCCTGGAGGTGTTGAAGGAACAACTGAACGTGGTGCTCAGTGGTCTGGTCTGGTTGGCAAGGGCGTGGTCGGTCTAAGGTTGGGCCCAATGATCTTGGAGATCTTTTCCAGCCTGAATGAGTCTGTGATTCTATTCTATGATTCTTTTTTTTTTTTCTTTAAATTTTGTTCTTGGTGAAAATCTCCTTCTTGTTCCCTCCACCACCGTGAATATTCATGGTTCTTCCAAATCCAGTGTGGTCTCCAAATTTCATTAATGTACTATTTATTTGATATTTTGGATATTAGATATTCAGTAAAACAGGGCTGCAGCATCAAACTTTTCAGGATCCTCCACCCGCAATGACACAAACTCTGATCTTGCCATTTATCACCATCCTTTACAGTTTCACAATCAATATGGTATTTTTTCTATCCACGTAACTTGGAATCACGTTTTCAAACGAAGCTTCCTGAAAGCCAGTGACACCTGCTTTACCTTGCATTTATGAGTGCTGCCATTCACCAATGTTCATGCTGTGGGATAAGAAATCTCAGGCAATTAGAAGCACAGGTTTAGTCAGCTTAGGGTGTTTATTAACAAATCCCAAGGAACCAGCAGGATCCAAAAATTCTTGAGTTTGTCTGGCCATACGTGATAAACATGCACAGCTTTATTGCTCATGACTGTCCTGTTCTCCAGGGACCAAGTTTTCCCCTGATGTAAATTACCATAGATCCACACAAGTGAATAGATCAAGACTCTGAAGTTCTTATCTCCTGGATGGTCTGAGTTTTCTTTTTTTTTTTCCCCGATAAAATTAGTCACATTTTTATTTCAGAGTTGTATTATAACCAATTAGAAAAACAAGAAACGTAGATGAATTAGTTTTTCATCTTCTCTGGGAAAACCTGTACTTCTGCTGATGCCATCCAGCTTTTTCTTTTTTCCCCCCACTTCCCAGATTTCCTGAACTCTAAGCTATTTTTAAGAAATAGCTGCCCATTACACAATGATTTCTATCAGCTACAAAAATCCAAACTTCAACTTTTCAGGACCAGTTCATTTACCAACTTTTTTATGTGCCCCCTGATCTCCTGGTACCAGTGAGGATGGATACAACATTGTTCCAAACACAGGAACAGAGAAGTGAACACAGGTTCAGGTGCGTGCCAGCCCTGACCCAGCAGATTGGATCAGGCTGATGGTCCATCTAGTTCAGTCTCCTGTCCTCCGGCTTTGTTTTAGAAACTGTTGTAGGTTCTGAGGCACTAAAAGGTACATCCCCTTCAGCCACTTTGTAACCAGAATTCTGGTTACTTGGAGAGTTCTCATTATTCTGAACCTCAGAGCTACCTCGTGGCAGTGAGTTCCACTGACTGGGTTAGCTCCTTCATTTGTGAAAGGAACAATTGTCTCTTCTCTGTATATTTTCTCTTCACGTTGTACTGGAAACCTGCCTGCCCCTGGGTTTCAACTGCTTTTAGTACTGCCTTTACCTTTATTCTTGAACTATTTGGGTTTTGTAAAGGTCATGGGTTTCTCTTCTTCCTTGCTGGTTCACTTCAGATGCTCCTTCTTCCGTAACTGTTTCTGTTTCAAATCAACTTCCAGGAAAACACCTTTTAAAACAACAGGTGCAGCCCTTAGCTACGAAGTCAGACAATCCTCTCTGATAAGCAATATCATTTGGATAAGCAATTCAATTTGGATAAAATTGGTTTAGTTTTATGGAACTGTTTTCAATTCCTCTGCCATCCACACAATCACCCCGGCTTTTATTTTGCATTAGAATTTTGGTTCTCATTATTTGCTATTCTTATAAATGCACTGTATGAGCAGGGTGGAAACAATAACAAAAAGGCTCTTTTCTCCATTTCGCTTTTTTTTTTGTTATGTTTTTTTTTTTGTGTTCCCAGTTCAAACTCCTTCTAAAACAAAAATAATAGTCTGCAAGACAGACACTCTGTTATTTTAAACTACCCATCTCCTAAAAGGATGCTAACCTCAGAAAGGCACGTTGGCCTCTGCTGAGATTCCTGTGTGGACTGAACTTTAAAAATTCCATCTTTGGAACTTAATGCCAAAGCACAGTGCAAGAAGCACTCTTGCTAGAAGCAAGGTTCTCGCCATTTCTTCAAGCAATGAATTACCTCCTGATATTCACGTTGGTTCAAAATATCCTTTCCATTTAGGTATGCCAGTGGCTAGTCCTAAGAAAACCGCTTCTAGTGGTTTTACAGCTGCAAATTTTATTTTGTTCCAATGCCTAATGGTGACATGGAAATTGCAATTGTTGCTTTTGGTCTGTGTTAACCTTTCTGTCGTCTTTATTTAGAAACAGAAAGCTTTTGGTATCATCTCAAATCAGAAGATTATGGGTCTGTTAGTACATGCTGGAGAAGTACCCTTTCCATGGGTGTTAATTACTGAGTACCCAGTTGAGTACACTAGTCACTAACCTCAAAAACAGTGACTCAGCAAGGTACCAGAGCCTAAGTAAAAAAAAGAGGGAAAAAAGTGTGCTGTTTTCTCACACCAGATGCCAGGCAAGATGTATTTCTAGAGGAAAGCTAACAGGCAGACTAAGAACAAATGTGTGTGGAGGTCTGTGGTATTCTTTCTGCTAAGATGACTTGAAATACTCAGCTGGAGGCAACAGTGCACTGGAGAAAGAACTTCCCGAGGATCTGTCTGATACCCCCGAATCAATTAAGGTTGGTGGAAATGCTCCTGCTGGATCAGACCCAGAAAAGGGATAATTCACCTGTATCATACTCAAGAAGGTGACCTGTGATTTCTAATGCTTGACATAAATATTACACAGAACAAAAACGTTTTGCGATGGAGGATGAGTTAGATGGATGGGTTTTAATCTTATTTTTTTCCGTAGACATGCAAGTCTGGGGATTTGTTTCTACAAAGAATGCAAAATGAATCACGTATTGTGTCTGTTTTCCACATACATGCGTTCAAGAAGAAAACAGACTGAGCAGACTTTCAGCCATACAATGAATGCCTGCAGAAATGTATCCGACTACAGGTCTCTAAGTCACTTTAATGGTGATGGATATGCAGGAAACTATAATCAATTACATTGCCCTGAAAATTACACAGTTATTTTCAAAAAAAAAACCCAAAAGGTAACAGTTGTTTGACACAGCACAGCTTAATATCTCTCAGAAGACAGAGATCTTGTAATATTTGAGCTTGCTGTACACACAAATTGTATCACTTCAGCAACACTAGTGCAGCGTCTGTATAGTCAGATTGTAAAGATCTGGCAGACAGCTACGAGACAGAAGAACCCAAAGTAAGATAGAGAAATGCATTTGTTAAACAGCAAAAAAATCTGAACAGGGAGATCTAAGGTCTGATTAGGAGATGTTCTCTAGCTTGACATTTGAGAATGTTTAAAAACTAGCCATGTGCCTCTGCAATGAGCCGTGTGGCCTTCTGTAAGGTACACGCTCTCACACTCTCGGGTTACCGACAGCTTTGTGCTTCCTCCTCTTCTGGCTCACACCAGCTTAAAAGTCACTGTGCGCTGTGCGGGAGATGTGGTGTGCAGAGAGGTGGCAAAGGTGTCACTTGCCTTCTGGATACAGAGGGTGTATCCGATTCCCAGTATTTCACATAATCACTTAACAATCATAGAAAACATATTAAAAATATTACTTGATTGGTAGCCTAAGGGTACAGAGTAAACAACGTATTATACAGTCAAGCAGAGCCTCATCCCCCGAGAGTCAGAGCAGCCCAGAGGGAGAATATTGGAAAAATACACTCAGCCTGTGTGTGTTCCCCTTGCTGGGGATCTCAATGGAGGAATGATTAGCAGCTGCAGGAGGCAGATTTGGTTCTTGTAGAGAAGGTTCTTTGTGGAGAAGGAGTATTAAATGATTTCTCTTTTTCTACCTGCCCTTCCAATCTCCCCCACTGTATTTCAAACTACACAGTGGCATGATCACCCAGTAGATGGAGGAAAACCAGTGCTGTGCTTCCAGAGCCCCTCTTCTCCGTTCTGAACATTGAGACTCCACAGGTTTGGTTTTCTTCCCCACCTTGTTCCTTGCTCTTCCTCTATCCTTCTCCCTTCCTAGCAAATGTCCTGATTTCCCCAGGGCTCTGCTCCCAATGCTTTCTCCCCAAAGCCAGACCAAACAGCTCCACATGCCCTTCTCCTTCCATGCCTATTCCCTCAGCGGGTTCCCCTGGGCAGGAGACCAGGTGAGAAGGGTGACCATAACGACAAGCTTAAAAAGTGAATTTGTTCGTTCCACAGTCCGGCTGCTGAGGTGACACAGGCAATATGCCCCAATACCACGGACCCGGGAACATGAAGGGGGAGACGACAAAGCCGAGGCTGATGCAGACGAGAGGCCACACACGGCGTGGGAAGGGCAGAGCCAAGGACAGGTGAGCTGCACACGGGCGGTCACAGGTTGCTCTGCCTGCAGCCTCAACATCTGTGCCAGTCATGTCGGAGGGCCACCGCGGCAAGGGCCAGAGCCGCCGTCCCGGGGCAGAGGGGTGCGGGCTCCCCTCAGGGACAGCAGGAGTAGGAGCAAAGCCCACCACAAGGATGGGCAGGGGCAGCGCCCGGTAGCAGCCGAGGCCGTTAGGGACGAACACCTGAGGCAGCCCCGGGCCGTGAGAGGAGGAGACCGGGCAGGGGGGACAAGGGCTGGACAGAGAATCAAGGAACCACAGAATAGCTGGGGTTGGAAGGGACCTCTGGAGATCACCCAATCCAACTCCCTGCCACGGCAAGGTCACCCGGAGCAGGTGACACAGGGACACGTCGGGGCGGGTTTGGAATGTCTCCAAAAAGGGAGACTTCGCGCCCTCTACGCGGACCCTGGTCCCGTGGGGGCATCCCTGCCTGGCCCGAGGGACGGAGCGGTGCCGGGGCCGCGCGGGACGGGGGCGGTGTGAGGGGGTGTCACAGCGCGTGCCGGCCGCCCCACCGCGCAGGCCCCCCGCGCATGCCCGAGACTTATTTCGCGCGGCGGGGGCGC
>VZTA01022843.1:0-50784 GCA_013398855.1 Mohoua ochrocephala | reverse complement strand
GGAAAAGATTAACTCAGATCTATAAGTATTTTATTTCTTCTAGGCCTCTATTGCATTATCAAGGCTTCTCTGTCAGAGACAGGCACATTACATTGCAGAGGTGTTTTCAAACTTGGCTACCTTTCTATGTGCACTAACACCAGTGTCTTGGAAATGTAGCAGAAGCTTCCTTGCAACACCATAACTTTGCACAGTATACGCTTCATGTAAGTTCTGCAGCGGAACTGAGGAAAAGCTGATCACGTTTTATAGCCCAAAGCAAGTAACTCTANATAATACTTTTCAGATTTTTTCTCTGAAGCCAGAGGACTTTAGGTTTTTACATTCGCAGTTTAAGTTCTCCAGTGAGGTGCCACTCATCACAAGTCACTTACATTAGTTCATTCAGACGCAGTATAACTTAATCAGTTGGTGAAAGATTAAACAGAGGAAAATGCCTGGCTTTATGTATGACTTAGAATATGCACACAAGCTAGATATTGATCATATTTCATATTGAAATCTTGGGAGACAGTCTGATATCACTGTGATGGATAAAGTAGCTTGAAATGTGTCTGGAACAGAACAGGATCACAATGGAGCAGAATCAACTGGTAACAGTAATGAAGAACATAACACTTCTACTTCCCTTAGCAAACTGTTTCTGAAACTTTATTAATAAGATTTTTTTTTTTAATATATCAAGAGCTTAAAGTATTACTTAGGGTTCCTGCCATGCAAATACATTGATTTTAGTATTTACAAATCTGTTTCTCCTAGAGGTATGTTTTATCATGGTTGTATTTTAGCTACTGTGAAGTTTTGAGACACTAAGTATGTCACTGTGTCTAGATTAGTACCTTTGACTAGTTTCTCTGAGGTTACAGCTTCAAGTGAAGTATTGCCACACAGCATAGACATATCCTGCAGAAGATTTTTCACCTTGCTTCTTTGCACAAATCTATAACCACATTCTTTCTCTCTTTTTTTTTTTTATGCCTTTTGCAGCACTCAGCTCTTTCGTGCCTTATCAGTTTTCAAGAGTATTGATATTTTTCCACTTTTATAATTCCGTAAGCAGAACACGTGATTTATTTTATGAACGTAATTGGGCTTTTCAGGTGTCAATTTTGCAAATGAAAGGCTTTGTTTTTACAAGACTGAGACTACTTCTGCAATCATACGGCAGGTTTAAGAAACCTTCTGGCAATGACATACTAAAACTCACTTTGATTTAGGTTGAAATTACAAGAATTATGCTGTTTTATTACTGTGACTGCTTTGCTGCATTAAAAGGTCTTTATATAGTGGGAGAGAATATGTTATTAGCATAATTTAAAATATTATTACAAGGCATGATGATAGGGGAAAAAATGAAAATTATTTGGTAAGTCAAGGAGCAAAACTGACATAAGCAACGTGGATAAAAGATGAGTGTGGGAAGAGTTGAGGACAGATGAAGGTGGAAGAAAGCTTACTAGAGAAAGTTAAAAGTAGAAGTTGGTTGATAGATATGTAGAAGTAAAAGAGAAGCTAGTTCAGAAAATTTGAGGTGTGTTTTATAGGGAAATAATGGGAAAATAATCATGAGGATAACTGTTGAGAGAAGATTGTTACATTTGAAGTCTCATTACCAAAACTTGCACTCAGTTTGTTTTGTCAGTAGGAAAGGGAGAGGCAAATGTGTTTGGTTTGCAAAGTATGTGGGTCATGTTCTCATATACAAACTTTTCTGCTTGTGGGTTTTGGAAGACTTACTGCGTTACTGAGCTGCAGATCATAAGTTTATTAACCTTATTGAAGATCTTGGCTAAATAGTCAGGTAACGTCAGGGTAGCTCAGTGTTCCAGTTTTGCACCCACTCAGATTGTGGGTGAACCTTATTCCAGCTGTCCATCACAGTTATTCCTGTAGATTATTTAGCAGAATGAGGTGAATTCAGCACATGATTGGCATAGAAAAAGCAAAGAAGAAAAATCTAAGATGTTTCTATTTAAGAAGACAGAAAAGATGGCCTGGGAAGTTAAAAAGATTTTATAAAAACGGTTTTACAGAATCACAGAATAGTTTGTGTTGGAAGACACCTCTGGAGACCATCCAGTCCAACCCCGCTGCCAAGGCAGGACAGGGTCATCTAGAGTCACCTTGAGGGTTGAAAGCTTATTCTGAACTTAAATATCTTAGCTGTACGGGGCTTGTGAAGTATCATGAATAAAATGCTTGGAAATGCTTTTCTTGTTGAAGTAATTCTCAGCTTTTTCTTTGATACAACAGTCTTTAAGTCCTTTGGAGTAGTGTGTGTCATAAATAAATGCAGAGTGAGTGTCTTGACACAGTTGGACTGAACCTGAATGATTACATATAGGCAATGAAAATACTAAATCCATCTATTTGAAATATTTAAATGTTTTTATTTTCTGTATTATAAGCTGCCACTTGCCAACCAAGGTAAGTGTGATTTAAGAATAAAAATTCAGTACAGAACAAAGAGAGTATTATTGTTGTTGTTATTATTATTTGTTCTGACCATATGAGCTTGGTTAATAAAAATAGTGCAGGCATTGGGTTATAATTTATCCATCCAGCTTCCATTTCATTTTCAGTGGTCAGTTGTCTGTGCTAAACACGGTTCTTAAATAATGGTTTATCAACATTGTGTTTGATATGCTTCTGGGTTTTGGGTGGTTTGGGGTTTGTTTGGGGTTTTTAAAATTTTTTTGTAAGACTAAAGCTCAGAAACCTGGTTCTTCATCTTCAGGGTCATCAGTGCCATTGACTGCAATGCTCCTTTTGCTGTTTTGAATGCCTACTTTATGTCTTTCCCACTGAAGATCAGATGAATAATACTACTGACATTCTGAATATTTAATAATTTCATTCATGTCAATATTTGCTATAGTGCTTCTTAGAAGTGGAGTATTTAGAGGCTACATTTTCCTTTTGTTTGTCCTCTCAAATTACTGTAATTTCCTGTCATGTAGAACAATCCATTTAGCTTGAAGTTTGATACTTACTTTTTACTTGAACTTAGATGCTATACTGAAATGTAGGCTGATGTATCACCAATATCATAGGGTTGGGAAAAGGCAAATAGGACCCTTGGGATACCCAGGAAATGTATTATCAGCAGAAAAGGGCAGTGTTATCCCCACGGTGAAGCTTCCCCTGTAATAGTAGCACTAGAATTGTTACCGTTCTTGGTCAAGGAGGGTGGATACAAGTCTAGAGAAGGTACAAAGAAGTCTACTCAGGTTGTTACAGAAATGGAGATTTACCTAGGAAGAACAGATCAATGCTGTTCAATTAGTCTGCCAAAGTCATAGCTGAGATGGGTACAATTGCTGGGTTTTCATGTATAAAGGGAGTAAGTGTAACAGAAGAAAAGAAGAACTGTTTAAGATAGGTGTCAATGTTCTTCCAGGAATAACTTGAAGACATTGGCTGTAAATAAATCATGTATGGAAATCTGTAAAAAGATCCTCACCCCGGAGGATCTGAAGCAGGTAGCGTGAGGAGGGAAGAAGTGCTTTCAAGACAGCAGTCTTTGAAAAGATGACATAATACGTTTCTTACAACTTGAACTGACTGGAGTTACATGTCTGAAAAGACTTTTTTTTTTTTTGTTAATTTTATTCACTTTTTTGAAATTTATTTTAAAAACCCTGTTATTCTGCTCTGAAATGCCAAGAACTGGAGATGCTTTCAGGTGTAATGTGTGTGCACCGTGGATTTTTTTCAGATGTGGAGCCTGAAGCCCTAAATCTTCAGGCTGAATCGTAAGTCCACAGAAATCCATTGGTACATTTTCCAAAGATTTATTACTCCTATTGACTTTGTATGTGCAATAAACATAAGAGAAAGCAGATTGAATGTGAAGGTAAAAGGCTGCTATCTCATAAGTAAAAACAGCTTTTCTGAAAGACAAGGAAATTCCTTTTGGTATTCAAGAGAAGAGTTGAAGGATTGCTTTCTTGAGAGCCTGTAAGATGCAAATTGATATGGATCCTAGGAGGAACATTCGGATAACTGAACGTGACTTTTTAGATACATGTTTTATAAACCTTACACCTTCTGGATGTGCTTAAACTACCATGAAAAGAAACTGCGTGTTTTTGTTGTTGTTGTTTGTGCTTGTATACACAGAGAGGTGGCAAAGCACACATTTACATTCACTGTTATGTAGAAGACATTTTTTTGGCAGTGTAATTACATTCAGAGAAAAATAATTTTATCATGTTGCTTTGCTGCAGTTAATCTGCAAAGTCTTAATATGTTTCTCCATTGTGAAGTAGAATTCAGATTTCTGACACGTGTCTGTATCTCTGAAATTGGTTAGGTGGTTCAGAAGGAACTAGTTGAAGTTTTCTGTGGCAAAGATGATTGGGACATCTGTCATGTTTGGATTTGGCTGTAATTAGTTGTTTTATTAGACAGAAGTTCACTAGTACAGACAGGAAAAGAAAGTTTAGTGACAGGAAAGAAAAATGAGGGTTCAGTAATTGTCAGTTCATAAATGCTGTGTGGTTTTTGTAATATTCTTACTGGCACCTTTCATTGTCTTCAGAAATGCCCATAAATAACAGAAACATTGAATTGCCTTCCTTTGCTGTTGTTAGACTTGAATTTTATAACATTTTGATTCTAAAAAAAAAATTCAAAATATGGAAATTTGTATAATAGTTCAAACAAATTACCTGCTGCCTCTCTGATTTACTACATTCATGATATTCTGGAAGAGATTTGTTATGTTGCACTTGTTTGCATTAATCAAGAGAAATTCAAGATCATAAATTCAAGCTTTTCAAATGTCTGAGTAACTTTTAATTTGGAAGAAGTTGTCATATAATAGGTGACATTGTTCACCATTCTAGTTCTGCTAAATAAATTTTATAAAACGTGTAGTGTTGTTTCCTGGTCAAAGACTGGAACCCAAGAGTGGTCAAGGCATTAGGCAAAAACCAGGATTTTGAATAGTGCGTGAAGATTTGAAGACGCAGCAGTGCTGGTGACGTTTTTTGGAGATGTAGGCAATAGAGACTATAATGTGTTTGATATGACAGTAACATTGCACTATATTTAGAAATCAGGTTTTGAAAAAAATATGCTGTAGTAACACAAGAAGATGATTGAATTCTATGCTTTTCTTGCATTTTAAAAATTTTCAAGATTTCAGAAGGCTTGCCATCAAGAAACTAAATTAATTTCCTTTCTGGTTTAGCTGCAAAAAAATTGTAAAATACTGATGACATTGACTTCACTGTTACTCAGTAGGATGGTTTAAAACTAATCTTTGCTTCTTTTTTTGTTTAGGCCAAACAAATAATCTGAGCTTCCTTTCCTTTCCATCATAAGTTATCTTACTCTTTCAGTCCTTAAGGTAGTCTTTCTGTAATGAAGTAAATACAATATTTCATCTGGACAAGAGGGTCTTCTAAACCGGTAAAATGTCACTTTGTTGTCTTCCTGAAGCACATTGTTAATTTTTTAACACACCCCCGCACCCCATGTTCTTTCCCTGCACTTCTGAGCCGAGGACTGAAATAACCTGATCTTAGAAGTAGCACATGTTCTGATATATTTTATATAGGTTCTGATGTTTAAAAGTTCACTGCACTAGGAACTTGTTGTTTATTTGGTACTGACTCTGCAGCTGTATAGGTTTTGGTTGTTTGTTTGCCATTCTAGAGCTGGGGACTCTAAAATTTATTGAGGTAAACTATTTTTTCAACTTCCTCCAGGAAAATAGTGTCTGACATATCTATTCAGGAAAAACCTGGAAAGATGGCACGCTTTTTATCAAACAGTTTTAATTTTTCTTCTGCTTTCTTTTTCTTTCTTAGGAAGGTTCTTCTAACCCTGGAGGTAAACGTTGGGTATCGCAGTGGGCCAGTTTGGCTGCTAATCACACACGTCATGACCAAGATGACATGAGACTGGAGTCCTCTGTGCCTGCTCCATTAGAAAATGGTATTAAAAACTGTTCTTGTTGTCATAATTTATGCTGAAAAAAACCTGTGAAAGGGAGAAAAGAATGATTTTGTACTGTACTTAATCAGCTTTTTTACTCCTAATGCCTCATTTTCACATGAAATGCTTCTGTTTCATTGAGCAGAAACAGTGTAAAAACAGGCTCAGCAGTAGTGGTGTCCAGCATGGCAGTTGAGTGCCAATATTACACTGAATGCTACTAAAACAGGAGAGTTCATAAATTGTTTAATATTAGAGAAACTTTCACTTAAATGCAGTCTGGGTTGGTCTGCATAGTGTGTTTCTTGCCTTACATCTTTATTAGTCTGAATTGGATTTCAGTGTAATGATTATTAAACGATCCAACCTGAGAGACTTCAGCTGAACAATAGCATCCTTCTTTATCTTGGAAATACAGGAGACCTTTTATATTTCTTGAAAAACCCTGAAACCTTCTCCTTAGGAATGAACAACTTTATCTCCCTTTCTTGTGAGTGCCCGATGTTCAGGCTATGTCTCTCCATAGTTTAATTACTCATATTTCTGTTTTTTAAATGGTTTATTCTCTAACATCTACATTCTTGACCATAAACGAGTTACTTACCTTACTTCTCCTCTGCTTTTTTTCTTCCTGCCAATTTCACTTTAGAGGTTGTGATCATCTTTGAGGAGAAGTTGTTACAAAGAAGCTTTGCTTTTGATGTTGAATAATGCAAACTTCTGTATCAATGCATGAAAGAATTCTTACCAGTGACTGCTGCTTCTGTTGTAGCTTTTCCTCCCCTCGTAAGCATTGAACTTTGCCTAGGATACTAAAAGTCAAAGGAGATGGAAAGGGGGAAAATTAAATTATCCGATATACACAGAATAATGGAAATCAAGAGCAAATTTTGTACTATTTGAAAGGGTTGGGTGTGTGCATTCAGGGCACTTAAAATCATAGCTGTTGAGACTGATCCTTTGGGTGGTTAATCAAAAGCTTTGGTGGTCTTTTGTTTTCTGTATTGTTTTAAATGATCACTTTCAAATGAGGCACTACCTAAGATCTTCTTTGGAGAGAGAAAGGCTTCTTTTACCATTATAAGAACTAAGATAAGAGATGAAGTGAAGCAACTACTGTGTAGTGCATACCCATACTGCAAGAATTCTAAAATACTAAAGGGGAAATAAAGCATTCAAGCACCAAAGGGGTAATAAAAATAAAATTTGATATGCACATCTAAAAATCAATTCACAAAATATGTCGTGTTGACTTAGAAGCCTGTATCTTCTTTAGAAATCTGAGTATTTAAACTTCACATAACACATATCAAGCCAAATAGGATGCTGAACAACTCCATGCCTTTTTTTTTACTAAAGGCTGTTTGAAATTCACCAAGAAGCAAGTTGCATGCTTATATATGTATAAAATATTTGATCTGGTAGGCATGTCTGAGAGACGTCAGTCTTCACAGATGGCAGTCATAGTGATTTTCATTAAACCTTCAATTTGTTTCATAATTTTCAAGGAAAAAAACAATCCTGGAATTAGAAAACCTTGCTTAGATTTCAGAGGTACTTGCTGCTTCTCAAATCAGTGTCTTAACATACATTATAGAAAAAAAAGCTGTGAGTCCTTTTGCATTCTTCATCAAAGGTGTGACACTGCAAAGAGAAAAGGTAGATTGGAGAGCATGGATAGAAGGTAGCAGGTACACATACAGCGTGATTGTTGATACTCAATTGCTTAGAGGATTCTTGCAGAGAGAGAAACCCTATACTCCAGTTCATATTCCTGGAGCAACCAGTGTTGGTGGCAAGCCGTGATAGGAAAATCCTAACAGAGTATGCAGAACAGTTGTTTATAGATTTCTCCTGGCAAAAAGGAAATTGACAGATGTGTGTTACTAAGTGTGTCACATTATATTGCAACAGCTGACAAATGAACTGCAAAAAGAATTTTTTCTATCCAAGTATTCAAAGGCAGAGCAATTCATAGAGCAATTCATATCACCTTGGAGTAATAAAGGCTTGTTTCTGACAGCACAACTGCCGTGTTTGTTAAATGAGCAAGGAGGGCACAGTCATCATCACGGTGGAAAAATAAAGTTTGGTTTCTAAAACAGTTATTCCTTGCAACAGTCCATGGGATGGCCATGCTTTTCTGCCTAAGGGGGACTCTGTGTGCACTAAGAATTCAATGAAAGTGCTTTAGCAGTAGTACTGCATTCTTTTGATGCTTTGTATACATTTTCTATACATTTTTATACTACAGTGTCTTGTTTGGGATAAAAACATTATTTTTGCTTTCTCAGCCATAGGAGGTTCTTTGTTCATGAGTGGGACTTTTCAGTATTGCTGAAAAGTGTCTCCCAGCACTGCAGATTCTTGCCTGAGTGAGGCGAGGTCTCGCAGGGAGGGGCTGTAGTCTGTCCCTGAGACAGACCTCAAGCTGTGGAACAGGCAAGTAGGGAGGAAGAAGGAGGATCTTACTCTTCTTGGTAGTTTTGAAATCTGGTCATAAAGGTGTTTAGGAATGTAAGACTTGCTTTCCACTTCCTGTTGTAATGGTGTGCTGATTGATATAACAGTGATTTCTTACCTATTTTAGCCTGCTGTGAGATCATAAAAACTTTGTATATGTGATCCAGTTGGCTGAAAGAGTTTGTTAAATGTTTTCAACCTATACTTGTCTAAATATAATTGATCTTGCCATAGAATAGCAGGATGGACTGATGACTTTTTCAGTTCTGTTTCATGTTGTATTAGCCTTATGCAGTCTTAAACATTTATTTTTTCGATTTGCCTTGCTGTTGAATGTCTTCTCAAATATTTTTTCTCTTTCATTTTTAGACACAGACATCAGTGAGTCTGGTATTTCTGTTAGAAGTGCTGGTTCAGCTGCTTCTATGACCAGCCAAGGTGAGCGAAAGAGGAGGACACTTCCACAGCTTCCCATAGAGGAGAAAGTGAATGAAAACTCAAAAACAAAAGCTGTATCTCATCAGAGGTCAGAAATAGGTGAAAAGCAAGACACTGAACTTCAGGAGAAAGAAACTCCAGCTCGTGCCTCAGATGCTAAGTCAAGCAGAACAATGAATGGTCTTTCACCCAAAGCTACTGGAGACAAAGTTTTTTCTTTTCCCAGCTCTTCTGGTAAAGAGAGAGTTGAAACTGGCAGAGAAACTTCTGTGGTGAAACAAGCTTTAGCAAAAATTCAACAACAAGAAAGAAAGGAGCAAGGACACTGGACACCCTCAAAATTATCCTCTACAAAATCTACTGCAAACCAGGTTGAGAAAGGTAGGGAGGAGATTGTTATGTCACCCAAAACTTTGGATAATGAAGACAGTGCTCCTGGACACGTTACAGATAAAGCAGAAATTAAGTTGGTGCAGACTGAGGGAAAAAGAAGAAAAAATGAGGAACTCATTAGAGGACAAAGTCCTAAAATACTTGGAGAAAAAAAGGAATCTTCAAAACCATTAGTGAGGCAAGGTAGCTTTACTATAGATAAGCCTAGCACAAATATACCTATAGAACTTATCCCTCACATTAATAAGCAAAGTGGTTCTGCTGCCCCTTTAGTATCTGCAAACAGGCTACGTGACCGAAGTGATTCGATGGACACTGATTCCAGTATAGATACAACACTCATTTTGAAAGACACGGAAGCTGTAATGGCTTTCCTTGAAGCTAAATTGCGCGAAGAAAATAAAACTGATGAAGGTCCTGACACTCCTAGTTACAACAGAGATAATTCCATTTCACCAGAATCAGACGTCGATACAGCCAGCACAATCAGTCTTGTTACCGGTGACACTGAAAGAAAATCCACGCAGAAGCGGAAGAGCTTTACAACCTTATACAAAGACAGATGTTCCACTGGTTCCCCTTCAAAGGATGTTTTAAAATCTTCTACAAGTGCCAGAGAAAAGATGGAAAAGAAAACTAAGAGTCGATCTTCAGATGGTGGGTCTAGAGCTGATGCTCGCAAAACCGTGCAGTCCAGTGGAAGAATGAGACAACCCTCAGTAGATTTGACAGATGATGACCAAACATCCAGTGTACCTCATTCTGCCATTTCTGATATCCTATCATCTGACCAGGAAAACTACTCTGGCAAATCACATGGAAGAGTTCCTTTTGCCTCAGCAGATGAACTTTTACATTCCAAGATGGAAGGAAAGTCAGCTAAATCAAAATCCTCTCCTGTTGGACTTGGGCAGTCTAGTAAATCTACCACTCTTCCAAGACCTCGTCCCACAAGGACTTCTCTCTTGCGCAGAGCACGCCTCGGTGAAGTCTCAGATAGCGAGCTTGCTGATGCCGATAAGGCTTCCGTAGCTTCCGAAGTGTCCACTACAAGTTCTACGTCAAAACCTCCGTCAGGGAGGAGAAATATTTCCAGAATAGACTTACTCGCTCAGCCTCGCAGAACTCGACTCGGCTCTTTATCAGCGCGTAGTGATTCTGAAGCAACAATAACCAGAAGCACTGCCTCATCTCGTACCCCAGAAGCAATTATCAGAAGCGGTTCAAGGTTGATCTCAGGAGGAGATAGCGCTAAAGTTTCTGCTAGAACTCGAGCCAATAGCATTTCTCGACTTTCGGATTCAAAATCCAAATCCTTGGCTTCTGCTCATAATTCTCCCTCAGGTATGTGAGATTATTTGAAATAATTTTATACAATACTAGATGTCTGTAACATGTAGATTTTTTTAAAAATTGTTTAAGAAAGAGTTCTTATGAAACTGTTGCGTTTTAGTTGATGCAGCCTTTTTCTTTGGAGTAAGAGGCTTCCATGGCAAGTCTCGTGGAGGTTTCTCACTTAAAATCATGAAGACAAGAAATTGTAATCCTTTAACTCTTTGGATATGTTTTCATCTTGAAACCAGTAGAACAGAGCTGCATCGGGAGAGTCAGATGTGTCAGCAATCATTTGTTTTAGTGCAAAAACAGAGCCAAGATCTCTTTGCTCAAATCATGGTAGTGAAGTTCAGAAGGTTGGCGACACTATTTACTACTTAGAAGATATAATATTTCTTTATAAGGTAGGCTTGTAAATAGGCAATCAGAGATTTTTTTGATAAGAATAATAACATTGAAGTAATGAATTGAAAAACTATATACTACTTAACTAAATATCATGAAGTAATTTCTATTAAAGGGTTTGCCTTATCTTGGATTTTTTTCCCATTCTCTGTTCCAAATCATGGCAATTTATGATTTCATCATGATTTCCAAATCATGTTGATCTTCTTTGGTGTGGTGGTTATTCTACCTTGTCTTATGTTTGGAAGGAAAAATCCCTGCAATCTACGAATTTTAACCTACTATTCTGTTAGAAGTTAACATAACATTCTTAGTGCAAGCAGTGTAAAAGCTGGTAGGTTTTCTCAACAGCAATATTAAACCTATCAAAATAAAATGTACTAATTATAAAAAAGTGAACTCTGATGTGGAATGAGGATCTAAAATAAATGTCTGCTTGCTTTTAGAATTGTCATGCTACCATGCTATGAATTTGCCATATTTGCAGTCAATCCACCGTCTAAGAATAAGTTAATAGAGTAGCTTCCAGTGTTGCAGCACATTGAAATTTCGCTACATCCTATTCAGACTTGATATAAGCAACTGTGATACTTAATTTCCCACCTTCCTGCTGTCCTTCTGTTGCTTACATATCATAAGTGGACCGTGTCAGGATTCTTAGCATTGTGCATTCCCCAGGTAGTTACTTTTGGCTATGTCATTTATTAGCTGAACAGAAATTTCTGCTGAGATACAAGCGAGTGAACTATAAAGTTGAATCTGTTTGATACTATGACAAGTGTCTACAGAGGTACCCAAAATAGGTGACACTTCCAATAAAAATTCGGTCTTCCCTTGTAAGATACAATTGGAAAAATAGCATGTTTTCAGTTTTAATCAAAATTCTGAATTGATAATGCAGCCCAAAAGGTGGCAACTCTAGGTTAAGGAAGTGTCAGTTAAGACTTCTATATGTTTATTTTATTAATTTATTTATTACTAGTTCACATTATGATATTGCTGATTTTTGGAAAGGTAAAGCCCTGATGTGGCTTGTCACTTCACTGCTTTTGTTTTTCACAAAACTCTGTATGAATTTTGAGGTTTGTGTCCATGTGAAGTATTTCAGGCTTCCCAAACTTTTCCCATGTTGCTGCATTGAAGTGGTTTGCTGCTTCTGTTAAGGGGAGTGAGTGTATCTTTCTCTTCCCACTCTGTTAGTCTGTCACAGTTGTCTTTGCTAAATGTTCATTTACCTGTGTCACACAGTCACAGTTTACTGTACCTTGTATAAAACTGTGTTTTCAAGAGAGAGAAGAGGCCATCTTGTCATGGGTACCCCAGCATAATAATCTAGGTAATTCAAAAAAACCATTGCTAGAAAAATCTACAGTAGCAATAGCGTCTGTCATAAAAAACTTTATCAGTTAATACATATCAAGGGAGAAACCTGTCAATGTAAAGGCTAAAATCTGAAAGCAATTAAAAAAACAGTCAGATACTTTCAAAACAAAATCATTGCTAAATAAACCAATCAAGTCTTGTTACTATATAAGTGAAAAATATTACTACTACTGTTTGTTTAGGATTTAGAGTTCTGAATTTTGTCTGTATCAGTAGCATTATTGTATAATTTTTTTACTGGTTTATTTAGATTAGATACTTTAGATACTTTAGGAAAATCTGAATTGCTTTGAAAGTGGTGTAATCTTCCAGTGTATATAGGAGTATGTATATATACGTGCATCTCCTATTATATATAGGCTACTTTTAATTCCTCAATTTAATTTTTCTAGAAAAGTCAACAATTCAATTAATTTTAGCACTTTTGGAAAGTACTAATGAAGTGCTTTGATGTAAGTGCCTCAGCTGTTTGAATGTGTTTTACTTCAGGCACATTTAATCAAGGCGTAACAGGAATGGATTTTCTTCTCTCCCTGGACATAGAAAGACTGGAAAAGGAATGATTATTGCCAATATAGGGTTTAGGGTTTTGTTTCCTTTACCAGAGGACTAGCTGCTCTCGAAATGTTAAATATGTTCCATGGGTTATCTCATCAGAGGTCAGTTAACATTACCACGTTGTAGATCACTAAACATTGGCAGCCTCTTAAATCCAGCCTACAAAGGGAAAGTTATTTCTGCACTTCTGAAATCAATGTTCAGACGCACATACCTGTAAAAGGAGAGCAAGAATAAGATGTAATTTCTAGATTTCTTTTATTGTCTTGTACTTTTTGTGGATGAATTGCAACATAATAGGATTAAAATTGTCAGAGCTAGCAGCAAGTCTGTAATTTCAAGAATCATTTTTCATCCTTGATGCAGTGAAGTATTGCTTACTTTTATATGAAAGGGCAAGCAGATAAATGGAACATCTTGGATGAGAATTGTCAGCATTCAAGTGATTACCAGAGTGTATCTGGGTTAGGAGGCTTGATAACTGACAACACTGTGAAGACACGTGAAGCAGAATTAGTAACTTTATAGCACAAGCAGTGAAAGGTCTGATCAAGGCACTGCATCATCAAACAGTAGAGTGTGATCAATAAAAACAGAGGAGACCAAAGACCTATTTTCACAACAGAGGAAAATTGAAGATGCTGTTACAGAAGGAGCTGTGTATCGGGAAAACTAACGGCAGGATCAGACCTAGCGCAGAAGCGCTAAACTGCAACTGTAAAATTAGGCATTGAGTCAGAACAGAGAGACCTCGAGCAGCCAGTTGTGTTTGGCAGCTCTGCTGGCTTGCTGACCTAGCTGTCATTGCAAATAGCTGGCAGATAGGTTGATCAAAGCTGTTGAGGTAACTGCGGGGGAAAAGAAATTGATAATGGAGAAAAAACAGCCCTTACTAAGTACATTTTAGTAGTAGGATCTTGCAAATGGATGCACCTTGAGAAGGCAATGCATCCATGAGAGCAGAATATTTTTGAAGGAATATATTCGATAAAATTTATTCTCAAATCTTTAAAGTGAGAGTATGTTGTCCAAATCACCAAACTTGCCAGCTTAATGTGTTGTCAGGACATTTTACTTCTCACAGAGCAGTCACTAAATTAGGTTTGAATGCTGATTATTTTAGCCGGGGTTTTGGAGGATTTTCTAGTTAGTGGTACTGATATTCACAGTCTTTGGTGTCTGAGATGAGCAACTACACAACAGCTTTCAGAAATCTACATAGACTACAATGACATTTTGGGCCTGCATAATTTAAAGATAGTATTAAAAGCATATATGTGCCAATGTATAGCTACCTTACTGGGAAACATGCTTGGATATTGCTTGTTGTGAATCATACAACTTTGAGATTTTTACCACTAGGCCTACAATAACTTTTTCCTCATATTAATGAGTAACACATCGATAATGTGTGATCCCCCAACATTTTAAGGCCTTAAAATTTAAGGGTCTTAAAAATATGGGTTTTATGATACTATGGAAACGATTGTTATTGATGTCATTTCAGTTAGTATCTCTGAAATGTTTAAGCCTTTACAAAATTCAGTATTTTTGATTGAATGTATAATCTTTTCCTAAAAAAGTGTGGGTGGAAAAGAGGACCTAAGACTAATCTCATCAATATATTTTATTTAAGCAAATGCTTCTAATCTGAATGTTTTAAAACGAATTAACATGATAAAACACTATTTTGTACACAGAGAAATCCAAGCTTCTCCCAGACCCAGACCCTGATGTTGAAACTTACAGTGGTAGAGTACTAGAAATCAAATCTGTTTCTGATATTTCACTTCTCATTCAATTTTTAGTTTTTAAATATATTATTATATATGCTTGTTGTACAGTGCTGAGTTGCCGAACTAGCTCACTTGAGAGATTTTAAGATAAATTTTATAATTATTTTGAAAAATATCATTTGAACTGGGACAAAGAATTTAAGCAAAAATGGACGATAAAATGTGGGCCCAACTCATAAAGCTCTTTGGACTTTGGTCACACGTTGCTTGCATGCTATTGGTGGGAATATGTACTTTTTCTGCTCATGTTTTACTTCCCTAAGATCAAACAACTTTGAAGCCTCCAAAAAGAGATCAGAAAGTAATTGGAGAGACATTGTAACTTTCTTCAATAAAGTTAGAAAATTTTAAGAAAAGTAGAACTGGACATAATTTGAAACCCACATTTAAATCTGAAAAAAAATTATACAAACATATTTTCGTTTTCAGCAATTGAAAATTCATTATTTATATGAGGGAAGGGATGTAAGCTTATACACCAATGTCATATTCTACATACTGTAATCTTTGCATTGCACAAAAATTACTTTCATTATTTGTTACTTAAATTCATATTGGTGTATGTATTACTTCACTTGTAATGTTGTTTTTTTTAATGTATCAGGAGAAATCATTATTCATTCTTGCATTTTGTAATACTATTAAAAACAATTTGCATCATTCAATTCTGGTATTTTTCAGTTACCAAGAGGTGGTCACGCCTTTTTTAATTTTCTGCAGTACTTACAGAGCCTCATGAATGTCAATGAGTTCGGGGTATTAAATCCCCTGCAAGAATTTAGCAGGTTGTGGTGCTGGGGATTTCTTTACACTTGGTGGTATCTCTTCCTGCTGGGAATGTTTGAGGGCAGCACATCTGAAATCCATTTTCTAGACTTCAGTATTTTGTAAGGGGACAAGAGCCTCCTGCTTAGTTTCAGTTCTCCTGCACTTCAGGCTGTCCTCAGCAGCATGGCTGTATAATGCTTTATGTGCTGCATGTCAGAATATATACTTTTTTCTCTGAGGCGGCTTTTCTTATGGATGTGCTGCAGATTTTTATAACACAATATTAATTTTACATATTCTTTTTCTGTACTAAACATTGAATCATAGAATCATTAAGGTTGGAAAAGACCTACCTCTCATCTAGGAGTTTTATGCCTTTCTTATGTAAGCATGCATTCCAGGCTTGGTGCCAGCTCCATCCTTCCTTCATATCTCTTCTCTTTTTTTTTTTTTCTGTGAATCGCATAAACCTCGAATGAAATTTGGGAAAAAATCTGCAGAAAAAGTGCAATCTGACTATATACTTAAATGTTAATGAATTGGGCCCTTGTTTTGTAATACAGTTTGTTTGAGCTCGTATACAGTCGCTGGCTTTTACATCTTACTTCACTCATCACTATACAAAGAGCATTAGTTTTATGTTTTTATTAATCAATATTTTTTATTTAACACGAATTCTGTAGCTTTCTTTTAAAGATGTAGTAAATAAATCTTTTGTGAGGTACCTGGGGATGGATAATGAATAGCTGTGTATTTTTGTGATGTTTCTGAAATAATGCTGTTTTTTCTTATTAAAGATGCCATAATAATTCTTTTTTAATAATTAAACTAATTTAGTAAGTGCAAGATGGAGGCGCTTTCCTACAGATTATGCTTCCACCTCAGAAGATGAATTCGGATCAAACCGTAATTCCCCTAAACATACCCGTCTACGTACCTCTCCAGCCCTGAAAACCACGCGACTGCAGAGCGCTGGGACAGCAGCTCAAAGCAGCAACACATTCAAGCACAGGATAAAGGAGCAGGAAGACTACATTCGTGACTGGACTGCCCACCGGGAAGAGATAGCAAGGTTGGTTTGAAAGGAGTGCCTCTGAAATAACAGAACGTTGTACCCAGCCTCTTGTGCAGGTGCACAGAGAGAGCTAATGGATTTTCTGTATCACTGCTTACTGCTTTCATTCATTAACTGAGTGGGTAACTTAAAGTTCTTCTTGTGAGAGACTGGCAGACAGAACGCTCATGTTACCAGCACATCTCTTTTTAGTGGAAAATGGTAGTAATGTCTGATTTATGATAGTCAAATCCCAGAAGATGAACTTTCAGTTGCATTATAGGGACTTCCAGAGGTGCTTTGTGTATTTCCTGAGGCTGAAGTATGTGTGATTTTGTAGTACCTTTACATATTGAGATAAAATTTGAGATCAATCACAGGTGACAGAGAGAGAAAAAACTGAGTTTTGGAATGAGACAGACCATGTTCTCATTTTAGTTTTGATTTATCTAGACATTATTTCATGTTAGGTACTTTCTGATTTAAAACATGCGTATTCACCAAAAAGTAATTTTCTTTGGTTGCAAGTCCCTGAGATTAGTGTATCAATACCTCTGTTATTGCTGGCGCCACTCTGCTTCAGGCGAACCAAGGAAAAGTTAGTTGCACATTCTGGTAACCAGTTACTCCCACATCATGCAACACCCAGGCAGTGAAAACTTCCAGGGAGCTTGCACAAGCATGTAAATGTTATTTAATACTTAGATGTCAGGTTCCAAGGATTTTCAGGTTCCAAAGACTTTCACCAAACTTAATTTTGAAGCCTAAACAAGAAATACGGTTTTCTTTTAAGATTAATCTTAAAAGTGTGGAGTATTTTCTAAATCTTAATACCGTGGAAGTATTTTGCTTAGTGTGATTAATTATTTTTTGTTTCCTGATCTTGGTAATATTTTTCGACATTTGTTTTTCTAGTGTGATCTGTGCAAAGGGAAGATGTAGAGGCCTGAGAGGCACACAGAAGATACCTAAGGGAGTCTCATAGTATCTGGATAAATAATTAAATAAATCTTTACAAAATCGTCTTCCTAGAACATCTCTTTGTTTTCATAAATCTAAAGTTAGAGATGGCTATAGGAAGGACTGTGTGTATATGGGAAAAAAAATGATAGCCATAGCATATTAGTTCCTCCTGATAAATAATACTGCTGAAACTCTCCTTCAGTGAAACTTCTTGGGATGTGTTGTTCATCTAGGAGAGATTGACACTGGAAATAATTGATTATTCCGTCTAAACTCATTTGATGGTTAGGTTTGCAGGTTTTTCTCTTCCCTTGGGATTCTTACCCTTTTCTACATTGATAGATTGGCTTTAAAATTTGTTTTAAAGGCTATGTACTTACCCTACCTCTTCAGCTTTATTTTCAGTGGAAGTGCTGAGAGGCTCAAATCAGTGTTGCCAAATATTTGGGTTTATGTAGAAATTTCACACAACCTGCATTAAATGAGCTTATTTAAGTGAAAGAAAACTAGCATTCAGCATCTGAGAAATTCCAGGTTACTCTCATCTATTGTCACTGCTTCCAATAGCAGTTGCTTTGGTTAGCCTCTGCCGAGAGCCCTTGCTGTAGGTCACTAGTTCATCCTTTCTGTGGCTGCTTATCTTTGTACTGATTCACATTGTTGCTCCCCTGGCTTTATTTTTAACTTCTGTCCTCTGTAAGATACTTTTTATCTCTGCTCCCATTGCATTGCTAACCATAGGCTCTATTATCGTCTACCCTGGGTTTTTTTCCATCCCAGCCATCAGTCCAGCCTCTATGATGAGGGTTCCTTCAACTCTATTTAGAGTTCTTAAAAAAATTAATAGATGGTTATAGGCTCTCATTAAAATTAGTTGATTTATTTTTGTTATTATTGTTGAATAACTGATTAGATTAGGCAGGTGTAAGGATAAGCCTTTCATAAAATACATGTGTAGCAGAAAGTAGTGTAGAAACTGTATGGCAAACATTTCATTGCATCCATGTTACCATCATACTGTGTTTTAACTGGTCCTCCATGACTGACCCAGTTTGCACTTTTCACAGACGTCACAATTTACAGATGTTAATAAAATTGAAAGTTTGAAAGAGGTATTTAGAAAAACTTATTCCAATAACTTAACTTGATTTAAAACCACTTTGGCATGGAGGGAATTTACACCCTTGGAATAACGGGAGCTTCACGTATATTTTATTTAAGGATGGTAAAGTATTATTATTATGAAATCCACTGACTCAGTATAGGAAGTGTAGCATAGTAGACTAAGCATAAAAATGGTTTTGGTAATCCAGTAGTTCAGCACTATTACAGGTATCTTAGAAGTATTCCTGTTTCATTGTGGTTTTTCCTAACATTTCTTTCACTGCAGGTAAATAAGAACTAGAGTTCCAGGCATTTGAAAAAGGTGGTCATGCTCTCTCCATCCCAAGCCCTGTGTTCTCACCTTTTCCTGTGTGTTGGAACCTGAGTCTGTTCCTTATGTAGCTGTGTAGCTGCCTTAGTCTGCTCACTGAGTGAATCTAAAGCAGTATTTCCTGGAGTAGGTTGAGGGATTCAGGGAATTTGAGGTTTATTAATTTTGTCTTTTTGAGTTGATTTGCCTTGTATGATTGCGAGGTCAGATGCAGGAAGCAGTAGAGATCTCCAAGGCAGCCTGCAGTTGCAGCAGAGTGAATGGTGTGCACCTAAAGCCTAAGTCTCTTGTCCCTGGTTACACAAAACATACTCCTTATACTTAAGCAGCACTTTCCGTTTCTCAAAGTTAATGTGGAATTACTTGAAAACTTCATTTATGAAAAGTCAGGCTCACCTCACAGTTGGTTTCTTACTCTTTTTCACAATGCTTCTTGTTTGTGCTCTGTATTGTTTCTGTGCAGAAATGTAATTGAGTACTGGACTGTAGCTTACTGTCACATTGAAAATAATTCCAGATTTTGTTCACATGACTGATGTTTGACTACAGTAATTATCTACCAAGTTGCTTGCCATCGATGTTAGGGTTGTTTATTCTGATACTTCCAGGATTCATTTGAGTTCATTTTTATATAGAGATCTGACACTTCATGTAATTTTGATTTCTTGGTAAGACCTCAGATGAAGTGATTGTGTCGTGTTGAAGCATTGCTGATTTCTGTGAAGAGTTAAGTCTCAGTTAATTGATGCTACTTTTGATTATGGTGTTTAATGACATTTGTGTTCTGGGAAATTTGCTGATAATTGAAATCTCCTGGTTTTATTTTCTTCACAACTACTGATTAAATACCAGAATGTGTCCCAGAAAATCAAATGTGAATAGTAGCAGCTTCTCTATTTAAGGAAAAAGTTAGATGATTGTATGAAACAAAGGAAGTAGCTGTTTTAGTATCTCTACTACTAAGAATAATGGATTTTTAGTGGCATGTATAGATAAGAACATTAAATATAAATTACATTGACCCAAAAGCTATAACAATTTAGTTAAATTAATTAATGTAGTAATAGGCACTTACCATATTTTAATTTATTTCAATGAGCAATTGACTTGTCTTACGCTTTACTGTTCCAGTCTTTAATAGTTTAAAATCAGAAATACTATCTTGAGTGGTCACACATAATTGCCACATATTTGTTTACAGCCATGTTCCAATTATATGTGTATCTAAGCCACACAAAGTTGCACTTCATTGCGGATTGCTGATGGTTACTCACAAAATCCAGTGCTGGAATTTGGCTGGAAATTTCTCTAGTTATGTTTGCCTGTCTAGTTGAAATTCTGTTCACTTAGTCTTGAGCTATCTCTAGGCCAGTAGCGTCCATTCTTTTTGACTTGAAGACAAAGTGAAAACTAAGAGCAGAAGGGAGCTCACCTTGAACAATCAATCTCTGTCGAGCCCGGGGTGTGTCACTGTCATGTGGCTGTGCACCTCCTTCCACTGGAGTGGCGGGTGCTGCACGTCCCCGAGTCCTCGGTGGCGCAGAAGTGGCACTGTCGGCTTTTGTGCCTTCGGTGCTGTCAGGCAGAAGTGTGGCAGGGGATCACTTGGCAGTCTTCTCTACTGTGTGAGCCAAGCTGGAGATTCAGGGTGCCGTAGTTAGTAAGGGCTTTTAGCTTTCACTTCGTGGGGGTGTTGTGTCTTGTTCCCTCCTCCTTTTGGGGTGTCCTGGGGAGGAGTAGCACAAGCAGAGCTAGCCAAGTTTCCTCCCTGTGCTGAGCAGAATACAGAGCAAAGCTGGTTTTTTGGTGCGGTGAATCAGAAGAAAGTAAAAGGAATTTTTGGCTGAGAATTCAGCTGTATTTTTGTAATGCTCTCATATCCAGGTTTTTAAAGGTATGTTCTATTTTTCCCACTGAAAACCTTGTCTTGATTAAATTTCAGGATTTAGGTAATTTCAGACACATAGGCAGCTTGATCTGAGCAAGCTGCAGGGCTGCTAGAAAATCAGAGGTCCTGAAAACATTTTCTTCAAGTAGGCAAACTAAGGTATAAATTATAAATGCTTTCTGAACATTTCAGATTTACTGCCATGTTGCACAGGTCGTGTGTGCAGTATTTTCAGCATATTTCCTATGGGTCCTTTGTCTTGGAGATACTGCATATTGCACATATCTGTCTGAATCCTAGGAAGAAAACAAGGATGTTCTGTCTTTTGAGATTGCCTTCCACCTTCTTCCTCCAGAAGGGCATGCTACTAAAAGCTTCAGTCAGAATTTGCTTTTATGGTTCTACAAATAATCTTTCTGTTTAGAAAGGCATGCACGTTTTCATAGCACATTTATCAAGAAGTAGAACTTAACAGCCTCACAGGCTGCAGGTTGGGCTCTACTGGCCCAAAAGTGTTTGCTGGGGAGAATGTAACACTCTCTTTATTACTAGGATCAGTCAAGATCTGGCTCTCATCGCACGGGAAATCAACGATGTAGCAGGAGAGATAGATTCAGTGACTTCATCAGGCACTGCCCCCAGTACCACAGTAAGCACTGCTGCCACCACCCCTGGCTCTGCCATAGACACTAGAGAAGAGGTAGGAGATCTTCATGGAGAAATGCATAAGGTTCTTCCTTTTCTTTATTTCTTTTGCTTTTAGCATTTTGCATAGCCTTTTTAGTTACTTCCACTCAACCCGTGTGCATGATCTCTACATTGTTTTTTTGATTTAAAGTTCCTTTACATTTCAACAAACAACCCACAAGTTATTCTGTGAACACAGCTTGTCAAAAGGATGCCATACTGTCTGTCTCTTTTTTTCCACGAAACTTAGGACAAGATAGTTATTTGTTTCTTGCTTGTCTGTAGCCTTAGATACTGCTGGATGGTATCTAAGTGCATTTAAAGATACTAGTGTGTATGCACAACTATGTATAAATGTGTACATTTAATTCTTTGCATAGCTATTAAAAACAAAAAAGTCCCTCTTTTCACAGGTGACGTAAAACTTTCATCTTCTGAACACTGAAATACTTAGGTACCATCAGTTAACTTTAGATTTTCTTTCTTAATAACATTGTCAAAAACTGCCTTGAAATAAGTTTGCTTTGTGCTTCTAATAATTCTTATTTTCTTTGCCTACCTCTGGTGTGCTGTTCTATGAATATATTGACTAACGTGTTCTAGTAACCATCACAGGTCTAATGCTGGTAAACGTGTTAATCTGAATTTAAATCATCACTTTCTACCATGTTACAATTCACCATAATAATGTGTTGTAAATGTTTAATGCATTTTTTTCTTCATAGTATTCCTTTCAAAGTGTGTTTTATTCATTTTTGTGTGCATAAATTTTGGTTAATACACTAGTTTACTGTGGTTAGTTTAATACTGTCTTTTTCTGTGGAAAAAAAGATATAAACAGCAATAAGAAATCTGTGAGTTGGGTACTCAGAAAAATTATAAATGCATTCACATAGATTTTGGTTTTAATTCTCATGGACTGTGGGTAAACTTTAAGGAGGTAAAACGCTCTTTTTCTCAGATCCAGTTAGATCACTCCAGGGTTTTTTTATTATTAAATAATTATTTTCTTAAAAAAAAATGCGGCGCATTGTGTACGTACTGCAGGTGGCAGTATCTCCTTTAGGTAGTGCAGGTCTTTCTGTAACACTATGACTAATTTGGAAAAAAACCCCTAAATTTCAGAGTACTCTTCTTAATTCCACAGATATTCGATTAATTATTTAAGGAATAAATTATTCAGTGTCAAAATTTCAGTGGGGTAGTCTACATTTGCCATGTATGTCTGGTATTTTAAAAAATCCCAAACGTTCATTTGTACAAGATATTCTTACATAAGAGATGCATCATTTTATACTATAGAAGACAACAGAATGATTATTATTTGATAGGCTTCTTATAAACTGTTTCGGGAGAAAAAACCCCAGTAATCTGATTTTTGGATGTATCCAGTAGATTTCATGAACTTCATTTTTCTTTTATCCCGCAGTTGGTGGACCGAGTATTTGATGAAAGTCTCAATTTTAGAAAAATCCCTCCAATAGTGCATGCGAAACCCCCGGAAGGGAATGGTCGGCCTAGTGATGCCAGACCTCAGCTGACAGAGGCCCTCGATCCCCCAACAATTACCCGCAGAAGGACTTGGAGCAGAGATGAAGTGAGCACGCAACCAGGATTCTCTCTAAGAATGTCTCAATTTTAAGCTTTTACAATTATCTCCCCACTTAATATTCTAGACATTATCCTGTCTCTCCTACCTCTAGCAGGTGGCATTAATATTGGAAAAAATTGTGGATTATTTTATTGGCAAAATGTTCAAGTATCATTGTATATGATACTAATTAAAACATAAGTAAGATTTTTTTATAGTTAAAGATACCAAAATATATGGAATTGTTACTATTAAACTAATAATATCGTTTTTTATTAAAATCTTTTTGCAGGTTATGGGGGACAGTTTGTTGTTGTCCTCAGTCTTCCAGTTTTCTCGCAAGATAAGACAATCCATAGACAAAACAGCTGGCAAAATCAGGTGGGTTTTTAAAAATTACTATTGTTGCTGAAAATGTCTGTTCCCATCAACATTCCCAGCAGTAAAAAAGATATGTATGATAGACGCAGAACAAATGTAGGTAGTAGAAACTTGTCTTTTAAAAAAGCACTGTTACCTAGGGCTTTTTTAGAATTCAGAAAGATTTGGAATGAATACTTCTTCCATTATCCCTTCTGTTTATTTCACTTTCTGTGAAGAGGAATATCAGGAAAGTTTACATGTACAGAACAACATCTGTCATACTTGCAGCAGAGGAGCTGTTCCAGCTTATTCAAATGCTGTGCAAAATCTACACAGCCTCTGTGCAAGTCTCCCTTCCTTAAAAGATAAGGTTACAGTGTCACTGAACTGTAAAACTGGACCCTGTGCGTTTCCCAAGTTGTTGTTAGGATTTTGCATTTCAAGAAGAAAAAACAAATTGGACAGAGGAGAGCAGTTTCAGTAAATCCTTCTGAAAAACAACTTGCTCTGGAGACAGTGTGATCACTACTGACTTCTAAAACAACAGATGTAGCCAGCTGTCATTTTGAATTGAAAATTCCTGCTTAAATAGTTAGATTCCTTCATAAGATGTCATAGTAGCTAAGAGAAAGTGTAGACAGTTCAAAAATGGTAACATGTTGCTCTACTGACAGTTTCATCAAGCAGGGAACTGAACATAAAAAATGGGAATCTCACAGTATGCTTTGGGGTTTTACAGTTAGAAGTGACTTCTTTAAGCATGTAATACGAGTGATACTCATACTACTAGAACATATATATATATATGTATATATAAAATTTACATATTAAGGCTTTTCAATGAAAACTTCTTCTGCGAAATGCATTTTTAAAATTTCATAAAGTGTTTTATTTTTTATTAATATAAAATACAAATGTAAAAGTTCATTTATCTTATGTTTTGTTATTGTTGTAAAATGCATTATTAATGGGGAATTTGCTCACTACAGTAAAATAGTTGGCTTTTTTAAAAATGTGTCAGTGCTGGAGGAAAGAATCAGCTGTGTCTGTTTATCTATACCAAGTATTTAGCTACAGAACAGCCATTTTAATGTCAATAATAATGATTTTGCTGAAAGCCTGTGTGCTTCCCTGAAAATTTAAATTGTGTGGTTAGAGTCTGTCAGGTTTCAATATTTTACATTTTACTTTCATTCAGTACTCCTAATGCTGTTTTCTCCTATCATGTTATTTAATCTTTCAGTTTATTTTGTGGGTTTTTTTTCTATTTTAAACATACTGTTGGATTTCTTTCTTATAGAATATTATTTAAGGACAAAGACAGAAATTGGGAAGAAATTGAAAACAAGCTACGAGCTGAAAGTGAAGTTCCTATTGTGAAAACATCAAGCATGGTATGAATCTTTTCTGGGACTCATTATATTGCTCATCTAATGGCTAAGTAATCAGTAGAGAAATGTGTTGTTTTCAATGACATAAGGGCAAAATTCTTTAAAAGGCTTTATTTAGACACTAAATATAGTTCAAGAATAAACCTAATCTTTAATAATTACTAAGACTTACTGTCTCATAAAGAAACAAGTAGTTGTTCAGGGAAAATTCAGATAAAGGATGCAGTAAAAGGGATTCAGTATATTTATTTAACAGGAGGTAACAACCATTAGTTTGAATGTTAGATTTCTTTTGAATGAACTTGTTTTACAATCTCTGAAAACTACTTTACCTCCTAATCATTAATACTTAATATATAATACTTAACACTATTAATACTGGTTATTAATACTTCGAGAAATTGTTGTGTTCTAATACACATGATGAAAATAATCCATAGACACATTGCAATAAAAAGACTCTTCAGTGGAAAATAATCCCGTTGGTTTTGTCTGGAAGTGGTAACCATAGGGTGCCCACTGGAACTCTGGCTGTTTTATGTAACAGCCTAATTACATAAATCACCTATGGGTTATGGCCCAATTCAGGCCATGTCATGACCAGACTGTGTGACAGTGTGAGGGGACAGACCACACGTTGTGTCTCAGTACACCTCTCCTCTGCTCTAAACACAGAGTGTAGAGTTTGAAAAACATCCCTGCATGTGAGAGCAGGCAGAGCCGAGATACATTATCCAAGCTACATTATCCATCTGCAGAGTCTTGCCCTTAAGAATGTCTGCTTACAGAGGCAGGTTTTTCTCTGGGAGAAAGGTGGGAGAGGAAACTGCTCACATTTGAGTTCGTACGGACCGCTCAGAACTCCAATGGGAATAATCCATTTCCTCTGGCATTGAACGGGCTAGCACTTCTCTGTTAGCTCATCATCACTTATTAAACTCCTCCAGATTGATTTTTCCTGGAAGTATAAAAAACTTGGCCTGTAACTTCTGCAGAACGGTGTATTTATCAAGAGCAATCATTAGTGACTCAGTATTATAATTTAATAGATTTGCTGATAGTTTTGGTTGGTTTTTTTTAAAAAATTTAATTAAGCAAGTTCCTCCTGGAAGTTTCGAATTTTAGAAATACTACAATATAAGGAGTTTCTCTTACCCATGTGCAGAATAAGATCCAGATTTAGTGGTTTATATTCTAAATGCCCTGACTATGGGGGTTTAAGGTATTCTTTAAGAAAGAAAAAGGTTCGTTGTATATTTATTCCTAAGTTCAGCATTTTACTAAATTTTTTTCAATGTATTGAAGCATCTTGCATTGCTTGAATGTTTATGGGTTGTTCGGCGGTTTTTTGTCTATGCACTGATTTTCAAGTTTCTGCTTAGTGTTCAGAGCAATATATTGTTCAAATGCAGTGCTTATTTTCACCAAAGAACATTAAAAGTTAAGAGAGACAGTTGTAAGTGATGTTTGTTTTGTCCTTGGAACATTTATGTCCAGCTCAGATGGGGAATCTGCTTAAAGATAATGACTTCGTAAAGATAATCAATCTCTTTGCCACCCCTGAAAATCACAGTACTTAGTACAGAACAGCTTTCTGAAATGGATTAATGGTTTTCTAAAATCAGTGCCTTTGAAAATTCTCGGCTTTAGAATACCACTGACAGCTCTCCTCAGCAGTTGGATTAACACTATTCTTCAGTGTAGGATCCTTCAATTGTAGGATTTACATATTTATATTAATATAAATATGCTAATTATATAACCAGGGAAATGACTCAGGGAAGTGGTCATAGCACCAAGCCCGCCAGAGTTCCAGAAGCATTTGGACAATGCTCTCATGCTCATGGTGTGATCCTTGGGTTGTCCTGTGCAGGGCCAGGAGTTGGACTCGATGATCCTTGGGGGGTCCCTTCCAGCTCTGGATATTCTGTGATTCTACAGCCTCAGATGTGGTACATTCAAGGATTGCCATGTTTCTGAGAGTGTGGCTGTCGCTGTGGCTGTGTTAGCACAGTGGAGAAAAATCTGTAAGGCAGAGGAGTGCTGAGGCCTCAGCACTGGTGTGCTGTGCAGGGGCTCATGGGCACAGGGCCAGTGGCTGCAGACAGGACCCTGATGCTGTCATCTCACTGTCTGACTCACATCTCTACAACCTTATAAATCACTCTGTTCCATTTAATACTGAGTTTATCCTGTAACTTCCCTTTCAAGGTCTGCTGTTACTTTCCCCGCTGTCTACAGAACTGTGGTGTCTGTGAGTCTGTGCTTGAGCAGAGGTGGCACAGGCAGACGAGCAAGGGTCAGAATGGTCCCTGAGGACAGTAGCAGGCAGTCAGTGCAGAGGGCTCTGGGTTTCTGAGTGGGACATGGCTCTCCAGCCTCCAGCACAGCCACGCAGGACCCCTGGGGTACATGGCTGGGCCACCACCAGCAGGGATGTTCCTGATGCCAGGAGGGACAATCCAAATAGCATATTGCAATTGCAAAGAGTGGGGCGATTGTTCACTACTGAGAGGTAGTTTAAATCTCTTTTTCCATAATGGAAATTTCCATTATTTTTCCATCATGGCCTTAAGGTGGGACAGGGGAGATTCAGATTAGATGTTAGAAAAAGACTTTTTACTGTTAGAGTGGTCAGGCATTGGAGCAGGTTGCCCAATGGGGTGGTGGAGTCACCATCCCTGGAGGTGTTTAGGAGGCATCTGGATCTGGCACTGGGTGATGATTTAGTGGTTTAAGGGGTACAGTGGCAGTGCTGAGTGGACAGCTGGACTTAATGCTTAAAGGTCTCTTCCGACCTTGGTGATTCTGTGATTCTATGATAATGAAACATGGTTGTCTCTTTTCTAGGAAATATCATCAATCTTACAGGAACTGAAACGAGTTGAGAAGCAGCTGCAAGGTACAAATCTTTTTTCACTTTTCTCTTCTGTGGTTGCTTGCTTAAATTTTTTTAATAGACATCTATATGTGTATATGTATACCATGAAACAAAGTTACTGTGATTTATTAAAATTTATTCACAGTATCAGTTATGTACATTTATATCATATAACTGCTGATACATTTGATAAACAAACATGGCTAGTTTTTTTTAAAAGCAGAAGAGTGATCATATCTTTTTATATGGGTGATAAAAGGCTCAACTAATAATTAAGTTGTCCTGAGAATCCCAAAGGAATTATTTGTGAAACATTCTTAATAGAATATTTTTGTGGGTAACTATTGAAGAGTAGGTGATAGAGAATCCTGAGATCAGGCTTTATAAAATAGGCTGTGCACATCAGTAATACCCTCATGTGTAGCACAATTCAATATAAGGAATGCACTGAGACCATAATCTGTAGGAAATCTCAAAAAAACCCACAAGTGTCTCTGTTACAATAAAATGAAAATTTAGAATTAGCTCTTGACATCTTCCCTTCACACTGCAAAATCCAATCTTTGTAACTGTGGAGCCCACAGTCTTAGAAATTGAAAAGTTACTTGGCTTTTCACACATAAAGTCTTATCTATATATAAAGTGGAAAGAAGTATGTTTTTCTTACAAGGTCTGCTATTTAATTATTTAATATTATTTAATTGTTTAATATTAATGTTACATATATTCCATTTATCAAAATTAACTTAAAACTAAGTATTTTTTTAAAAAGAAGTTGCAGTCTTATTTGTGTATTCTTTATACTTAGTTTACTGTTTAATAACAATGGTGGTCAAATGGATTAGTGGTCCATGCTTATCATTATGATGTTAGTTGTAAATTTCTTATCTTTGTTATTTTTAATATTCAGATTTAATCCTATTGCAAAACATTTTTTTCTAAAGAATGTTTCAGGAGGAGTCATTAACCACCTTTAGAGACAAATTAATAATGTTAGTACATTTTTGGAAATAAAAAAGAGTTCTATTAAATGTGACAAATATGTTAATATAATTATAATAGTCTAATAGGTGCTTCAGTTGCCCTCACTGTGTGGATAAATGGTTGCTCTTTTATAAATTTCGTTCAATCATGGAATCAGCAGCTGTGGCTGTTTTCTGGGGGTGGGGTGGAACATAGAATGATATAACAGTAACATCAGGGGGAGAAACCGCTTAAACTAAAATTCCATCTTTCAGTCCCTTTAACCTAATTGTAGATGGTTTATCATCTCTGTTTCCTGTCCACACATCAGGCACTGTTTAGTTTGCGCAGTTTCATTTCAGCTAAAGTTTTAATTTAGGTAACTGCTTTTGAATAGATGTATCAGTTTAACATCTATGTTGGATACACCATTTCTTTGTCATGGGCAGCACACATAAAATCTCATGTCTGCCATTATAAAAATAAAAGTTGTAAGATAAGGATTTCCATATTTTTGTAGTAACAGAAAATCGTATCTTTTATGGCTTCTTCCCTATCCTTCTCATCTTTTCTTGATTGCTTAGCAATTAATGCTATGATTGACCCTGATGGTACCCTGGATGCTCTGAGCAACTTGGGATTCGCCAGCCCCATCTTACCAGCTCAGCCGAAGCCGAAGTCCAGCCCCGTTTCCCAAGGCCCCCGCCCTCCAGCGCAGCCAAACTGCCAGCCCGAGGCTCGGGCTGCCCGTCCCGCCACCGGCCCCGTGGCAGCGGAATTGGAAAATGCTGAATCCGAGGCAGATTTCAGCATACATTTCAATAGGTTTAACCCAGACGGGGAAGAAGAAGATGCCACCCTGCGTGAGTGACATCTCAGTGTTTGATACAAAAACCTTTCATGTGGAATGTTTAGAAATCAAGGAAAACTTACAATGTTCGTTTTTATAATTAAAAAAAAAAAAAAAGGCTTGGTCAAACAGCAGTTGTTTTATTAAACCAGTTTTCTTTAATTGTGATGCTTTGATTGTCACACAAATCCTTTTCAAATCATAACGATATGCATAGATACAGTGTAGGAAAGCAGATTGTGGCAGGTTTGCCCTTTGTGGTTGTGTGCTTTGCAAAAGAATTATTATATCAGCAGTTTTCCCTTAATAGATTTATTTCTTTTTAAAAGCCATGCAAGCAGTCTGAAAACATTTACTGAAAACCCCAAATCTCTTTGCCAAGCTGCTCTAATGAATGGACTTCCTCCTCTAAAGCTTGTACAGAACTGTTGAACAGTTACATTTGATTCTGAATTAGATGATTTATATAGGAAACATTATCTTTGACTACAATGACACATTACTGCGAAAGTAAGACAGATTTCAGAAAGCATTCATTCTCATATACTGGAAAATCTCAAACAGTTCTGTGGTTTATGTAACCTTGTTGCTGCGTAAATTGTCTTGGGGTTTACAAATAAGTTCACATATTATGTTTGCACTAAGATTTGCTGGGAGTGGTAGGTGAACATATCGATATCGTTGAACAGCAAGCAGTGTTTTGGTGTACATACAAAACTGATAATACTGTCCTTGTATTATCATTACAGTGTTTTAATCCACTTTCTGAAAGGACTATTTGGCACTTTTTGATCTTCTTCAAAAGTCTTTTTGGTGTTAATGAAAGTAGAAGTGTTTCATATCTCATTTCTGTCCAAATCTTTGTTGAAACTAGGAAACAAATTTAAACATACAGTAATGTGGGACGTATTAAAGCATATTGAGGCAAATGGGCTCTCACCAATCCAAATGCAACGTAAACTTACAGAAGAAATTACTGTTTATTTGGAATGATCATGAGATGTAAAATTTTCTTTAGGGGACTTGGAAATAGAGTTGTCATGATTTGCTTGATCGATAGATGCACTCCCAAGCAAATGGTTTTGTTTGCTTCTGTATATTTTCCTGTAGTCTTGCTAGTAAAGCTGTCCCTGTCTTACGTATTTAAAAGGATTCTGGACGACGACTGCTAACATGGACATTTTGCTTCTATCACTGAAAAGCAAGTCTATTTAAAGTTTCCTATATAAGCCTATTTTCCTTATCAGTTGTCCCAGTAACTTAACATTTGGAAATAATAATAAAAATTTAAGTAAATTACTTTGTATTTCCAGAACACTGTAATTTGGAGGAATGTTTTTTCTGTTAAATGTAACTAATAGACTGGAATTTTCTTATGTTTGCATCAGTCTCTATATATTAAGGTTAAAGATACAGTTTTGCAGCTTTTATGAAATGGTCTTTAATATTTCAGCAATAATCCTATATGAGATTTGTTTTTAAAAAAACCTACTTTCTGTACGCTTTTAAATTGTACAGGCTTTCAGAAATCAGTAAAAGTTGGACCAGTTAATAAAGATGCAAAAACTTTTTTTGTAGAGATGTAAAAACAAAACCACTAATCTGTTGTATAATGGATTTCATATTTTCTTTAAAAAAAATTAAAAGCAAACAGTCTTCATGTATGACTCAATACGCTCTACTCCAGCTAACTGTGGGAGCCTGAATGACACTAGTTTACAGAGGCTACAGGAAAACTTTTTGGAGGTGCAGAAGGGCAAAAATAAATGGAAACTAGAGCTAGGTGTTGAAAACTGAGTGTACCAAACCATCACCATAATTCCTTCTTTTGTTTAATGCTTGGGAACATAATTTTTCTGCAGATTCAAGTGAAAAGTAGGAAATGGCTGTGAAGGATTAAAGGTGCAGGCTCTTCATATGAGATTCTGTTTGTGTTATTTCAGGCGTTTTTACCTTTATGTTGTGTAATGAGCATTTTGCATTACTATGTTATTATTTTGTATGGACATGTTCTCCTTATTTATTTTTGTTACATTTATTATGTATGTTATTTTGTTATATGCATTTACAACTCCATTTTTAAATAAAGTGTTTCTGGAACTTTACAAATGTGTGAATATGTAATTGAGAGCTGGGAAGTTCACACAATCTTCCTGCAGACTAACTCGCCTTTACTGAAAAAGGAAATTACATTTTTTCATAAATATCTCCTCTCCAGAAAAAGTTCTGTTATTGCCACCACTGCATCATTTATTCTGTGCTGACAGTATTGGCTCATTTTCCTGTACTCAAGTTCTTTTCCACACTTCAATTGATTTTGTGTGCAAAGCTAGAGGCAAAAATAATCCAGTATGCCAGTCACCAAACAGGGGCTCTGTTTCCCTTTGTAGAATGAGTTTTAATGCACCTGCCAGCTGCAATAGTAGATGGTTATCAGACTGCTTTCCCTCTGCTTCATATATTGGAAAACTTTATTGAACATTCTAATTTGGCTCCAGACTGGTGCCTTTTTTCCTTCTGTCCCAGGTTTGACTCTATGCATACCTTTCCTTCAAGACACTAAATTGCCTTTTCTTAGCTGGCTTCATGCAGGAACAAAACCTTGAATTTAGTAAAAACTCTAACAACTTCTTCCCAGGTTAAGCATTTCGGTGTTGCTGAGCTTTGCTGTGGCTTAACATCAGCTGCTTTGATCTTGCTTCTGTGTATTTTTCCTTTATATCCCAGCTTGATGGCATGAAGACAGCACTAATGGCACACAGCAACACTCAATAGCACTCAGCTCTGGAGGGGCAGATTTTTACTGCTCTTCAGAGATGCCAGTTTGGTGTAGTCAAAATCGTGAGAAAGTTACAAGGGCTTTCCACTTGCACAGGACTTTTTCATACTCCCCAGCTTTATAATCTGCTATCATTTCCTCACTTGTTGCCAGTATCCCTCTGTCTTTGCAGAGGATAGGGGAATGCACTTCTGGGCTTGTATTCTCGTGCGCAGACTCCCTGATGTTTAAGCAGAAGTGTAACTCTTCCCATACGGTATTTTTCTATGACCACTCTACTTGGAGCCAAGGTTATGCAGGGTTGTTTTTCAGAAGTACTCAGGAAATCCAGTCAGATGGCATCAGTCCTGTGCTCCCTTTAGACACCAGCAAGTGGTGCTGGTGCACCGGGACACAGAGACAGCAAGAGTTCAAGCCTTTTTTCTGATCAGCACTGGTGGCTCCTCCTCCCTTGGCGACATGCACTGCTCGAATTCTACACCCAACAGCTACTTGTAATGACACTCACATCTAGCTGTAGCACACAGAAATACAGCTAAGGGCATAATTTGTGTGCCTGACCTGATAACAGCAAGGTGCTGTTTCACCACAGCATGTACATTATACCAAAGCAACTGGTACTGCAATCTCAGAAGAGAATGCTGCCCCATACCAAAAACTGACTTCCAGTCAATGCCTGTTGGAAGGCCTTTGTAATTTGAACTGGAAAGATTTTAAGCATAGGAAATATCTACAATTACTGCTCTGGCGTGCAGCCATGAAAAGAAAGGTTGTTCCTTCCTGCAGGAATGTGTGAAGCAGTCAGTGACATGGTGTGTACAGTAAAAGGAGGCCACGTGCTGCCTGCCAAGGAGATTTTATACCACCAAGTCTTTTGTATCTGAAGAGAGTTACAAGGAAGAAACTTAGCCACTCACCATACAAGTTGCTTAGCTTCATCTTGATGAATAACCAGAGTTTTTAAAGTGTAAGGATGTCACCTTTGACTTCAAATAGAGCTAGACCTGTAAATGCTGACAGCATTACAGTCCTGGTAGTTCAGCCATGATTGCCAAATATTAAATACATCTGACAACATCTGTCTTGGCAGTATTGTCCAAGGACAGCTGCCTAATGCTGAAGAGCATTTCCAGCTGCACTGTCTCAGTAATCTTGTAAAAAAACTTCTGTTTTCAACTTGGTAAGCCTTAGCCAGTGCTGTTCCTGCCAGTGACAGCCAACAGAGCACTGGTTGGGGAGCAAGGCATTTCCTTTTCAGATTCTTTTCTCACTGGTCATATATTTTGGGAGGAAAAGATGCATTTAGCAAACAAGTGGGATAATGCATCCCTGGGAATACTTTAAAGCAGGATAGGAGAACTGGAAGCATGCTGTCAAAGATCTTTACCTGTTCCAATGAGACCTGAGTTAGCAGTGAAAAACTAACAGTGCTTGCTTTGTCTTGCTGACAGCTTCGCGAGGAGTTGCTATTTTTTGAAAAAGTTCTTACCTCATGTCTGAGGAGAGCTCTTAAAATGAGAGGGTGTTACAAAATGCCCTCTCTGGGGAGGCTGTGTTAAAACAGGTGTTTGTAGTTATTGAATACCCTTATGGCAATATGGGGCAACATTTTCAAGTAATACTTGCCAAAATTATTCAAACACTTAAAGCCTTAAGGGTGGAGTGAGGGGTTATAGAGATTTGTTCATTTCAGGGGTAGCCCCTACACTTCCACTTACCAATTAACATGTCCCTGCTAAGTCCACTGCTCTTGTCTATCAATTTCTTAGGGCTAGCATTTTAGACCTATTTCAAAAAATTAATACATGTGTTTATAAGGCTTTCTGCTACTATGGAATAGCTAAAAGTATCAGAAATCCAAAGACCTTTATGTTGAAATACATTTTTAATATATTTTATAAATATTTTTTATTAAAAAATAACACCTTAGAAGTAGAATTAATTGCCTTTCAACCAAACTGTGATCTTAAGAGAAAAATCTCATTATTTAATTAATTAATGTTTTAAACAAAAATGGGCAACATGAGATTTCTAAGTTCTGTATGGACACATGGACCTGTATGTAGCCAAGCACAAAGAACAGGGATTATATATAAACTTACAAAAAGTTACCTGGTGACTTCACATTTCATTTTCAGCATCACTTCTGAGGTAATGTGATTTTTAAGTCAAGATAAATTCATTGAGGAAAGAATACAGACATGGATGTGAGCTGTGGTTCGGGTTATCCATGACTGATTTTGTTGAGCAATGAGGGAAATGACTGCAGATAATTCAGGAGGTTTTTAAAGTATTTAGAAATTAATAAAGTTATTGAAGAAAATGTCATGAATGGTATTTCCCAGTATAGCAACTGATTCATAAATGAGCAGGCAGAATACCATATTCTCAGCAGACGTTATTGGATTAGGAGACTCAATATAAGTGCAAAAAGTCAAGCAAACTTTTTAAAAAGCTTCTGAAAGAAATCACATGACAGATGAACAGAAGTCAGGGGCGTGGGGAGGGAACACAGTGTCCCCAGCCAGGGCAGTAGATGTGACTGAACCATGCAGTTGATCCAAGGCAACTTCAACGCAGAGGAGGGCTGGAAGATGCAGGAGGCACATCATAATTTGCCTGCAAGAACGGTACTTTCAGAGCTGGTAAGAAGCTGTGCAGGAAAACACTTTTCCTGCTCCAAGGTGCCTCAGATGCAAGAGAGACCACAGCCACCCTGCTCCTTGGCAGGGGATGGCAGCTGGAAGTACATGGGAGTTACTACAAGCGTTAGTAATCACATCATTTTTCACTCTGCAGAACAGCTGGAGTTTCTCAAATAAACTGACTGAAACAATAGACAGCGCTTTCCATACAATGGATTAAAACCCTCCAAACAAATTCCTACCCCCCAGTGCAGTTTGTTTTATGTTTTCCCGAAATAATTTTTGAACTTCTCAGACAAAATTTAAGTAACCAGCTGAAGATGCAGGTGTATAATACCGTAATCTCATCACCTGCACGCTCAGGAACTTGAGTGCTAACAAAAATTTGCTGCACAATCATGTTCATTCTTTCTTTGTTTCCACACATGAAAGGAATATACACAAACCAGGCCCCTCTTGTCATTGCTGCTATCAGTATAACAGGCAGCTGAGATGGTCATTTACAAAAATCTACTTTTTAAAATACAACTTATGCAGTATTCTTAACACCTAATAAGTTGCTTTCTTCCCATCACAAGTCTGAGGTAAAAGTGTTGCTTTAGTAATTTCTTGAGTTGATTTTCTAAGTGTACAAGCTCCTCAAATATAGATCCTCTTCAACACCTTTGCAGGTTTAAAAACGCTGGGTTATATTGAAAATCTCATCTGAGGCTTCACTGAAGTTACTACTCCGAGGGCAGCAGAAGTTCAAATACAAAATTGAAAACACAGCTTAGTGGTTTATCTCAGCCCTAACGTGAGCCCCAGGCACACAGACCTTCAGAACCACGTTTCAAGCTGCATGAGCAGGGTTTGCTCTTTGGTGCAAGCAGCATTTGTTGCTTGCAGTTTTGAGAATGTGTTTTTTAGGCTTCTAAGCTGTTTGAGTATCTATATTCCTAACTTTGGCCAAGTTAAGTATTTTATCACAGAATCATAGAATAACAGAATGGCTTGGGCTGGAAGGGACCTTAAAGATCTTCTAGTTCCAATGGACAGGGAATCTGCTACCAGACCATGTTGCTCAAAGCCCCATCCAACCTGACCTTGAACACTTCCAGGGGTGGGGCATCCACAATTCTCTGTGCAACTTGTTCCAGTACATCAACACCTGCACAGTAAAGATGTTTTTCCTAACGTTTAATCTAAATCTACTCTCTTGAGTTTGAAGCCACTTCCCCTTGTCCTATCACTATATGTCCTTGTAAAAAGTCTCCCATCTTTCTTGCAGGCTCACTTTAGGTACTGAAAGGCTGCAATTAGGTTACCCTGAAGCCTACTCTTCTCCAGGCTGAACAATCCCAATTCTCTTAGCCTTTTCTTGTAGGAGAGTAAAGAGCATTTTCAAAGTTAAAAGTGACATGAATAAAGAAATCCATCATTTCCCTTTTAACGATGAAGTGATTTGCTTTGGAAAATATGCGGATTTTATGTCACTGGAAGAAAACTGTCAATTAAATTATGCATTTGTCCCATAATGCTCCAGCAGTGAATTACAAGTTAAGCAGAGCTGGTCTCCATGAAGTCAATGGAAAGGTCCATGCAGCTGAAGTTTTGTACTTGCTTATCTGAGTGCAAACCCAGATCACTACATTTTGGTTTTCACTTGTACGCAGTTATGTAAAATTCAGAAAAGCCGACCCCCAGCACAAGTAGTTTTAAATGAGTTGGTTAAAAGCTTTAGCCAGACATTGCAAAAGCAATGATTTTAAAATTAGTAGGGGAAAATTAATCCTGACTGACACAGATGATTTCTTTTAATTGATATTTAAATTTCTCCAGATGAGGAAACACGCTGGAACTTGTCTTACTGCTTAAAATGCAATGAGTCAAAAAATGGCAGGCATAGGATGGTAAGGAAAAAAATCCATAGAATAATAGGTATGATTAAAAAGCATATCTGAAGGGAATTTGTAATTAAGGATTTTCTCCAGGGAGACTCAGTGAAAAGCTTGACACTAAATGAGTTTTAGTGAGAAAATGAGAATCACTGCAGATCATGAACTGGTCTTAGCACGTTCTGGAGCCTCCCAGACGGCAGTGCTGAGGACTAGTACAGATAATTTTACAAACATCAATATTGCTTGCAGGCTCTCACTGCAGTATTGAAGCCAAAGAAACAGTTACAAGATTTTACCTTCCAGCCGTGCTTTTCTTCTGAAATCTTTCAAGCACTTCACAAATATTCATTCTGTTATGAAATTTCTATGAGGAAATATTTCATCCTGATGTCACAGATGGGAAAAGAGACAGAAAAAATCTCATTTCCTCTCTAGAAAGTGCTGAGACAAGGCTCTGCCATCACCAAAATCTCAGTAAGTGACAACACACAGCCTGGTGGTACTAAAAATGCACCACTTGGTCTGACAGTGCCCATTTTTTAATATCAAAGTTATCCCCAACTCCTGAGTGACTGCGACAGAGCCAGAGACCTGTGTCTTTCCAGCCAGATCAGTTTTGCTCACTTCTTCTCTTTCCCCAGTGCAGCTTGCTGGCATCTTTGGAGCTGCTGAGCTGTGGGTACCTATCCCAGCGAGCTGCATTAGCTGGTTTTGGCAGCTTCCCCAGCAGTCAGTTGCAGCAGGAAGCTAACTTGGCATTTTGGGATAGTCTCTTCTTTCTGTTAACCATGGAGTTGTTGCACATGTCATCCTCAGAGCTGTGCATTTTTCAGAATTTCCATGTCTCCTGAAAATTCCTTTTTCAGGTTTAGCCCTGTTTCTTTACAACATGGGATGCAGCGATAGGTATCAGTTTTATTTGAATTAATGTGGTCTGCCTGTGCTTGAAGTGCTCTCATTCTCCATGCAAATTATCTTGGTTTATGTGCATATGTTTAAAAATGTCCATTTTTTTAAAATCTCAAGATTAAATGGACTAACAGAGATCATATCAATGGGCATGTTCAGCCACTGGTACCTGGGGCCTTAGATTTGCTGCTACTTTTGCAGCACTGCAGAAGCACTGATGTAGCCATTTATTTCAGTCTTCTAATGTATGGATTCCATTTCTCCATGTTTGCAGAAGCCCAGTGTGAAAGGCATCTACTCAAGTGGTTTTTGTTCAATTGTCCAAAAATTATCAGCAGTATTTGAGAGATAACCACACAGCAGTTTCCCTGAAGGACACAGCTGCAGACCCCAGATGTTTCCAGAGGGTTCTATAGAAACATTCTGGCCTAGAGCCTCAGTTTCTGATTGTGCATGTTTTCTTCATATATGCTAAATGTCCTATCAACACATCAGAAAAAAGGAAAAATATGGTGATGGGCCTTGTCAAGCACATGGATACATCTGGAAGAAAAAAATTCTAAAGCCTCTGAAGTTTTCTAGTTAAGCTGCCATTTTACCAAGAATTTAAGTGTTAGTTGTTGAGAAAGGCCACATGGCCCATTAGATCTGCCTTCCTTTGAAAAGTGGTCAAGTTTTCTAATTTCTTTGTCACAGCCACCACTGAACTATACAAAACTGGTGTTTAAAGGATTGCAAGCTTTCCTTTTTCTCAGGGATCTGGAAGGACAGAGCTAAGTGGATAATCCCACATTCTGTACAAGTTTTTTTTAGCACTGCCATCAAAGGAGAAACCAGAGGTGGGAGAGAGAGTGGTTATTTCAAGACAGTCAAGTTCTTCCTGGCCTGTTCTGACTCTGGCTTCCTGTGAGATGATTTCAGCACGGGATATACTAGATTTGTCTTACTGATTTTTGCTCTGATAGAAACCAGTGCACTGGTCTGACAGGTGGATAATAAAGACAAAGCAGTGCTGCTGTTTGTAGCAGCAGAGCTTCTAAGGAAAGCTGATAGTCCTGCTGAACCAAGCTGCAACAAAAAATGCACTGGACTCTAAGCTTTCAAAGTGCATTACCATCAGGACTAGAAATTCCTCAAATAAATAAAATGAAGGGGAATAGAAGTCCCATAAAACATTTTTTAAAAGAATTTAGGTTTCACAGAAAGAATGGAGGAAAATAAAGCTTTGATTGGACCAACCTCTATCAAATTTTCAGGCAAACCTGCACATGCAGCTACAACTTTCCTAGTCCGGTTTTCAACAACTAATGAGTCATGCTGCAAAGAAATTCAAGGTGTCAGAGATTTCTGCAGAAGTTGATTGTCTGGATGGAAAATGAGGCTGTCCAGAGGAGACACTCTCCTCACCCAGGACTCAGGTAAGAGGCCATGTTAAGATCTGAATATTAAAAATTTTAGAGAGATGCCTTTGCCAGAATTAAGGTTCAAACAAGACCATATGCCAAAGTCAATAGTATAGATTTTATTTAATAGTAAATGGAGGGGGGTTGAGAGAGAAAGGGAAAGAGAGAGAAAGGGGAAGGAGAGAAAGAGACTGACAGAGAGATTAAGTAGAAAATATCACCACTCCATGGATCCCAATGGCATCCCATTGATCCTGTTCTTCTGGTCTTCTTGGTGGTGAGGGTCCCACAAAATACAGAGTTCACTGGGTTAATATACATTCGGGCCAGGTGGGAATGCCCAGCTACCTCCCCTGGGAGGGGGCAAGTGTGACACTGTCTCCTGTAACAGACTCTGGATCACTTTCATCACTTGGTTCATGTGCAGGGCTCTGGGCCAAGGCCTCAGCAACGAGTCTGGGAGCGCTTTGGGGGTCTTTGATGGATTATGACACCTCCTCAGCTGCCTCTCACGTGAGTGTGGCCTTCCCGGGGTGGGGAGGGGGTTTCCAGGTTTGTGTGAGCGAGGGTGGGTGTTCACTGCCCCTGACCAGAGGTGACGCCACATACCGAAACTCTCCCTCTCCCCCCGTGGTTGTGGGGGCGTGTGCGCAAAGCTGCCATCAGCAGAGGGGTCTGTGGGCTATGGCCTCCCCCGGCCCGAACCCAGCCAGGGATGATTTTCAGCACAGCTGCTGGGTTCGCCTTTCCTGTGGATACATTCTTCTCCCTCAGCCTTGTTTACTTCTCCCTAGAGCTGAGATAATTGGCCAACAGTGTCACCTTTATCTTATCTCAATTACCCTTAAGGGGTTTAACTCACAGCCCGAAGTTCCCCTCAGGAGGCTTGCTCAGGGAGGGGTGGGCTTCGGTGGTCACAGCTTCTTTATACATTTCTGCCATAATGGGCCAAAAGTCCTTCATAACAACGTTTAAGCCATTAACCGTAACATTTCAGTCTCTCACGGGGCACTGTCCTGGGTTTGGCTGGGTTTTCCTAAGCCATTAATTTCCTAACTCGGGAGCAGCGAGGCCGGCAGGAGGCAGCAGTTGGCAGAGGAGGTGCTGCGGCTCATCAGGCCCCGGGGCAGCCAGGGCGGCTGTGGGCTGTGTGGGACGGGGACAGCCCTTCCAGCCCTCCCCGGAGACACAGAAGGAGAGGGAAATGCCAGCAAGAGCTCTGGAAAGCAAGACTTCCTCTATGCCTAATACACAAGGTAAAAAGAGGGTGCTTGACTTTAAACACTTTTGAAGGCTTGAGTAAATCCGTACTCTGTCTTGTAGGGTAAGTGAAACGTAGATGGGGTTGCTAGAAGCAATGAAAGAAAATGCCTCAGGGGCTTTATGAAATCCCATTGCTACACTGAGATGCCAGAACCAGTCAGGTGTTGCTACAGCTCGAATGTTAAGTGAACAGATCCACAAAATCAAGAAAAGCAGGGGATTGGCTCAAACACCATTTTTTGCCCAGATGTACAAATAAAGCCAACAAATGGAGTTGCCAAATGCAATTGCTTGGGGTCAAAAAGGGAAGAGAACTGGGAAGTTGACATTTAAAAATCAGAAATCCAGACTTTGAACTTTGGGCAAGAAGGCTTATTAACTGAGCTGGTAGTGTGCTAAAAACCAGTCAGAATTTAATTAAAGGAAGTAATTGATGAAATATTAATGGAAAGGTATCTTGAGTATTCCCTTCATGGAGCCCTTTATACGTAGTCCAGGCAAAAATAATTTTATTCTCCAAATTTAAAATCCTGTTTTTCAAACTTTCTCAATTTTTTATTTTTTTAATTTTAAGTGAAGTTCTCATGTCGGAACTATAATTTAAATAATTCTTTTAGTCTGAAACACTAAGCTTTACTACATTTACTGCATTGACTAGCTTGTCATTTCTATATCTGAATCTGTCTTTGACTTTCTGAGAACCTGGATAACTGGAATATTTTTATCCCTTCCATGGCAGCACATGACCTTCACATGCATAACAAAGAGAATAACTTTGGCCATTACTTATTTTTTGTGAGTACTTTTTCTTTTTTTTTTTTTTTGGCCTGCTGACAGATATTCAGAAGAAAATTGAGTGAAGTATGAATGAACAGTTTCCAACTTTTACTACATGGCAAGACTGCTGTATGAGCTATTACAAATGCAGATTGAAAATTGCCTGCTCAGTTAGTGCCAGAGGCCCCAGCATTCTGAGGGATTAAAGCTCCGGTTGTAGCTCTCTGGACTGTCCTCGTCATTCTCCAGCTGAGTTTATGAAGATAACAACAGATGTGAAGACATTTGAAGAGCCAGCACCACTGCAGTGGTACGCTGAAAGCCAGTGGGAGCACCTCAACAGCAATGTGTTTCTAGAACTGCTCACATGATTGATAGTTTCTCATCACCTCCTCATGTTTTTGGCTGTCCTTGGCCTGGCCAGGAAGATTTAACACAGGAAATAAGGAGAGTCTTCTTTTTTTTTTTGGACCAGAAAATGGGATTATAGAAAGATCCTAATGTGCTTTGCAGAGAATTCAAGTCAAAATAAAACTGAGAATCTGGCTATCAAATCCCCAATATTAACATTAAAGCTGAGCAAAGAAGAAGTTTTCCACTGCCTACACAAAACTGGATAAGATTGATTGGTCTCTGTCCATCACAGGATTAGTCAAAAAATTGTGGCTCATGGCCAGTTAACCATGTCATTCCAGTTCTGAATATCACTGCACTGAAAGGATTTCCAGCATATTGAGACCTGTTCGAAGATGACTTTATGGGCCTCTCTCACAGTCTCATCACAGCATCCATCCCACTGGGGTGATCCATGTGCTTATCGCGGAATTACCGAGTTCAAAGACCCCTGCCGTGGGCCGAGACATCTTCCCATGCTCTGCACTCTGCTGCTTTTGTTCGAAACACTCCTAACAATTTTGCAAGGACACGAGCACACACTGAGTGCACAACATTACCCGTAAAAGCAGTGAAGGAGGACAGCAATGTGCTGGCTGCGTGGAGCACAGGACCTTGAGCTATTTAAGATGTGGACACAGTTTCTCTGTGGAGGAGATACTTCCAAGAGGCAGATGTAAAGTAGGAAGGAATATGGAGCAGCTGCTCTTTGATGCAGAAGCACAATAGATGCAGGGTGAGTGCACAGTATAGTGCTGCGTTTCAAGGTACGTCAGCAAATCTTCTCGTCTTCATTACAATGTAGTTAAGAGAGTTTGACCAGATTCTCACTGATACCTAAATCTGTATCTTTCTCAGACTACTATATTTTTACCTAGGTCTACCATAATTACTAATTTCTGTACTTAGTGTTTTGTAATGGGAGGAACTTGTGACTAAAAGCAAAATCTGTCTTAAGAGGTTCATGAGAACTTTTCTTGGCTGAATTTCTTTGTGTTGTTTTAAACCAGATCTTAGATTAACACACATTAGTAATTTATTGTTGGTTTACTATCAAACAGTTTTCTGAAGAGCAAAGCAGGATCATGTATTTCCATCTGGGTTTTAAAAGAGCTCTTTCTAATAGCATAGCCCAAGATAAATCAATTGTTATCCACAGAATAGAGATGGATGTAACTTAATTCTGCAGTCCTAAAATTCTGGATGTGTCTGCCAACTCCATGGTGATCCCTGCGTTTTTCTGGGGAGTCAGAAAAGTAGCTCCTCTTGTCAAGAATAAACATTTTGGAATTGTTTAACAAGTGAAGAATTCCTGTATCCTGTACAATGAATCCTCTAAGTTCACTGCCTCTCACATTTCAAATGATGACAGCTCAGAGTGCACTTGCCAGGCTGGCCTCTACATTTAAAATGAAATAGAATGAATTAGTTATTTTTTTGCTCCTACACTAAACAAACAAATGACAGAGACATCTCATGAGGTTGAACAACCCACTGGTCTTGATTCCATTCCCACAGAAACAGAAGAGAAGCCACAAAGTGTCTGTCCCAGTGAGGCAGGCAGCTTCTGAGACATACCACCTTCTGAAGAAGGTCAGAAGAGGCCATTTGAGTGCCATGTACATTGGACACCCCTTCTGCATCTTCTGTCACTTGATATGACAAAAAAATGTCTGAATTTTTACTGTTTTGCTGTGAGTCTGAGATCAATCAGGAGCATTCAGGGTTTTTCCTTTTGTCATCTGCTTTGTGAGCAAATCTTGTTATGGATTTGACCACAATGAGCCTCACTTATTTGACACATTTCATCTGTTTGTGGGTTGTCTCTATGTGATACATTTGCCAGCAGCTCAGGCTCTGTGTTTTCTTGCAATTTAATATCCTTATTCCTCCCTGCCTCTCTGGTTGTTGGCAGCTTCTCCAGTCAGTCACTTTGAAGAAAGCCCCCAGCAGAGCTCCTCAGGATAAGTACTTCTCCTGTTCAAACTGTTTCCTCTCTCACAGCATCCATTACATAGGTACAGTCAGAGAAACTCCACCCCACAAACAACATGCAGGAAGCAAAAGCAGTATTTCAGCTTGATATTTCTTGTGCCTGTACTTATTCCCTAATTCTCTGTGTTTTCCAGGGGACCATCAATAAGAATTAATACATGTCAGCTGTGCTGAGCAGGGCAGTTAAATGCTCATGTTGGGAAGCTAACCCTTTGCTGCAAGATGGCATTTGGTACTTATCATGGTTTCCACATTTTTCATGCTCTCAGTAGCATGCATAATTACTTGCATCAAAAGGCAAATCAATGACCTATAACTGAGCTTTCAAAAATTGTAGGTTATCATATTTGACTGTTTCCAGGAGTTTGAGTTACCTGAGCAGTGATGAACAATAGCTGTTAGAAGAGGAATGACCAAGCAGAATTAATTTAAATTAGCCTGAGATAGCTTTAATGAACTGCTATAAATAAGTGATTTGTGCTATGTAATCTCAGCAGTGAAACACAGCAAGAGATTTTGCATCAACCACTTAAACAATTATGTTATTGTTATTGCTGCAGCCAGATGCTTACAAGGGCTGAGCAAAAACTCTTCTTGGTTTCGGTGCAGCTGTGGACAGCCAGCTCCTGTAAACAACCAGCTAGCGAAGACTAAAGCAAGCCTGGCTCACACAGGGAAGGATAGCTGTAGCAAAGGTCAGGTTTTGCCATGGGCAGGAGGAAGGCTGGCCATCACCAGCCAGGTCACATAACAAAACTCCTGGTGCTGCAGGTTGCTGTGCTTTTGTGCACTTCAGAGAGGTCAAGGAGGGAGGAATTTGAACTGGAAATTCTTGAAAGAAGTCTGCTGCAGGCAGAATACTTACTGTCCATGAAATGAGAAGGGAAAATGTGTAAAACAACATCTCCAACCTTGACACTGAAAGAAGCACCAGCATTTACTACTTTTTTTTGGCTCTGTCTCCACCATTTTTTTTAGCCTCTATTTAAATGTTAATCCTGTTTTTTCTTTCACATTTCAACTCCTCTTGAATGGTCCTAGATTTGTGGTGGCTAGTCAGCGTGACTATCTGGTCTAATGGTCTGAGAATGACAGATACCATTTTATATGAGAAGATGAGAGTACTGGGTCAGTCTCCTAGTCTGGCTTTTCTTCACCTTGAAGGGAACCCTTTACCATCAGAGAAATGAAACCAAGACAGTTACATCTTTCTGCTATTTGATACTTAATGTTATAATCTTGATAGCAGTGGCCTTTCATTTCTGCTATTCACATTTGCACTTCAGAACAGTGTGACACAAGGAAGGTCAAGATCTGGTTTTGAGTGCTGTGCTGTCATCACCTACAGGGTACCTTTCTCGTTGTCTCATCTATCTCATAACATTTTCCTGAACTTGGAGAAAAGAATGTGATTAAAGTGGTTTGTAAGAAAGCTGTGGGGTTTTTTCATTATAACTCCTTAGACATTTTCCATCACACAACTGAAGGATTAAATCTGCCTTTGTAACATTTACATTTCCCATGCACATCTGAGGAATGGCACAGAGACTAACGTGCCTGTTGGTCATTAGGGAGTAAAGCCTGAGGCCACGAGAAACAGCCCTTAGTATTTCAGCATTAGTCATGGAGTACAGTTAATGATCCCAAATTAAAGTTCAAACTACAGCATGGCTTTTCTCAAGTGACATTAAAACCACCTCCTGATTCACAGAGCAATATGCAATAGCTCCTGCTAAATTTCAGCTCTCCTGTCTCAACTGCACAACCAAATACAGCAGTTCAGACACAGGTGATTAATGCTGAGGGAGGCTGTGGAAATGGCTGACTTAAAAAATAATGGGTGCCTGTGGCTGCAAATTTTGGGCATGCAAGGTGAACTGACAAAAACATTAATTTACTTTGTTTTGTATTTAATCCTACTTCTCATATGCACTGAATTTCTGCCAGTTTCTTCAGATTGTGCAAATAAAGATTGATGTCTTAAGGAATGGGCAGCCTCTCTCATCTTTCATCCTGTTCCTTTTTAAAGTTGTATATAGCTGTTTTGTCTTTATGAATTTTTTTTTTCAGTAATAGGAGGAATTAGTAGTGAAACACTTGCAACAACCAGCTAATATTTTGCAAGAAACTTCTTGCAAGCAATTCCCTTCCCCTTTGCCAATGAGCTTTGATGATAATTTTGAATGTGAGATAGGTTTGCAAACCATATATACATATAGATTTTTGGTGCTAAGGAAGGAACTAAGACTTCTGCTAGCTGTGAAAAGAGATTGAACATATCAAACTCATTTCACACGTGACTGACATCTGGAGAATAAATGTGTTCACCACATTTCTGCTGAGCACACTTTAGTGATTTAAAACTTTAGATTTTTATTCCATAGATGTTTGAAATATGGCATATGTGGTTAAGAGAAAACATGTGAAATCATGTCTAAAATCATTATTTCAGATATGATATGAAATCATCATTTTAGATGTTACAGATCCAAAGAACTTGGAATTTTTCAGTTTCCTTACTTCATTTTTTTGTTTCCCTTTAACTCCTGTGCATCTCTGGAGACTATGCTGTGGCTCAAAGCTGAAGTGCAAAGTGATTAGGAAGATTTGTATTATATTGATTTACCTTCCAGTACTTAAACCTAGGGTTCACACTGCTGCATTTAGCTGTTTACCCTTCACTGACACCCACTGCATTCCTAGACATAGAGGTAATTAGAACTGCTGAAAACCAACTCAATTATTCTAGAATGAGTGCCTGCACTATACTCTGTCAAGTCAAAATGTTACCTGTGTCAGCCCACATCCATACTGAGGCTTTTCTAAACATTTGTAAGGTTACTCTGGCCATTTACCATAGATGGACTCTGAGACAATGGTTGTTGGGATTCCTGGCACAGATACTTTGCTTCTCTTGCTTCTTCATCATTCCCGGCCCGGCAAGAGGGGAAGCCTTGGAAAAGAAGTGCAGATGCTCAGGTTTTCTGTTTCTATGCCATTTATTACCAATGTCCAGCAGCTATTCCTTCTAGAACATTTTCTGTCTCAATTCCAAACAAGTAACTCTTCTGCTCACCCTCTACACATCCCCAGGTGGCAAACTAAGGTGCTGTTGTCTTCGGAAAGAACACCCAGATAGACGAGATCCATTAATACATGTACGTTGATGGAAGGGTTTCTACACTTACTTATCTTGCCACGCAAACATATCCAGAACTTAAACACTCATTGTAACTAAAATGAGAGAGTCAGCAGACTGTGGTGGTTGCTGTCAGGTCTCTGTCCCCTCCACTATGTGCATCTCACCAGTAGAGGCTCTTGTTTCTCACCAAAGAGCTCAAAAAAAGCCAGGACACCAGTGTTACACACATTAGATGCACTAGCTCTGCTGCCGAGTGAGCACCTGGGAGATGCTGAAATCGCACATTGTTGAGGAAAACAGAAAAGCAAACATAAACTAGGAAAGACTGTGGAGATTTTATGCCCCCACACTAATGCTTCTTCTCTTTTCCCCATCTCTCCTTTTTGCTCCTTCTTTCTTTCACGAAAGCTACACCTGTCAGCCTTCAAATCAGCCAGTGTGTGACACAAGCCATCCAGCTGTGTGGCAGATGGCTGAACTGTGCTTTGTCCTGTGTACATCCAGGCGGAATTATTTATAAATATCAAATCTGATACAGCGAGTGACTCAGCCTGGTTTTGTAATTGGTAGCTGGATAGTTCTGGGCTTTTTAAAACTGCAAAATTGCCTTGCTTGGCTCAAATAGACATCAGAATTTTTAGAAACAGGTCTTGGATTTAAAAGCCATCGAAGCTGCTGTTCATGTAGCAACATGCACTAAAGCTCCAGTGTTGTCTCCTTCAGGGATTCTCAAATCCTGGGTGATTTAGTGGATCTAGGGTCCTCCATGTGTGGTATTTCCTCATCCTTACTAATGCACTTGCCCTGACTCAGTCTCTAGCCATTATTATTATCTTTCTCTGCTATTAGGGAGTTACCCAAAGTCCATCAGACATGCAAATAACTCCAAATTTTTTCACTGGACTCCAGCTGAACTCAGCGCGGTCTCTGCTCATCCTTCTGTACAGCACTGGTGGTTTCATAAGTTTGGGTAAGAGAAATCATGGGAGACAACCTGAGTGGGATCCGACTAACCTCCTATAGTCTGATCCAGGATGCCCTTGGTGTCTTGGGATGTTTCTTGGAGTGCATTAATTCAGCTTGTGGAGCACTGTAAACTGAAGAACTACAAATTGAGCCACAGCTTTACTGAGAATGCGTCTTCTACAATTATGTTAACAGAGTTTCACTACCTGAACCTATGCTATTGAAAAAGGTGTTTCCCAAAGGGAAACAGAAATAATAGATGCAAATCTGACCTTCTCTCTTGTCTATCTGCATAAAGATGCATGGCAGGTCGTACAGCCCTTTCACTGTTACATCTGCTCTTTGCCGCAGTGATGTCTGAAATTCCCCAGCAGCTGTCCATTTTCGCAGGTCTAATTCCTTTCCAGGAGAGATACCAACTATGATGAGGTATTTCCACCCGCATGCTGTTCATGTCAGGTTTAATAACTTGCTGTTATCACTCAGTCCCATCCTATTACACCTTGAGGGGAGGTGAAGCAGGCGAGAGAAGGGGGTTGGTCCATCATTGTGTCTGAGCCCCAGCAAAAGACCTGGCTGAGACCATGAGCTCTGGCTGGCTGCTCTAGACTGTCCCAGAGCAGGGAGAGAGGATTTCATGCTGACCCGGACTTTGACAGCCCTACAAGAAATCATGGTATACCACATATTTGTTAAAGAGTGTGCTGTCATGACCATTTCTGCCTACTTTTCTGCCTGTGGCTCTGGGATAAGTGAATTTCTGTGGGCCTGTCTGTAAAGCTCTGCATTCTGTGACTGAAATATGAGTCAATACAGTGCCCTTTTAGTGCTCCAGGTCATCCTTGGAAGGCAAAACTGGGCTTCTGTAGACTATAAATATCTTTCTGTATCTTCACTGCTAAACATCCTCCATCTAGAAACTTCAGCTCAGCAGATGAAACAATATTTCTTCTTTTATGGATGTTATACTCATGAAAGCTTGTGAGAGAGCAGTTTTGCTTCTGATCTACTGCTTTTTTAACTGCAGGCTTGGAACTGGCATCACTTGTCATCCCAAACAGCACTCTGCACCTTGGGGTTTTTTAAGTTTGATGGTATCAACTGAGAAATGATAGAAGAAGACAGCAGACAAACCCAGCTAGTCTGGCCCATGAAGTTTGTCTTAGATATGCATCAATTCATATTCATTTTTAAAAGCTGCAATTTATTATTATTTTAGAATTACTTGTGGATTTACAAATTCTCTTGCTGGTCGTACTGGACACATGACTGAAAGGATAATGTGTTTAAAAAGGTGTGATTGTTTAGTGCATTCAAAATTTGGGTTGTGAAAACTGGCGTAATAAATGGAGCTGATCAGTACATTGCCCTCTGTAACAAAAAAAAAAAAAGTTCTATGTAGATCTATGGTGAAATTTTCAAAAATAACGAGGCTAAGCACATCCTGCAAAGTCGAGTCTTTGAATGCCAAAATTAGAGGTAACCAAGGTCACTGGTCATTTCAAAACCTTTGTGGCAGTAGAAGCAATCATTGTGGTCACTTCCTTACACATCTTGGCTCTAGATCCTGGCTTTGACATTAACTGAGATGAATGAGTTTATTCTTTAGGCAAAACAGCATCTAGAATGACAACTGCATTGCTGTGATAGTGGCCACTTCTATTACCAGAACAGACCGGTAATTGCTTCTCTGTTAATTGTTTCTCTTGTCAATTGTCTGTTTCTTTTTTTGGCTTCTCAGGTACTTTCCAGCTCTTCTGATCTTGTTATGCTTTAGCAGCAGCTGAGTGAGCAACTTCAATTAAAAGAAGTTTGAATAGTGATTATCTTCTTATGATTGAGAACAGTTGATTTCTTTTCTTGACCTTTATCCATGCTTAAGTGACTTTTAGTCAATTCCTCTGTTGGTGGACTGTTCAGTGCGGTGTCATCCCAGTTCTGACCCACACGAGCTCTCTTGTACTGATACGTACCTGGTACTGCTATGTTCTGCCTCTCTCTCTCTTGCATTCACCATTGAAAATCCCCACTCAAGAATTCATGTGAGTCATTCATCTTTGTTTAGACATTAATTTGTCAGGTGTCTGTTTTTAAACACACGCACACACACATACACGTTACACACGTATATACACACTATATATGTTGACATGTATTTAAGTGTAATGTATATAGAACCCATATGTAACTATGTTGATAAATATTTTGCTTAAAACAAAACCCCATGTAAGTGGAAAAAAAACCCCAACTAAATTAAACTCATGGACTTCTGTCATCTTCCTGGTATCTTTTCACTGTCCTTCAGATATGGTTGCAGTGCAGATGACGGTATTGCTCTGCTGAATGATCACCTCTTGCTAATATTTAAATTAAGGGCATTTTTCAGAATAAAATGTTAATCGCTCTTTCATCATCTGCTTTCCCTGCACCAATTTCCTGGCAATTGGACATTTTCAAATATAAATGAACACCATTATAAACTAATCAAGCTGTTCTAACTGCAGACAGGAAAAGGAGAAGAAAAGGAAAGGACTCTAATATAAAATCATAAAATCACGGAATCATAGAATAGCTAAGGTTGGAAGGGACCTGAAAGATCATCTACTTCCAACACTCCTCCCATGGGACACCAGGGACAGTGTCTACTAAACTAGGTTGCTCAAAGCCCCGTCCAACCTGGCCTTGAATACTTCCAGGGATGGGGCATCCACAGCTTCTTTGGGCAACCTGTTCCAGTGCCTCACCTCTCTCATAGTGAAGAATTTCTTCCTAATACCTAATCTAAATTTACCTTCCTTTGTGTCCAGACCATTCTCCCCTTGTCCTGTCACTACATGCCGATGCAAAAGCCTCTCTCCTACTCTCTTTTAGTATCCCTTTAGGTACTGGAAGGCTGCTGTAAGGTGTTCCTGGAGCCTTCTTTTCTCCAGGCTGAAAAACACCAATTCTCTCAGCCTTTCCTCATATAAGAGGTGCTCCATCCCTCTAATCATCTTGGTGGTCCTCCTCTGGACTTGCTCCTACAGTTCCATGTCCTTCCTGTGCTGAAAACCCCAGAGCTGGCTGCAGCACTCCAGGTGG
>VZTA01022842.1:12893-46318 GCA_013398855.1 Mohoua ochrocephala | reverse complement strand
TTTTTTACAAACAATCAAAGAATAATCAGGATTTTTAAGGAAGATTTTGCAGTTGCCATATACTTCTTGGGAATAGAGGAGATAGAATAATAGCCGTATCGCCAGTTTTTAAAACTTTAAAACCATTAAATTTTCAGTTTCCCTAATATTGCAGCACATATTGTATGAGGGTACAGAACAATTTAAATGTGGGAAGGAGAAAGACTCTCATCTGAAAATATAGCAATATAGAGAACGCTGAGGATCCTCATTCTTGATCTCACTTAAATAGGTGTTAAATTTTGAGTCTGAGTTTGAACAATAGTAATTATAACTTTCTTCAGTTTAGTTTTCTTCTTCCACTTTTTCTAAAATGGAAAAAACCCCCAACTCACAGTACATCAAAAGAAAAAGAAAAAGATTATCAGTTTCTCACAAAAAAAAAAAAAATCTGAACCATTATATTTTGGGTTTATTACATGTTTTGTCTAAAGGTTTTAATCATTTTGTTTTGTTTTAATTGATTGAAAGATAGCCTGAAATTCCATTTTTAAATGAAAAATCTCTGTATTTCATTAAAATTTCTCAAACTAAATCTTCATCCGTCTTGATTTCCTCCTATGCATTTAGCCAGTTTCAAGCTCAATTTGCTTTTGTTTCGGAGTGATCAAACCTAGATTTATTAATGAAAAACTGACCTTTTTTTCTTTTAAATATCTGTTCAAACATCTGAAGGCACACAATCTGGCTTCAGAACAAACACACACAGGCAAGAGGAAAACTCATATGTGCAAAATATTTCATAAATTGCTAAATTTCAAATGAAAACAGCTTTATTTTGACATTTCCTTGCAAAGTTTGTTTTTGGAATGTAAAGGCTTTGTGTAGCCTTGTGAAAGAAAAAGGTGAAACTAATTAAAAACCAAATCGTATCTGGCAGATACAGTTTCCTTTGGGAGTTAAGATGCATACATTTATTTTCCCGCAAGCAGGTATCTCTATGGATGTGTGACAGGTGAGACAGGGACTTAGTTCAGGTCTCTGGAGATAGATGTTTGAGTCATTTCAGGTGGAGAGGACTAGGAGAGAGACTAGGAGGCAGACTGGCACCTTCTGGACGAGCAGACAGAAAGCCGATGAAGTAGACTAAGGCATCTCAAGGGAGCCCTGTTCTGAAACAGAATCTTACTAAATAATCTCATGGTAACTTTTGTCTCATTAGTCGCAAAACCATGGTTACAAATAATGCAAAATAATCTTGGTATCCAAAAGGCATTTGGAAGTATGTTGTGATACCAACATAGATTGAACGTCATGCTTACATCCACCTTGAACTGGAGTTTAGCTGCAGGCAAGAGTGGCTCACAGCAGAGCTTCAAAACCTTCAAGGAAATGACGCAGGCTGAGTGTATTTACCTGCGTGGTTTTGAAGCAAAAGTGTGAGCAATAAGTATCACCCTTTGAGAACTCAAGTTTCCTTCTGCTTGGCCACGTCCTCAACGCTTTCAGCTTGTGCTGCACAGAGGACTCCCTTGGGCGAGAAGAATCTGCACAGTTAGTGCTATGTGTAAAGCATGGCATATTTAGACCTGTGCTATATCTTCAGAGCCCTAGAAAAGAGCATTAACACATTGGGAAGCCTGGCTGTTATTCTTATTTTGACAATGGCCTTATTATTTTATCCTGCTAATCTGATTTTCAAAGATTTATACATTAATTTTTCGTACATTAATCCCTGAAACTATGCTTGGAAAGCCCATGCTATAAATACCACACGACTAATGCACATGCCAGGAGTAGACAAAATTTACAAGAAACAGGCAAACCTCAGAATAATAATTTCATTATATCACCCTTATAAATCATCCCAGCTGTTCCAACACTTTAATTACAAAGTGGCACTTCCAGTCTTAAAGTATTGTGGCCTGTGTAATAAATCATTTCACTTTATATACGTTCTGATTCTGGCTACTGTAGAGGAATCATTTTACAATCCATCTCCTTTACAAAGGCAGAGAGTAAAAAAGAGATTAAATAATACAACTATAAAATTCAATAAAAATATTGTGTCAGTCCTGAATTTATTACAACGTATATACATGCAATATATGTAGTGATTTTCACATACTCCTTCCCATATCCCACATAAGCTTCTCTGTGGACTACAGGTATGGGAGTGGGAAGCAGGTGGCCAATTCTGGTGCTATTGTACCCAAGAAGTGATATTTTATGAAAGCTGCATGTAAAGGACAAAAGCTCCAGAATAATTTCACTAAGCAACTTGTAGACAAGGGAGTAGGAAGAAAATCTGAGTGAGGAATAAAGAATGTGTGTGACTTGTTTTCAGTCTAACACACTCTAGTCATAATTACAATTAAGGAAAATCAGAAGAGATAGAGCAGTTTGCTGTAAACAGTGGCTTCAGAATGTCAAAATGGAAATGAACAAAACACAGTAATTATAGGAGTAAATACAGTCCTAGCATGGGGCTACTGGGGTCTTCTGTTCCCTTAGGCATGTACAAAAATTCACGGTAATGTTAATAAAGGCTGCAAAGACAGTCTGTGATCCATGCATTTATACCCCTTCAAATTTACCTACGGAGGTGCTTGTCCTGCAGCCTTAAACCATAAGAAGTCATCGTTGTCCAAGAAAAAATGCAATCTTTTATCTTCACTTTGTGGTGTGTTTCATCACAGACCCAGCACTGAAGCAGCAGGATTGCTGGCAACCATGTTATACAGCCTCTCTGAAGAGTTGTTTGCAATAATAGGTGTGTTGGAGGGAGGTCAAGCTATTTTCAACGGACAGAGCCTTCCAAAGCAGTGGCTTAGATGCTAGAAATGTTCTCCTTTCTTACCACTTGATCCTTGTCTCGGCTGCATCTTGCTACATTCACTTTGCTGATTTCAGCTTCTTGTTATCATCAAGCTTTAAAGGCATTTGACTAAGTCAGAAATATGAATGTTGCAATTAACATCGATTTGTGTGCATTCCCCTTTGCAAAGATGAAATAATTTCACAGATGTCTTGGGACATGGAATTTTTGCATGATCATATTAACCTCAGCCTACCAAGCAGTAGTCTATAAGCTGTGAAACATTCTCAGGCTGGAATAGAGGTATCCATTATTTTGCTCAAAACAGAAGCAGCTTCCTCACATACAATCATTGCTTTTAGCTATTCATTCTCTCAGCATACATCCTGGTTATAGTGTTAACATTGTGTGATGCAAAGTGGTATCCATAATTAATGAGCATCTCAAATCTAGGCAGTCATGATTTTAACTTCTGTGTTGCTATTTTTGTCTTTGTTTTTAATTTGTGAGATTTGAAATGAAAAATAATGTTATGGTCTCTGTCCACCAGGTTTACTTTTTATTCTCTACTAATTTTCCTTATTGAAAGTTTCATCTTTTTGTCTATGAACCAGTAAGGTTCTGCACATAAAGAAACCCGTCCTGAAATCAGCTCCATATGGACAGACCATATGGGCACACTGAGTCCCACTGAAGTGAACTATGGTTAGCATTTCTTATTTCTGTTATAATAACATGCATGTGTCCCTAACCATGGGCCTTGTTGTGCCAGGCACCGTAGAGACAAAAAGAAAAACTTAATCTTAGTGCTAGCAGATAAACCATCACAGTACAGATAGGATGGATGCTGCAAGTCATTATGGTGGCAGACTAGATTGTTAAATGGCACATATTGGTATTATCCTGTCAGATTTAATGAAATCACCATTTTTATATCATTCCCTTTATTGTGCATCTCTCTAGAAGAGGTCATTCTCATTTCCTTTCTGGATATAAATCACAAGCGTTCTTTCCTGCTGTCAGTGAGGTTGCACATATGTGTGTTAAGGTTAGAACGAAACCTCATTTTGCACCTGTCTAGAGAGGGAGGCGGGAGCTGTGGAATAAGGGGTAAAGGGAACATGTGGTGAATGCGTTAGTAATCTTACAGGAGATCATTCTTCTTGAAGCTGGGTGCAGTAAACTATGCAGTAAACATGTCCATGTGGAAAGGCAGTGTAAAACACCAATTTCCATATGAATTTATGCCTATAGTGCTTTACAGATGTTCCCTTTTGAGGAAAATCCTGTATAATGACACCAGAATCAAACCAAAGGTTTATTTCCTGAAAGTTACATTTTTCATGGCAAATATTTGCATGTAAAAGATGGAAAGAATTGTGTTGGTCCACTTAACAAAGGTAAGGACATTGTTATCTGTCCTAGGAACATTATAAAGGTGACTCTTCAGAGAGAGTGAAGAAAAGATGGAAAGGCATGTACATATTTTGTGATCATCAAGGCTGCTCAAGATTTCACAATCAAGCTCTTTCCAAGTAGGTCACAATTATATTGCAAGCTGCTTGCTTGAAAAACAATGGTCGGTAATAATCTGGAAATTGAAGATTAAGAATAAGAGGCAAAACCTTAAGAGTTATGATAATATCCCATTAAACAATTTATCTGGGGCTGCAATGGATTCTCTGTTATTAAAATTCTTTAAATCAGGTTTGGAAGGCTTTCAGGAAGAGATGCTCTCCCTTAATCCAAAGTTATGGGCTTTACTTACAGAATTTCGGGTGAGAGCGTCTGACCTGTACTATGCAAGCAGTCAGGTTAGATGATCGTAATGGTCTCCTCTGGCCTTAAAATCTATCAATATATTAAGCCTCCTGCTGTAATGCTCTGATGCAGAGGCAATTTACATCAAGTTCTGAAGAGCACTTAAATTAATTGTTTCATTAAAACCCATTTGAATGCTTTTACATCTTGATGCATGCTACTTCTGGGTGCCTCACAGATTTCATTTGGGGATCTTCAGCTCCAAAGAGCCTCTTATGTTTGCCTGGCCTGACTTGTGCCTTCTGCCGGCCGGAACAGCCTGTTCCTGGGGAATTCACGTGGCGAGGAGCCCTGATACCATGTCTAGTGCCCGTGGGTGGTTCCCTGGCTACCACTAGGAGGTGCTTCCAGCAGCTCCGCTCGGTACTCCTGTTGGCATCATGAGGAATGAGTTCAGCTCTGTGTGGGAGCGTATTTCAGATCTTTCCTACACCTACAGCCTTATGCCAAAAATAAGATGCAATCATTTGTTTCCTAGGTGATAACTGCACTGAGCATGTGCAGTCGCTGCTGCCTCTAAAATGGTGAAGTGTGTTATCAGCCTTCCTTGCAGTGCTTTTGAGGCAATGTATCAAGCAGCTTTTACTGCAGAACAAATGGCTTCTTGATTATGTACAGAAGGGGGAAAAATGTATTGAGGCTTGCAATTCAGTGCTCATTCTTGGCAAAAGTAATTTTCCTCTATTTGTTTGCTTTTTCTGTGGTAAATGAAGGGAAGAGGGAGCAAGAAATGTCAATTCCAAGGTTTCTAAATAGTGGAAGACCTTTTAGATGTTCTTTCTTGATAGTCTTTCTTAATCTGTATCTGTATGAAGCTGTGGAAATTCTAGTTCCAACCTCTTTTTCTCATGCAGATTTTGAAAGCTTGTCAAAGCAGAATATCATCCAAGTGTGTCTTCTATCTATAGAGAATCTAAATGCCAAAAAGACATAAAAATATTTGCATTATGTTACTGTCCTTTGCAGGAGACAGTAAAGGGTAACATAAAAAGTATAAAAAGACTTTTAGTATCCTGCTAGATTTTTTTAGTTCGTCTTTTTTTTCCCCTGATATTTCAAATGTCTGCAAGTTTTGAAAATATGCAGAGTTTCTGAATTCTTGAAATACTGCACTTCACTTATCAGCTTCAATTTAATTTTTGTTTAAAATAGTTATTTATAGAGGATTTTATTTAAAAATGTAGTATTTCATTGAAAGGCCTGCTAAAACCTCTTTGTTGTCAGAAATTCTTGACATCTTTGGCATAAGGGCCAATCACTGATGACTCTTGCTATGTATTCTACTCCAGTTAAGGCAAATGTTTAAGTGAAATAATTTTTGTTTTCTGAGTAATACTAACCATCGTGAACAAACTGATGGGATTTCACTATATAGACATTTTTATAGTCCAACTTTGGGAAGATGAAATTTGCTGATTTAATTTATGGATATTTTCAACCTGATTATAAGCAAGAGTCTTATTCCAAAGTTTCACATTCCTTTGTCCAGCTGGCCTTTAGGCTCAGATGAAAGGTGGAGCAATCTCTGTGCTCTGTCATTGATTGGTGTAGTGAGGTGGAATTCCCAGTTCCTCAAAGTGAGGATGTGCTTCTTCTTCCTCTTGGTGTCCATGGGGACTGTTATCTGCACCTGCCACATCTGAGGGTGTGAACATATGAGGAGGAGTTTCTTTGAGGATCCATTTGAATGTTTTGCATTTCTTACTTTCTCTGTAAATTGATTTTAACACAAATTGCCCCCCCCCACAACCCTCCCCAACAACCAAACCAAACCAAACAGAACCGAACCAAACCAAACCAAACCAAAAAACACACAAAAAGCCCTAAAATGTTGGAAGACTGACTTCTCGACCTCTCCCCTACAAAAAAACAGAGGATGACATGAAATTGATGAGAAAGCAAGCTCTAAAATATTTGTAGCTAACTTCTTCTCATCGTGTTTTTCTACTTGAATCAAAATCCTGATTATTTTATCAGGTTCAGGGAAAGGTCACGCAGCGAGATGATAATGTGCAGAGCTTTCAAATCATACTAAACCCATAAAACTTAATTTACATGGACAATTGTGATATTAAAACTGTGAAGGACTGCAGTTTACAGGTCTGCAACAGAGCAAAGTTTTGCGTTTCAGAGGGCATGATTTTTGAAGAGAATGTGGTTTGTTAAATTACATTTTGATATTGCATCTTGGTATGAGAAAAGTTATAGAAAAAAGTAATGAATCTATATCACAAAAACCCAAAATGAGATGTGATAAATATTGCTATGACATAAAATGATCTGATAGCTGGCCTAGGTGCTGAATAGTAATGACAAGCCTTGAATATGGGTAATGTGATTCTTGTCATCTTTCTAATGGTATTTTAAAAATCTTTATTTGTTCCAGAAGCAATCTTTGAATAACTCACTTCTGGCTACAGGAATAATTTATTTTCAGTCAACACAAGCAACAAACTTGTTATATTTGGGAAGAATTTCTTGAATAGGACCACAAAGAAAATATGGCAATGTACGCTCTCAATATCTTCTTTAAAGTAGCAAATCATTGCCAAGTTGATTTTACTCTCTGCAGTTGTTTTACCATCTTCCTCCACACTTAGCTCTCTTTCTTTATATTTTTTGGACTGAAATTATTAAGGGTATTTCTGAGGAATTAACAGGTGTCCTCTTGCTGCTGAAGGCATGTTGGTAGTGTCAATATTAAAGAGGCTACAAATGCTTTGTGTGCAAAATTGAAAAAAAAATCTAGGGTGATATGTCTTGTGAAGTTGGTTCCCTCAGTGCATCAGAAAAGCTTTTGCATCCTTGGTTTCAAAGAGGTTAAACTCCACGCAAGCAAAATCATGTTGTTTTATTTGCAAACAACAGTGTCAAGAAATCAGAAATATTATCAGTATTTATAAAAATCTTAACAAATTGAAGCTCTTAACTGGGGAAATATTAGCATCAGCTCAGAAGGGCATTGTCTATTCAAACATGGTCCTAACACACTTAACCATATTATGAGAGACTGCTAGGGTTAATAGACCTGTGCACAAAGCAGTGTTTTGGGGCCAATTTACATGTGAAATTTGACTGTGTGAGTGAGAGTTGTGGGTTGGTTCTTTTTTCTGTGCAGCACAACATTTTATCTCTGCTTAAAACAATACCTCTTTGCCTTCCCTGCAGTAGCACATGCAGAGACATCACTGCAGTTTTGGCACTACATACAATCAGCAGCCTTCTTCTCTGTCATGTGCTCCAGACACCTGAGAGGTTCAGATGTTTCTCTTTCTTAGACCTATACTATTATCTCAAGCTGTTTTCATTTATGATATTTATTCAGTGGGTACTGGCTTAGGACCAATCAAAAGCACATTCACCTCTATAAGAATAAGTATTTTTCTGTCTTTGTACAGGATTTGGATATTATATGGCTTTAATGAGACCCATCTTCATCTCACCCCAGCTTCATATCAGGTAAAAAGGGAATGGCAGATTTTTGTCTGCTGCTTTTCCAAATTTTTTAACATTTTTTGTTTAAGCAGGACATGACCACCTTTAAGAAAAGTAGGGGATGCAGGTAAGGCAAACATTTGGCCTGCTGTAGAGCTATACTAGAAGCAAGGAACAGTTACAGCAGCTTTCTAATAAAGTGCAGTAGAGCTGTACTGGTGCAAGGAAAAAAAAAGAAAAGAAAAGACGCAGATTTTTTCCTACCAATACGCAAGGAGGGTTTCATTGTTACCTTCCTTATTCCTTATTCTTTTTTACTTCTTCTGCCTTCAGAGATCATCCAAGTGCTCATACATTCAGAGATGCAATTCTAATAATTTTTTTTTCATTTATTTATTTCCCGTCCTATTTAAGTCCGAAATGATGTCTCAGAACTTCTTGGGGTCACAGTGGGATTTTCCACATGACTTCTTAAGGTCAGAATTCATATTGGGAATCTCAGTGGGGCTGTGCTGTGATAAGCATTTCTGTCAGCTCAGTGCTGTGGGTGTAGCTGCATTAGAAATACGCACAATAGAGTAGGTTTGACAAATGAATAAGCGCAGAGTGTTCTTTAGCACACCGTGTGTCTGAGCCGCTTTAATGCACAGACTGATGTTTAAACACACGAAAAGTGGAGAAGCGATCATTTAAACTTCGTATTCAGCTGGTGGCCCGTGCTGGGGACAAAACAGATGGCTGTTTCACTCACTCTTCAAAAAGAAGTTTATACCTGAGTCTTGACAATTTCTTAACCAGACAGTTTTTAAATACTGTTTTTCCTTTTTTATGAAAACCATGTCATGTTCATCCTGCCTAGCTCTAAGAGTTCATAAGGCAGGTATCTGCTTTTCAATTAGTCTTGTTTTCATAAATTGGCCAATCTCAAGGTACATTCACTTGAAGACTTCTTCGAGTCGGGGATTGACTAATTGTAGGGATGACACTAATTGTATCAGCCAGACACCAGTTCCCATCATGAAGGAAGTATAGATGACCAGAGGTAGATTTCACATTACAGTAGCCTAGGTCTGATAAGGAAAGTTTTGTTATGTATCCACTCTCAATACCCAAGCTGTTCATGCTCACACGTTACTGTAAATGATTTGGATCCATCAGCAATTAGATTATTCGTTCAGCAGGCTACCATGGCGCAACTCTTGACCTCGACAGAAGAAGCCGGAAGAGATATTAGAAGGAGCCCTAAGTAAAAACAGAATATGACCATTCAACTGTGTTTTTGTCTTAATAAAGCACCCCCACACATCTAGAGTCATATAGCATCCAAAAACAAAGCTGCATTTCTCTTAGTTTTATTTTCTTTTAGTGTGCATTGATAGTCAAAGGAAGAAAGTTTGACAGAGAAAAAATTTTGGGCGGTTGTGTAGATAGATTTACCTAAGGGAAAAACAGAGCAATATATAAGAGAAGGGAGCTGCATTTGGTATTTAATTATAGTTCAAAGTAATTTATCTACCAATTTTCTTCATCAGCCTCTTCCATTTCTGGAATGAAAAAAAAAAAAGCAACAACAACAAAAAATCCCATTTCACAAATTCAAGAGCTTGCTTAGTGCCAATAAAAAATTGAGGTGCACCTGCTTCTTCAATGGGCCAAACAGAATTAATTAGTTTAACAGAAATTGTAATTGTGAACAGCAGCCACATTGCTGGGTCTCAAAAAAGTAGTCATCTTCAAAATACAAAGACTTTTTTTGCCAAGTCGGTGTTCCTATGGTAACTACAGTAATTGTTTACCTAGGAAAGCAATATTGGGGGTTTATAATTTAAAGACATACACCAAATTTTGCACCTCTGATTGCTGCTCGCCTTAGTCTTTTCTTGCCGAGTTTTTGGTGTCCTGTGGGAAGGTGAGGGACTGAAATAATTTGGTGTCTATACCCTCTGCCACCGTTACTAGTTCTGCTTCTGAGATGACATTTTGTGCAAAAATAGCTACAAGCAAGGAGACAGAGCTGGCTCCAAGTCACCTTCTGTGGCAGGTGAACTGCCAAGAAGGCACGTGCTGATCCAAGTCTGCGTTACTGCTGGAGCAAGGTTGTTCTGTGCTACGTATTTCCCAGTCTTTTGCCAACCTCCTTTGTTCATGGAGGGAACAGGATTCAGATCACAGTGTCAGCAGGAGGAATCAGCTGGCCAAGAATAGCTGGAAATATCAGTGTTTCAGCTGAAATATTCCAGAAAGGTGATTAGTATGGAGCATTGAGGTGACATTTTGCCACTTTCATCTGGAGGACAGAGTTTCGTTCAGGGGAATTTCATCACCTTCATACTCTGTTTGGTTTGTTTTCATGCAGGGTAGTCCTGAGGGTGGGTCTTCAGCCAAAGGCAGGTCTCCACAATGGTCAACAATGAGCTGGAGTGCATGGAATTCCACCTGGGAATTGAAGAGCTTATGGGAGAGGATGAACTGGAGAGCAGAGGCAGGTCACTTTCTACTGGGGGTCTGCTTCCAACCAGGAAGACCGAACAGATGAGGCCTTCTGTAGACAGCTAAGAACAGGCACACATTCATATGAGAGAACACCTGGCAATCCAGTGACATAGCCACTGACTGCAAGAGGGAAAATTTAACTCCCATTTTTAAAACAGGGAAAAAAAAACCCCACGAGGTCCACGGGTCAGTCAGTCTCACCTCTGTGCCTGGTAAAATCATAGAGCAGATCCTCCTGGAAACGATGCTAAGGTACATGGAAAATAAGGAAGTGATTGGTGACAGCCAACATGGCTTCACTATGGGCAAATGCCTGATAAATTTGAAGGCTTCCTAACAACAGGCTTACGGTGTTGGTGGATCAGGAAAGAGCAACTGCTGTCATCTACCTGGACTTGTGTGAAGCATTTGACACTGTCCTGCAGAACACCTTTGTCTCCAAACTGGATGGACATGAATTTGACAGATATACCACTCGGGAGATAAGGATTTGGTTGGATAGTTACAAAGAGCTGCAGTCAACAGCTCGATATCCAAGTGGAGACCAATGACAAGTGGCATTCCTCAAGGACAGGTGCTGGGAACAGCACTGTTTAATACCTTTGCATCCAGCTGCGAGGCTTCCAGCATAAACAGGACATGGACATGGTGGAGCGAGTCCAGAGGAGGGCCATGAAGATGATCAGAGGGTTGGAACACCACTCCTATGAAGACAGGCTGAGAGAGTTGAGATTGTTCAGCTGGGAGAAGAGAAGGCTCCAGGGAGACTTTCTAGCAATTTTTAGTACCTAAAGGATCTGAAAAGTAAGGAGAGGGAGAGGGGGTTTTTCAGTGGGTATGTAGTGACAGGACAAAGGGGAATGGATTTAAAATGACAGAGGGAAGGTTTAGATTAGATATGAAAAAGAAATTCTTGACTGTGAGAGTGGTGAGGCACTGTCACATGTTGCCCAGGGAAGCTGAGGATGTCCCATCCCTGGAAGTGTTCAAGGCCAGGCTGGATGGGGCTCTGTGCAGCCTGGTCTCATGGAAAGTGCCCCTGCGCATGGCAGGGAGAATGGAGTGAGGTGATTTTTAAGGCCCCTCTCAACCCATGCCATTCTATGAAGGAATTTGTAAGCATGTTTACCTCTGATACTATTTCTCATGAGTGCAAGGTCTGGATCCTGGAAGGAGTAGAGTTCTCAGAGGAGAGTCCATTTCAGAGTCAGGAGCTTTTCTGCCTTTTAGTCACATGAATCAATAACACTGACACAAATCTGATCCCATTTTATGTAGATTTGGGGACTTCACAACATAATGGCCCCAATGCCATTACCTCCCCACTGTTCAGCTGAAGATGCCAACCTGGGGTTGTCAGGCATGAGTTCAAAACATGAGTTCAAAACTGGTTGAGTTTCACCCATTCAATACTCTACTCTCACTGCAGAGAGAAGATAGCGTATCATACTGCAGCATAATTGGAGGTTTCATTCTTTCAGCCTTCATTAGAAGCACTCCCCCACTCAGATTGGAACTCGCTGAGTAGAAATAGGAGCAGCAGCATCAGATTTTGAATGATGTGAGAATGCTAAACCAATTTCCTCAGCACAGATGAAAACATCTTTTTAGGGTGTGGAGTTTCTTGAGAACCTTAGTGGCACCGCATTTCTTTTTGTTTGTGTTTGTTTTGGAGTCATGTGCATTTCACTCAATTTTAATAGGGAGGCCTGACTGTACCCTAAGCTCTCCTTTCCATATGTGCGTGCAGATCGCATTTAATTAAGATCCTCACACATCAGTTTTGAGTCTCTTGATGACTGAGCTAAAACTCTTTGCTGGAAAATAGTGATTGGAATAGCATAGGGTACAGTAGGTGAACATAAAATGCACACATACTTTAAAAAATGGAAATAACAGAGGGAGCAAGAAGAAATCACAGAAATGTAATGCATTTTTATTGATTTTATAAAGTTAAAAATGCTTATAAAATTTGAAGCAACAGGAAATTGAACTCGAATAGTAGGAATAATACTTTTAGTCATAAAGGTAAATATAAACCAAACTTCCTTGGTTGGAGTTACTGCCCCTGAATACTCCTACTAGTATGAATCAGATTTGTAATTCTGCAGAAGTTCCACTTACCCCTTTTGGGCAAATATAGCTACTTTAGACATGAAATTAATTGTCTAGAAAGTGCAAAGGAGGAGTTACAGGGAGGACACATAGAACCATTTCCTATAGTAAATTCAACCATTTGGTGTTAGTTTTTTACTCAGATGCCCTGAAAACTGGTTTCATTCTCCTAAAATAATTTGTTGTGGGTAAATCTGAGGACATCTGTGTGCTACAATCTCTTAGCCACATCCCATTACTCACATAAATCTCCATAGATAACTTCTTGTTCCCCTTTTACACACTTGTTGCAAGCATCCTTCTCAGAGCTCTGTATTCTGTCTTCCTCTCTCATGTCCTGTTTTCCACTGATGAGCATAAGGGTCAGGCCAAACAAGATCTTATAGGCACCTCCAATTTTGGATTCTAAATCTAAATCTAAATCTAAGGTAAGAATCCTTACGCAGGGCCTGAATAACATTGAAGGAGCTTCAGAGCTAGGCTCAGTTTGGAGTTTCTGATTTTTCCCAGCTTCTAAGTTTTTAAGGCCTTCCTTGCACAGAGCTAGAACAGTCTTCAAAGTATTGGGTATTTCACTGTCTTATTTATGCCTATGCACAACCAGGAGTGAAAAATTAGTCAGATTACTTGAAAGCACACTGGTTCTATACGGATATCCCTCTGAGGAATAAATTCAATTTGGAATCTGTGAAGAGAAGTGGACGTGTCTCAATGTCTTCTTCTTTTTCATCCTAAACAAAATGTTTAAGATAGATCACATGAACTGCATCCTACAAATCCTGTAGTGGTTTAAGACCAGCTGGAAATTAAGCACCATGCAGATGTTCACTGCACCCGCCTCTTCTCCACCCCCAACCTGGTGGAATGGGGAGGAGAGTCAAAGTAAAACTTGTAGGTGGAGACAAGAACAGTTTAATAATCAAAAATAAAATAAAAATACGGTAATATGGTAAATGGTGATAATAATGATAATGATGTGGGAAAACTCAAGTGACGCACAATGCAATTCCTCACCATCTGATGATGGATGCCAGACCCTGCTTCCCAATCCCGGATTTGCTCCCCTTCTGGGTAACTCCCCCCAGTTTATATACTGGGCATGACAGTTCTGGGGTTTGGAATATCCCTTCAGTCAGTTCATGTCACCTGTCCTGACTATGCTCTCTCCCAATTTCTTTTGTGTACCTCGTCACTGGCAGAGCAAGAGACAAGAAAAAAAGAATCCTTGACGTAGGATAAACTCGACTTAGAAAAACCCCAAAATTTCTCATTCTGAATCTAAGACACAGCACTGTAACTGTCACTGAGAAGAACTTAACCCTGTGGTAGCTGAAACTAAGACAACTCTGAAGAGAATAGAAAGTTTATATATAAATCTCTACAAGAGACATGTAAAGCCAGGCCCTTGCATTCCTCAAGGCTGGAAGAACAACACAAACTAAGGATAAGGATTCTAAAAGTATTATTATACCCTAGCAGGCTACTATTTTCTTTTAATATGTGTTGCATAACATACTTTGCACCTTTTTTCTCCTTCTACATAATAGACTTCCAATTAGGATGCTTGTTAGGAAAGCAAGAGTAATTTTCTTGATTTTAATTATGTCATGAACTATAAGCATGCTGGATTATTCCCACCTGGCTCCATCTTCTCCACCTTATCCAAAAGGGAGCAAATACTGTTGTATATATGTATATATATGAATACAAACACATCATATCCATTTTTTCCTTTTTTTTTTTTTTTTACTTTGTTTTTAGAGATTGCTTTGCAAGAAAGAAGGCACCTGGCTTATCTTGGTCAATACATCACCTTCTTGTCCACACTTTGTCTCTGATTGCTCTGCCTGTGTCCCACAGGGTTTATTAATTCTGGAATTGAGGAGGATCCAAATTAGTATTCCTTTAGTCTCCTTATTTTCTGTCTTAAAATGTTAGCGTGGTTAGGATGCTCTTCAGAGACACTGATTATACCAGAGACTTACTCATACTCTTTTTACCCCTGCAATTTTCTGTATGCACAAGCTCCTCAGAGTGCAGAGATATAGCAAATGTACAGCCTTGCCAATGTGTTAGTATTTATAGGTGCCACTGCCACAGAAGTAATGAATGTTACCAATACTGGGCTTGTAAAATGTAGTCCTCGTTATATGTCCTCATTCAGGTACCAGTTTATTTATCTTTTGCTGATGCTGGTGCAAACAGGAAGAGGAAGCTTTCATTTTGTTAACTTTAGAAATAGTATCAAAATAGGAGAGAAATTTTTTTGGTAGGGGGAACTAAATGTACCATCAGTAGAGAAGACAGTGGCTAATTATATGGGTTCTGTAAAATGGTTGTGAATGATGGAAAGGGAGGAGGGGAGAAAGGGGAGAAAGAGAGCAAGGGAGGAGAGCCTTTTATATGTCTGTATTTATTGGGACCCCATTTAAAGGGTCAATGAGAGGCATTAGGAAGGTATATTCCATGGCCACCCCCATCCATTCTGTTTGCCTCCTTTAATCTTTGATCCGGCTGCTCCAAACATCTGGCACAATGAACTCTGACTCTGGGCTGTGATTCACGGGCTCTCCTTGGGGATGTGTGTGTAGGAGCTGCTTTGCATCCCCTGTGGTTGCATCTACACAACTCTGTGTGCCCTGCTTGTGTGGGGATCCTCTCCCTCTCCTGCTGCGGGGCACGCAGCTCCCTGCCAGCCAGCTGGCTGTGTCTGTTGCCAATGGGAGGTGGCTGCTTTCTGACTCCCTCATCACACACACAGTCCCAGGGGAAGGCAGGCAACTGCTGTGACAGCCCAGCAAAGCAGTGGCACCTGCCCTCTGCCCCGATTCATCCAGCATTGATTCCTTCCAGACCCCTGTGCGCAGTAATACCATTTTGTTTTTGGCGTCACCACTCCTTTCTACGGACACAACCCTCCCCTCCTTCTGTCTGTTTGTGCTTTTTCTACAAATATATGTCCCCTCTCTTCTCTGTCTCCAGGCTCCTGACCTTCTAGACATTTCACAGTGCATGGTTAATGAGAAAGACAACGTCTGAGAGAAGCATGGGTATAGGAAGGAAGAGGAAAGATGGTCCTTACCCTTCAGCCCCCCAGGGCACTGACAGGAATGGTAACTAGTGGCATCTCCCCTGTCATGTAATAACCTACCTTCATCCCTTCAAGCACCAGCACAGAAGGTCTTGGAACTGCATAGCCCAAACAACGAGTTAGAGACACACACTCTGCTTAAGACCTGGCCTTTTCCAGGGCTTCCATGACTGAAGGAGCCAGGAGAGCTGGGTAAGGGTGTGAAGCAGGTGCCAGCTGATGGGCTCCCAGCCAGGCCCCGGCTGGGACTGAAGGACGACACAAAGGAGAAAGAGGCCGTATTCCACACCTGGTAAGGGCATGTGGGATATATATCCTTCACAATCTGGGGTGAAAGAAGCAGTCAAGCTGGTAATCTGGTAGAAGAGAGACAGCAATAAAGGGATCACAGGGAATTAGAAGCACAGATGGAGTCATAGTCAGACTTTTCCTCTTCCTCTATGCCCTAACAACTTTATCAAAGTTAACTCAGAGGGGCAAGGGTGTGAGGAGGACATGCTGCAGGTTGGACATGGCAATGCAGTGGCGCTGGGGGAGCCACATCATGTAGTGGCTGGGATTTGGGTCATTCAGTAGCTGCTTTAAAAAAAATAAAAAGAGATAATATTTTAAGCAGCAACCCAAAGAGGGGAGATCCAGCAGGGAGTGTCAAGCTGTGGAGCAGTGGCAGAGAAAGGCTGTTAATTCTTGAAAATGGATGCACGAGCTAATCCTTCCCTGCAAATACAGCCTAGTAAATGGTCAGACCCAGCAGCCTTTTAAATGCCAGATCAGCTCTTACTTAAATGGCATTTTGCTTTATTATTTATTTATTTATTTATTTTACTTTATTTATTTATTTGCTAAGAATAGCTTTGAATAAAGGGATGATCTCTGTCTGGCACTGTGTTGTGATGGTTGCTGGGTGTTCGTTGTTGTTGCAGTAGGAGTGCAGGGATGTGTTAAGTTTGTCAGGGCTCAGACTACCTCGGACCTTTCCCACCCACCCACGCTTAGCCACAACACCCTCCCCGAGCTCAGAGCCGTGGTGCCCGGCCCTGTGCCCACCCCGGGCGGAGGAATGGAGCGGTGCGGTGCCGTGCGGGATGGCTGGGTGTGAATGGAAGCAGGAGCCGGGTGTGTGGGGCTGAGCTGCGAGACGGGAGCGAGAGAGGGAGGGGGGAGGATTTGGGAAAATGCAGGGATACCGGAGGAGAAGGTAAAGCTTCGGCTGGCTTCCGAAGGGAAGGGTTAACCGAGGAAAGGTGGATGAGCTGTGCAGGCAGCAGGTAGTTAGCAGGCGAGAGTGTTGCTGTGGGATTTGAGGGAGGGCGGGGAAGCGGAAGGGCTCGGAGGGTACCGAGCTTGTGGGCTGAATGTAGGCAAATAAAAAGCCTGTCCGTAGGTCTGCAGATGCGGTCCAGGGATGCCGGCTGAGGAGGCAGGGGGCTGGCAGGGAACTGCAGAGCCTCTGGGTCCGGAGAGCCCGGGATGCCGGAGGGGAGAGAGCCCGGCAGGAAAGGGTGGCTGCAGGTAACACCTGCCGTGGGGAGGAGCGGGGGGCAGCCCACGGGGGACAGAAGCGGGCGGCACAAACCCGCCCGCTGGGCTGGCAACTCGGTTTGCCCTTGGCAGGGGCATCTGTCCTCATCTCGCCGTGCCCAGTGTTGTCACCCTGCAGGCAAGGGAAGGGGCGAGGGCTGGAGGGGGAACTTGTCCTTCCAGTGGCAAACAGTCCCTCCTTTCTGCTTGATATTTCTCTCTGTGCCTGTGTGTGTGTGTGAGTGTGTGTGTAGAGGGCTGGTCGCTGCTCTTGCATCCCCCTCTCTCCCCTTGCCAGAGAGCAGCAGGCAGAGCCCAGGCTGGCATGCTGCTTGGTTTCCTGGAGGGATCTATGCCACTTGGTGGCACTAAAAAGTTGCGCTGAAGCCCTGTACTCGCCCATAAGAAAAGCCCCCTCGTCCCCCAGCCCGGTGAGGCAGCGGAGCGCCCGGGCCCCCAGCACCGCGACCCTGGCGGACAGCAAACTTCGGGCGGACAGCGCACAAAAGGTCGCCGGGACCGCAGGGGTAAACTCTTCCCCGCGACTCCGTTTTAAACAGCTTTTTTTTTTTTTTTCTTCCTTTTCCTTTGGATGATGCTGCTCTGAACCGATTGCCGCTTTCTTACTTGCCGGAGCGTAGTGCGGGAGAGAGGTGTCGGTTTGTAGGGGGACTTTACAACCTTGAGAGCATCTGGAGAGATTTCCTCACAGGGCAGAAGGCAGGCTTAGCTCACTATAAACATAGAGAGATTGCTACTGTGCATATGTGAGGAAGGGCGGAGGTGTTTAAGCAGGTGGGTCAGGCTGCAGCAAGTATTTAGGAAGACCAAGGCTGTGGTGGCAGAGAGCAAAGACCCATCTGTTGTTTCATCGTTTGTTTGTTTATTCCTCCTCCTCATGCCTTCCCCCTCCCTTAAATCCAGGGACCGTTCACGCCTCTTGCAAATGAGATTTGGGCGATGCTGAGAGAACAGCGTGTTGCATGGCGTGCGTGTATGTGCATGCATTCGCGGGGGTAGGCTACTCGGTCCTCAGCATTTGCCTGTGATCAGAAGAAAATAGGATGTGCCTATAGCTGGAGGAGTGACAATGCTCGCCGAGTGGGGCTCACCTGCTGGTGATCTTTGCAGAGGCATTTGAGGATTATTCAGCTCCAGAAGGTCTGTGTGAGGAGTGCTATCTCTGCCGTGGCTGAAAATAGGAGGTGCCTACCCCTACCTGTCTTAATTATTGCCACCAAAAGGACCATTTTGCCACCACTGTGGGAAGAAGCACTTGCTGCCACTGACAAGGTAACACTGTGGGTTGGGAGAGGGTATTTATGTGCCCTGGATTGTGGACAGAAACGCTGTGGATGAAGGAGGGACTCTTCCCCTCCCTCTCCTTCCCTTCTTCTTGCTTTTTGCTCTGTACCCTGGTTGATGGAGGACTAGCACAACTCCTGGGGGACCAACAAGCCAACCGATGGGGTACCTCTCTAGGCGCTGCAGGGGCATCACGGGGTCAGGGTGCTGGAGGGCAACTGGCGCTGATCCCTCCCCGAGAGCATGGTATGTGTGGGGCTGCAGGGACTGGGGGTGCTGTCATACCTGGGCTTGGTGATGTGTGTGATATAGTCCCTCTGCTCACAAGTGGGGATTTGTCTTGCTAGGAGGGTGTAATGGAAACGGGAATGTATTTGTTTTCCAGAGACAGCCAGGCTTAGCTCAGCCATAGACTTTTCTGTGTGACCTTGGGACAAATCACTTGGCTCTGCTCAGCGAGTCCCGTCTGTTCCTTATTTAATAATCAAAGCTAATCTCTCCACGTGCAAAAATGATTCATTATGGAATGAGGGGGACTGCGAGACCATCAGCCAAGCGGGGAGACTGAGACCTAAGCACCAGCACGTCTGTATGCCCAGCCGCTTAGATGTGGCAGAGCAGGTAGCTATGTTGGGAGTTAACCTTGTCCACTAGTTTTCTCTAAGACCCAGATCTATGCATTTATTTGTAAAAAAGCGATCCTGCGTGCCAAATGTGACCACCATGGCAATTTTTACCACCGGTTGATTTCTAGGTTGTTTTATTTTTGTCTTCCCCTTGCACAGACCTGCCTGGCGGCAAACGCCAGCGGCGGGCGGTGCTCAGCACCAGGGACAGCGTCCGCTCCTCGCTGCCCGCTGCCCGCTCCCCTCCCCGCCGCTGCCCGCTGCCCGCTGCCCGCTGCCCGCAGGCAGCGCTGTCCCGCACCCTGGGGCTCTGCCACCCCGACAGCCCTACTCACATTCCACCTCATCCCTGAGAAGCAATTTCCGGTGGTGGGAAGGGGGTCACTGGGTGTAGGGAGAGACAGGACGTTTCTTTCTCCTAGTCTTGAAGACGAAGTAGGGGATCATGTCAAAAGGGGCAGAGGATCATCTTGAAAACACACCACTCTAAATCATGAAAGGGAAAGATGTATAGAGGAGTTAACTGTCAGGCTCTTTAAATCCCCTATGACTTGTTTTTTTTAAATACCGCATTCCTAAACATTTCTATTGCATGCTAATATTTTGCAAATTCTCGAATACTTTGACTACATGCTAATATTTATGTTACACAATCACGGCATTGAGCATTATTTCAAATGTTCAGAGAGTATTTTTGGGATCCCTATATAGATTTTCTGTCATTTTATTTTTGAACATAGTTATGACGTTTCTGGCACAGTGGTAGTACTGGCATCCCACCATAACCACTCTTGTTGCGACTTGCTGGAAAATGTTTTCTGAAACTGCTGTTGCCTTTTCTCGATCACCTCCTCCATCCATACAGCTTCATCAATTAATAAAATGTCTAGGATTGCAGATGAAAACACACCTGAGCTGTTAGTTCCTGCATAATATGGTATAACTGGGTTTTGGTAACAGCAGCAATACGTTGCATATTTGGCAAAATTATGGAGACCACTGCAAGTTTCCCTGGGAAGTTAAGCACCTACATACTAAAGCCAAAATTGTTTCATCAACCCGAAAGCGTGTGTGGACATAACATGGGGAAGAACTTCCAGGGATTGCTAGGGATCTTGTTGATAATTAAAGCATTCTCTGTTTATTAGCTATGAAGAAATGAGATCAACACTTCAGTCTGTTATTTCCAGTGGATGTTCTGACCAAATGGTGAAAATTCTCCCTTGCTGCTTAGCTTTTTCCTATTTCTAAGTGGAATTATAGAAAACTGCTTTGTAGTTTCTCCTTTTGTATAAGGCTGGGGGTTTTTTTTGTCAAAGAGCTTGATCAAATGTCCTCTGGAATTTGCAGAGCTGATAATGTAATGAACAATGTTTGTTCGATGTTGAGTTTTTGTTTGCTTTGGTTTTTTTTGTGGACAGAAAAAATAAACCATAGTAGAAATCTCAAAACAGAACAGGGTGCTCATATTTCATGATTTTCAAATAAAGACCATTTGAATGCATCAGGTTTTGTGTGACCAAAGTGAATTACCTCTGAGGAATGTGTAAGGGGGACCTCCTCCTGCAAAATGAGCCTCCCCAGACCATTGGGAGGTAGGTTGCCAGAACAGCTTGAACACGATGCTTGGAGTTTGCAATGCCATGGCAGAAGTCAGCAAAACTTAGCATACTGAGTGTACTTTCTCCTAACATTGGTCCAAATCAAGATGAGCTGAGATGTTGCTCTCTTTATGTAACTGTTTTTCTAAGGCTGTTCCATATTTCGCTACTGTAAGGTCTTCACTGAGAGATGAGTGACGTGACTGACTCTGAACCAGTAATTCAGTTGCTGCTCGCTATGGCTTTTTCTTCTTTGGTGATAAAGCATAGGTTAATTCCTTGGGGTGTACTGATTTGATCCATATCAACGTGTATGATCTCATTTCTGATGGATTTAAATTAATTGTACTATGTGTTGTAAATGAATGCCTGGAAGGCATTTAATCAGCAGGTATATGGCTTTAAGTTATACAAACATAACATATAAGTAAATTTTGTCACTACAAGTGGATGGGTTTTAAGGATGTTAGTTTTTGTGATTTTTTTGATCCTGAAAATCCTTTAAGGAGAACCTTAAACTTTAGATAAGTCTTTACAGATATTTGACCAATAGTATTCTTCTTCTGAGAAGCACAGAACATATTCCTAAGTGCTTTCCTGGACTGGGCCACGAGTTCTCACTCGTGATACTCGTGTATACTATCAGCAGCACTGTTCCTTGATTAAGTAATCTGACATTCTACTTTTATTATTTAAATCTGCCTGAAGAAACTATGAACCAGCCTCCTGTAAACTTAGAAAAGTGTAACGAAGAAGAAATCCGAAGGGAAGCGTTTCTGCTTCTCTCTTTTTAATTTTTTTTTTCCCATGACACAGAACGAAATAAATGAAAGAATTTTCCTTAGCCGAGCTGGTGTTCTGCCTGTTAGAATCCACCGAGCCAGGTGGGTTCAGCTTGCAGAGCACAGGTGCTTCGCTGCGGGGTCACTAGTGGGCGCTGCTATAATGATGTAAGTCCCGGTGGAAAGGGGGTCACCCTGCGGCTTTAAACACAGCTACACCTGCGGGAGCAGGAGCCCTTAACAACACTGAGACACGTCCCACGTATAGACTCTCGGCCACAAATATAGTGGAAAATCAGCTCTTTGTGAACCGCTGCTCATAGTCTTATTTTTGATCAGCCTGTTAAATTAATGCCCTTAGATATTAGTGTGCTTTTTTGTTTCTTTTGGTCTCTACAGACTGCAAGTACAGATGGACATGCATTTGAGATTTGTATAATTTTGAAAGATTTATAATTTTTTAATAATGAAAGATTTGCATAGTGTTTCATGGAATATTACAGATGCTCATTTTCTACTCGGTTAAACCTCAACATGAAGTAGCTGGAACTCTGCCCTAAGGGAACAGCTGAGAGTTTCTCCTGACAGAGTCTGGCATGAAGTTTATACTGCCAGGGAGAACAGAGGTCACAGGAACATGTTGAGTGCTTCATCAGATCTGTGTCTTCAGTCATGTGGGTAGTATGTAAACTTTTGTCTAGGACAGGCTGAGCAGAGGACAGAGAGGCAGTGTTATTTTTCTGTTCTACTTCTTCTGAAATTGCTCCAAGTCTGAAGTCAGTGCACCAGAAGACTGAGACCAAAGTTTCCTCTGTTGTTAATGCATATGGCTTCAGGATAAGTTTTTAGTTAGCTCTATAACTGAAATAAGCAAGGAACTGTGACACGCCAGTAATTAAGTACCTGATTCCATTTCTGTTATGTTTCAGTAAATTTGGGGTAGGTCTATTGACGATGAAGAAATTGAACAGCATGAAAAATAAATTTGACCCTAAGTGCTGTGCATGTTGTCCATCAATGAAAAGAAGTTAAAGCAGATAAATTATTAATTGGGAAACAATTCCCATTACTTTGTGCATGCACTCAGGAGTTCACTGTCTTTGAAACTGCTGATACCTCTGTTCTCAATCTGAAGGCTATAGCATGTCAAATTCCCTTTAGGATTATCTCTAACAAATTAAACAAGAGTTATATTTAAGCTTATGAAATTTTACTTAATTTTGTTTTAATACTCATCCTGCTTGTAATAATACGCTTCCTGTAGTAAGAGAGAATTGTAATCAAAATGTGGAGGGACTTGTATGTGATTCTTTTGGGAGAGAAGCACAGTGAAATTGTATATTTGAATAGTTCCCTTGGCCATCTTCTCTTCAGGAAGACATTCTCCAGGAAATATAATTACTGTGCTTAGTCTATTAGCTCTCTGCTCAGCCATTTTGCCTAAAATGGGATTTGTTACCTGATTAGTCTCAGGGTATCTTCTCATGGCATGGCCAGCTGTGCCCATCAGAAGGATGACAGGCAATAAACACAAATTGAAATACAGGAAATTCTGTTTAAATATCTATGAAAAGAATCATTTTTACCGTGACTGTGGTCAAACAGGTTGCCCAGAAAAGTTGTGGAGTCTCCATCCTCAGGGATATTAAGAACCTGACTGGACATGCAGCTAAGAAATCTGTTTTAATTGAACTTACAGTTAGCAGAGTGGATGGACCAGATAACTTCCTGAAGTGCCTTTCCACCTCAACCATTCTGTTCTTAAGTTTATGAGTGCAAGAGTAAGACCAGAGAACCAGATCCCTATTATGCAATACAAATACAATGAAACAGTAGTCAATATAAATTCAAAGCTGTTTCATTACATCATGAAAGGTCACAGAAAACATTGACTTCAGGTAGTTTGGATGTGAATCCTAAGCCCAATACTATAAAACAGAAGCCGTGTTCTTAGTGTAATTAGGAACTTTTTACAATCCCAAATAAATCGACTTTAGCTTTAATAGGGTGACAAAAGTTCATTAATTGTGGAGCAACTGCAGTCTGCACCTGGCCCCATCTTTTCCCTTAGATGTCATGGAGTGGAAAGATTTTATTGCTTTCAAAAATAGGAATCCCCCAGCTGTGACATATCCTAGTATTGTGGAACCAGAAATTTAAAGGAGACCTTCAGCTTTGCCTCATTCTTTACTCTGTAATTTTATACTGATAGAGACAACTATAAACAGAGAAGAGCGAACAGCTGTTCTTTGGAGGGAAGAAGATAAAAATGGCCTTCCTGCCCTCTCTTTCTCATATAGCCTGTATGGAAATTGTTTAATCCACAGACACGAGACCCAAAAATTTGGTGAATGTGTGTTGCAGAATTAAAATGGTGGATTTAATTATTTTTTTGTACCACGAGCTCACCCCAAGCCCCCTGAACACTCTCTATTTGTACATCTGCAGATGCACAGGCAGGTAGGTTACAAAAAGGCATCTAATTCTATACACAGCTGCAGTCTGAGGCAGAGCTGGCACTTGTCTAGATAGACTTGTGTTCTGGACATGTAGCCTTAATTTGAGAAGTTCAGAAAAATAAGCATCCATGGTGTTAAGTAACAGAGTACTATTTCTGTTCAAATGTTAGTCAGTTAATAAATAATATTTTTTTCAGGTCATAATGCATTCAATTAATTAAAGGTATAGGAATTTAACAGCTGTAATCTTCTACAAAGATATCCCCTGTCGTTCATCCTTTTGACTGTTTGCAAATTATACAGTACCAACTTCAGAGTGATGGAACAAATAATTGCAAGACATAAGCAATAGTGATAGTCTGTAATTAGAGACTAATTAACCTGAACTGAACTGCTGTTATTCCTTAGTGGCAAAGGGTTGCAGTATTGATAAGCCAACTCTACACAGCTAAAAAACCACAAACCTTCTTGAAGTGTTTTACAGTTGTCTGAACTTTATTTTATTATTAGCACTTTATATTACTAAATTAATATTACATGAACTTATTAATATTGCAATTAACATTTAAATATTATATATAATGTTTCCTCTTTTTAAGGATTTGCATTTTATTTGGGAATACTCACTCAAACTCACTCACTTACTCCTCTATGTAAATAATTTATAATTTATACATCTAGGTAAAATAATAATTGAGAAAGCCTAACATCAAGCAGAAGAATGTTTTTAGATTTGTGTGTCTCATCTTCAGAATCAGGAAGAGTTTCGCTGTGGCACTATACTGAATGACCTAGCTGTGAGGAGTAAATTCAAGATTAAAATCCTGTGAGATTTTCAACTCAAAAAAACAGAGGTAGATTTTCTCTGGCAATGGTTTCTTTCACTTTACAATATTATTGTTACAGTCATTGTTAATGGATTAGAAGTGATTGGTGGTGTCTGAAATGTATGGAATTTTTAATTGTTTTTATTGCATCAAAAGTTTAATGTCAATAAAACCGAGATTGTGTTCTGCCCCAGAATTTTGCAGTTGTTTTGTCAATAATGAAATTGGGCATATGGTTCATTAAGTAACTCAGCATCTTAGATTTAAAAGTGCACTTATCTTTCTGTACTATCAATGTATTCACTGGCAGGTGAGGAGTAATAGATGGTACTTTAATGCGCTCAGGGATCAAGACCTGGCAAACTACTGTTTAAGCACTATATTTAAAACTGGAAGAATTCTGCTGCAAATCCACTGCCAGGGGCAGAACATTTTCAAGCACATTTTCTAGTTCCACAAGTTAACCACAGCCCAAGATGTGAAATATTTGCTGATTTATTTTTATTTATCCTTCAGCAACAGTGAAGATGAGTGCAGATTGCATTGCAGTCTATAGGTAAACATAGCTGATCAAATATTTTAGGCATTAATGCATCTGTACAGTCTTTGTGTTGACTTCTTGATACCAACGAAGTCTGTAGGGCTGTCTAGAACATAAAGATTTTTCAAATTGCTTTTTGATGCTTTTTGAATTAAGGATATAGAAAGGTGAAAATAATTTCACCGCTTTGCTGTTTTAGAATTACCGTTCCTTTGCTTGAAACAAATATAATTATTAATACCAAAATCGGTTTTCTTAATGTTGTTTAAAAGCTAATTTGTTTCAAGTTATATCTTGCAAAGTAAAAGATTTATACATTCTGCATTCGTTAGAATAACAGCTCTGTGTGTCAACAGCAGTTTCCTAGGGTTGGAATGGATAATAGAGTGCAGCCCAGGGTACATTAGTGTGGCATATGTATTAGAGATATAGAGTGTGTCTAAAATTAAAGGCAGTTGTTTTCAAAGACACATATTGGAAATGGCAACACCTTTCTTCTGTAGAATAAAATACTTGCCTGCTTTTGTGCATTTGAAAATATTTACCCAAAAAATTTTTATACATCATTGTCAGAAAGAAAGAAGTTGATTTATACTTGCAGAAGCACAAGCCTAAGATTGTGAAACACTTAACTGAGATAAAGTTTTCCAGCTTGAAAATGATGAAAGCAAGCATACACGGTAGACAATGTATTACAGGTACCGAGAGCTGTAGAAATAGGTGCAATTTTAGAAAATATTGTAAAGCTGACTTTATAAATAATTTTAATGCTCTTTCTCTTATTTATTAATTTTTGAAGGGTATGAGGATTATGACCACATGTGCAGCTCTGCATAGCTGTCCACTCGGAGATGATGGTGACTCCTTAGAGAACACATGCCAACTCCTGGTTAACCATCAGTACAGTGCTCCTTCTCTCCAGAAGATTTGATAACTGCTTTTCACCAGCTCTCCAACTTTTTCCATCATGTTGTCTCTACCAGCCTAAACCATTTCCTAAAATGGTCCTTTTGCTGTTCCTTGCAATCCTGCTGTTGAAGGAAGATGTCTGTGGGAACTTTGGGCTTTTGGTTTCAGCACAGGCAAATGAGAGAAGGGTGGTTGCACACATGCCTGGCGATATTATCATTGGAGCTCTATTCTCTGTCCATCATCAACCAACCGTCGACAAAGTTCACGAGAGGAAATGTGGAGAGGTAAGAGAGCAGTATGGCATTCAGAGAGTAGAGGCAATGCTACATACCCTTGACAGAATTAATTTGGACCCCACACTGTTGCCAAACATAACGTTAGGATGTGAAATAAGGGACTCCTGCTGGCACTCTGCTGTGGCTCTGGAGCAGAGCATTGAGTTTATAAGGGACTCTCTTATTTCTTCGGAAGAAGAGGAGGGGATGGTGCGATGTGTGGATGGATCATCATCGTCTTTCCGCTCCAAGAAACCCATTGTTGGTGTCATTGGGCCTGGCTCCAGCTCCGTTGCTATTCAGGTCCAGAACTTGTTGCAGCTTTTCAATATACCTCAGATTGCTTATTCTGCCACAAGCATGGACCTAAGCGACAAAACTCTGTTCAAGTATTTTATGAGAGTGGTGCCATCCGACGCACAGCAAGCAAAGGCGATGGTGGACATTGTCAAACGCTATAACTGGACCTATGTTTCTGCTGTACACACCGAAGGTAAGAGGTTTTTTTTTGCCGTATAAAAATGCCTTTGAAATACTCTGATGTGGTCCAACTGATGGATGATGATAGTTTGATGTCGTTGGGGTTTTTGCCAGTCAGCTGTCAACAGTATAGACTTTTCCTTTACTTAATAGTAACTTCACATCCTCTATGGGTCTGAAATAGCATCATGTTGTCAATGGCTGAAAACAAACTTTGAAACACAGGATGGTGTGTGCTCTGAGGCCACTCACCGGCAAAAGTGCTTGATCTGGAGCCTCCTAAATGACCTTAATTTAATTTCGTTGACATTTATTTATTTTTCTTTATCTACTAATCAGTGTATTTATGTAGAATAATAATTACGACTATTTTAGAATCAATGGGTAGTGAGATAGCGTCTGGTCTTCATAGTGCAGATGAGAGCTAAATCATCATTTGAAACTGTAGCTGAGTCAGAATGTGTTCCTGCTTGATATGTGAGCCACAGAGGCACAGGCACTAGAAAACATGCAGTTCTGGCTAATATTTGAATGCGAGTTGTCCCAGCTCCTCGAGATCAGAAATCTTTCCATCCTTTTTATAGTACTCTGTGGAATATTGCACCACTTCTTGCTCTGCCTCTGGCCATTGGTTTTGGGAGAGAGCAAGGGAAGTTTCCTTGACTCTTCCTCACACATTTATGCTCTATCAGGTGTCCAGAAAATTAGAACTGTGTGCTAAATGGCTTTCCTCTTTTTATTTATTTGTCATAGAGCTTAAGCCTTTTACCCAGTGTTCAGAAGAGTATATGACTAAAGGGAAATGCTGTGGAAAAGTGGACTTGATTTCATTATTCCTTGTACTGACAGAGTTGAGTGAGTTCATCTGGCTAGAAGTGACTAGAATTTCATACTGCCCTAAGAGCAAGTTTCATCAGCCCCCGCCTAATGATTCCACCACTTAAGGAGTTTTATGGAATTAAGTTCTGTGATGATTTTTAGGACCTCACCATGTTGCCTCTGTTCAAACAGATAGCTGCTGAATGGCAGGCTCAGAATACAATCTGAGAATGAAAAATGTTAAGAGATTGAGTAGTGGTGGCGACGTTGCTGATCAGCAGCAGATGCTGCTGGCTTTATTACAACCAATAGAGAGCAGATTGCCTTTCCCACACACTGAGTATGCTTCTCTGGCAGACTTTATACTATTCAAACCCCTTTTGAGGAGATGCTGGTCCAATGGCATAATGTCAAGGTCTCTTTCCTCCTATGGATAGGCAGGGATTATTCTGCAGTATTAAAAAAAAAAAGGTTAGAACTTGCATGCAGATTGTTGCAATCACATTTCCATCATGGTAGTGAGAGCTGGTAAACAGCTGAAGCCTCTTTTGCAGGGGGATGCCTAAATACGTCAGCGGTTTAATGTAAAACTTCAGTGTATGAAACAGTGCATAAATCACTCTACATGAGATCACGTAGTGGAGGTATTCTGTGCCTTTGGCATGATTAGGCTTGCAGCCTTCCCTTCACAGATGTGTATGAATAACATCATGGTCAAAAATAATGCCGCTAACAACAGCACAAAATTTTATATTCTGACTGCTTTTGATGACTCATCTAGTTTTTGTTATGAACAACTTTTACATCTCTCCTTATTGAGATGGGATTCTTTTATATTCATTGTGGGAATAGTCATGCTTATATCAAGGTCTGATTCTCCACAGAGTGAAAATATGTACCTTTGCCACTTTCTGTGGACACTCTTTGGAGCAGATGGTAGCATAAGGCACATTAATCTTACGGCAGAGGAACTTTGTACTGTGCGCAGGAAAGAAGGGAATAGGGACACGAGGGCTGAAATGGGACACAGGCGCTATGGGCAAGACAAGAGAAGTAAATGAGAGAAGAGCTGAATGTGAAGAAGGAGAAATGAAGAATTGTATGTGTAGTACAACATGTGCCTGCTTCTGCCATTATTAAAGGGGATATGGTAGGTGGAACATTGTTAAAACCTGAGGTCTCATTCGTAGCATATTTACAGCAATATAATTTTGGACTTCAGTGAAAGAACATTAAACTCATGTGAACCTTCTGATCCTATCATCTAGTTGCATAGTCTGGTAATGATGATGAATAGGCTCTCCAGGTAAATAACATCAAAATTTTATTACAATCGAACAGATGGTATTTATGATGGAATAGAAAAATACTAACTGATCAAGGTACTTCTTTGAAATGTGACAGTGTCTGATGTTCTCGGCACTTTCCAAAGACTATGGCACATATTATCTCTTGCATTTTTTTTTTAAACTACCATTAAAAACCCTACACATGAATGCTAAAGAAAAGGAATTGAGTAAATAACAAAAGAGAGATTATTTATTTACTTATTTATCAATTATTTTTCATTTTACTATAGTATCTGCTAACTTACAGTATTCTAACTATACCACTCAAATCAGTGTCCTACATTCACAGGTATTATTTCAAAATAGAAAAAAAAATTGTTGAATCCTGCTCCTTGCAATTTTTATTGGTATGGGATCTTGACCACCCATAGAAGGTAGCTTTTTTCATGCTTCCAGTAGTTCTGGCCAGCTGCATTCATTATCTTTAGCTAATTTTCATTCATTAATTCATTTTTTAAGCAGACTCTTCTGATATTTATGATCATATTCTGATTCAATATGATCTTTGTCTTCTGTGAAGGATTTCCAAGGAGAGGGAGTGTCCCCTTTTCCAAGGCTGGATGGGGAGTAAAAAAGAGTCATAAAAAGTCTGTTAGTTTCATTCTTTTGGTAGTCTCATCAGCAGAAAAATTTATAGATCTCTTTTTGGTCTAGTGTAAGAAAGGCCTGGCATCCCTCAATAGTTTCATAATAAAAAGCTTCCTGTTTGAATCTTTCCTTATGCACGTACTAATTATCTGTGTCTGCAGTGGATTAATGTTTTGGGAGGTTGGTCTGAAGTTGTGTTGTTAAATCCTTACTCAAGACTTCCAGATTTAAAATACACACAAAAAAAATTGAGAGATTCTTGTAGAATCCTGTTCCTTTGACATTTAGCATTGCAATTTAAACCAGGTGATGCCTCCATGTGTACAAGCAACCACTAAAAGTAAAACTTTTCCTAAAAATGAGAAGTTAGCAAGGACTGCTGTCAGTGTAGCTCCCTTAATTTTAAGGAGGAAAGTTCTACAATCCCTTCAATAGAAAATGTGAGCAACAAATGAACGACATTTCTCATAAAACAGTGGTCATCTTCACTGGCTGTAGTGTGTTTTACATAGACCAATCAGAAATATTTGCAAGTCTTAGGTAGTCTTGGGTTGTAACTCTGCCTTGCTTGGCTCTGTCAGGAATCATTATCATCGTTATCTTCTCCCACTCTCCAACTCTTCCTTGCATTGAATCATTTGTGGGGCTCTACTCTGAACAAATCTGCCTCTAAAATAAAACCTTTCCACACACAATGAGGGCCCTTTTCCAAAAAGCCATATCACTTTTGAGGTACAATCCACACTGTGGCCTCATGAACACACGAGTTAGCAGTGCATGGCAGGGAGCTGGGAGTGAGCAGGAATGGGGGAAACTGGGATGTGAAACTCCTTGTACAAAGGACCTATCACTCAAAGCCTGAAGTAACTGCCTTCAAATTTATGGATTACTACAACAGGCATGCAGGGTGCGCTGGAGTTCCTCCTGATCCAAATTTTTCAGCTGACATTACAGATGTTTTTTTCCACTTCTGTGATAGGAGCAGAGCTTAAACAAACTTTCCTTAAAATTAAACCAACATTCACTTCTTAAACCAACTTCACAGACAGACAGCAAGTCAACAATGCAGCTGAGAATTCTGTGTGTGCTTCTCTCTGAAGAAAAGTAGCACAGTAGAGAGAAAGCCCCTAGCTTAGTCTTGCAGTCTTGCAAGAATGTTTGAGATCCTTTTTAGCTCATGTAACTGCTGTCCACCTCTGTGGAAATTAATACACACAGGAACGTGTAGAGGAAAATTTGTGCATGTATTTGGCTTTTGGGTGGTGATGTAGGTGGGCCGTGCAGCTCATGCACCATGGGCATTTTTCTCAGCCTTTTCTTGATTAACCACTTGATGCCACAGTTAATCGAAAATGGTTGGAGAAATCAGGAAGAGGCTGACTGGCTACTGAAAGAGACAGAGATGCCTGTTTACCTCATTTCCCATATGAAAGCACTCCCTGGTCTTTTTGAAACATCAAAGAAAAATATGTGCAATTTTCTCTTCTCCTGTCATTGAGGTTTGAAAGCCTCATTCTGAAAGCCAGTTTGAACTCAATACCCTCCTGTTAACTAGACTGACATTTGGATCAAGCCTTCCTAGTCAGAAACTAGATCAATCCCTGAGAATCTCTGCTTAAAATTTGCCTGGAGTCAAATGAATTAATAAGTAGAAAGGCAATTTTCATTGCCATTGGAAACCATTTATTATACTGCACTGAATGGGGTGAAGAGGTGATGTATGCTGGAAAAATAGAACTGTACAGGGGTACAACTGAAACACAATAGGCCAAATATATTGGGGGTGGCAAGGGAGAAATTTATTCCGGTTATGTAAAAGGTGTAATTTTCTTTTGAACACAGCCTTAAGAAATAAGGCAGTTTGTTGACATTTTCTTCAGGCAGCCTTGCAGGTAAACATTGAATGAAACTCATCCTCAAAGTCCTCTGTGTTTAACATCACTTCCCTCCATTTAAATTTATCATAAGTGCATATAAAGAGGTGGTTTACATTCATTTTCTTGGGATGTAATCCAGCAAACATAACAAAAACAGGCCTTTTTCCCCCTGCACATAAGGGTTATTTCACACAGTTCCTTTCATATTTGATCAAATGTGTCTGGTTACAAGAGTGGTTTTGCCCGTATCCTTTGCTCCCAAATAAAAAGCTAAATTAAAATTAGTCATAGTCTGTAAGAACAGGATGAAGAAATGAATGAAAGAGCTGCAACAAATTGAAGATAAACCAGTTGGCTGGAACAAACCGTACTTATAGGAGGTCTTTCCTTCAGACTCTAGATTTTTCTCCTTTAGAGACAGTTGTATCACGGTCAGAAATATTATTTGCTTTTCACAAAGTAACACAATTGAAAATTTGGTTAATTTCATTTGAAGCAGAGGGGATATTTTTTCATGCTTTATATGCAGAAAAAACCTCATGCTGAAATAGTATACCAAGAACGTCTGTGCTAGTCCATGAAAATATTTTCAATTGCAGACAAAATCTATTTCTAAAAATTGATTTCTGAAAATTAAAGAATTTCCTGTCTAAAGACTGGAGAGGGTTCTATTCCAACAATGTTTAATTTTTGACATTGGGAAAAATAATTATGTGTTTAGAGTTTTCTGAAATTACTTCTGAACTGCTTCAAACATAAATTTTGAGATCAGAATGACCACAATTGGATATTCTGTTAATCACATTAATCTTGTAGCAAAACGAAAATATCTCTCATCTGAAAGAAAATGTGGGGAACAAATACCCAATTCAAGTTCCAATCCTACCCTGTTGCTTGCTCATTTTCATTGAATGTTGACATCTGAAACAGAGGTAGCCTTTTTCTTCCCTAATTTCAAATATTTATCCTAGCATCCCAATAGTGAAAAGTGAGCAAATGCTACCTGCCAGCTGGGAATACTGAGACAGAAAACTGAAGTAACATCGAGTTAATGTTTGTGTTGCTCTGCAGTGAGTGACTGCCCAGACAACACTTTAACATGGCTGTTAGACTGCTCAGGCCAGGCACACCTGCTGTGAAGGGTCTTGACTGACAGAAAAATATAAAATGAGGGGTATACTCTGCATTCTGTGAGTGCAATGGGGATGAAGATTCTCAGGGCAAATACCGTGAGACAGCAAAAGGAATATGAGCAAGGAGGTGTGCTATTCTAAAGCTTAAAAAGGAAAGCAATTTTTAAAAGAACGATGTAAGGTGGAGTTAGCTAAGAGCAGGTCATTTGTGTTGTCAAAATGTCACTTTGCTTCTCTTGTTTAGGGACTAAGTGTTTGAACGTCACTTTTTCTGCTACTTAGACTCTATAACAACTCAAAGGAAGTTTCAGTGTCGTGAAACTTGCCTTCACTGAGAAGAAACAACAGGAGTCCAGCAATCTCCAGCTTCATCTTCCCTTTTTCTGCTGCTTGAGGCCTGGAAATGGCAAAGTTACTGTTCCCTTTCCCAGGCTGCACGTCTTCAATCAGAGAGGGATCTAGAAAGTTGATGAGATTTGGAAATCTTTCAGAAAACAAAGTTTCACTGCACACTGCTTACCGGGTCAGAGCAGTTTTATGAAAGATGGTTCTTCTAACACGTGCTATCAGATGCCTAT
>VZTA01022834.1:143373-223392 GCA_013398855.1 Mohoua ochrocephala | reverse complement strand
TATTTATATTATTTTAATATTAATAAAATTTGAGGAAAGACAATCGAGAAGTTACCAGCCAGAAGCTCTTTTTCCACCAGCACCAAAGGAAAATACTGGAGGTAACTGTGATGTCTCTTTAAAATATAAGAATTTTAGCTGAAGACCAGAGTTGTCATCACAGGTTAGAGGGAAACAAAAGCACCTCAAAGAGCTGTGGAAAGGAATTACACATTGTGGATGGATGCACGGATGAGCAAATCAACAAATAAAGCTGCTTAGGCATCTCAGTAAAACTCAGCATTGCTGTGCTGTACAGTGCGCAGACAAATAGCTTGGTGAGTATCAATCACTAACAGAAAAAAAATAATAATTTAAAATTTACTATAAACTTAAAATAACCTGAGTACCATTTCTGAAACCTTAGTCTTTATAAAGGAGAACTCCACAGACCATAGCAAATGTCAGCCATTATTAAATGTCTTGAAATTAAGCGTTAATTGTTCCTTCCTGAGGGCTAACCAAACTCTTTTCAGATTCCTGCGGTATCTGCATCACTGGGGAAAGAGAAAAGTGATTTAAGACAAATTCCAAGTCAGTTTTCCTTTCATTTTAGCACTTTGAATTTAATAGGAAGATTATGCAAGTCTCACTGCCTTTTCCTTCCATCTCATGTCAGTCGGAGTGGAAGAGTTTGCATTATTCAAGGTTAATTAAGCCATGCAAATGCATTCTAAATGATTTTACAGTAGTAATAATAACTCTCTCCTCAGAAGGATGTGCTGAATTTCTTTTTTAAAAAAACCCCTTCCAATAAAAATACCATAGGTGTTTGGGAATTTTATTGTCTGCTGAAAATAACCAAATAGATGTATGAATATAATAACCTTGAACTGGTAGTGCTACAGGTTTTAGGTACAAATTTCTCAGGATTTGAACCATAGTTCCAGCCTTGCAGCACCAGTGATGCCAGCCATAAAAAATGTCTCACATTCTGCTGCTTGCGTTTCAGAAAAAAATAGTGTGTTTATTTAGTTAGCAAATTATAGCAATTTTTTAACTTGAAATCAAGTTTTCAAAAACATGTCTTGACAACATTCAGTCCTGAATGTAAATTATGGAAAAACTCAGATACATAATTTATTAACGTTTTTAAACTCTTAAAGCTATGTATTTTGATAAACATTGCTTGCAATGTAAACTAAACTTGAAAAATCTGATCTCAATGAAGATGGCTCTGCCAGTATAAATGTACCATTATGTCATAAGAAAATGTTCCTAGTCAATGGGATTTTTTAAACCAAATAAAATGACCCTTCCATATAGCTTACTCCAAGCCGCTCTCCCCAGAACAAGCACAGGTGTATTGGCCAAAGTTCAGCTCTGCAGCAAACATCTTCTGTTTGAATAGCGTGACCTGGCACAACAAGGGGCACATCTGTGGCACTGTGAAGTCAAGCTCTTGAATATAAACTCTGTCGTGTTGTGTTCCTTTTTAAAGAAGACAGTATTTTACATACCAGTTACACTTGCAGTCACACTGACATAAAGTCTTACCTGGAGGATCACAACTAAATGTTGGAAAAGGCAAGGAAACCACCTCATCTGTTTTTCTGCTGTATCTGACATATCTAGTTCCTTTCAGAACAAAAGGATTGTAGGGTTAGACTTAAAACCACTGGAGATGGTTTGAATAAACATTTGATCTTCCCTTGATGTAGTGAAATTCTAGCACAGAGAAATTGCCCATCTGAGACCAGTTTTGACCATTTACTTCTGCCTATTCCATTCCAGTACAAACCAGGAGTGAATAAGCAACACAGGACAGACCAGAGGGAAGGGATCACGCAAACATACACCATTCTTAGGAAGGAGAGAAACACCTTCCAGGGGAAACAATAGCCTAACTGCATGACCAAGGCCCTCTACTCCACACCAGCATAAAGCAGCACTTGCGAAGGAGCTGTGGATGCAGTCAGGGTCTTCTTTCAGGTTTGTGGCAGCAAGTAGTTACTTCATGTCAGCCATGCCTACCAGAGCCTGCCAGGTGATAGCAATGCAATGTGAATCACTCCTGAGAAATACAAGTATCTGCCTTTATTAAGTTTTTTATAAAGTTTATAAACATTGGCTATTTCTCTTCGCCAAACACATTACGCTGTAGAACTGAAACTTGAAAAACTATCTAAGCAAGAATTGCATTCAGGTCAATCCTTGTAATAAAAATATAACTTTGAAAGCCATTTCTTGGGGAATGAGGGTCAGGAATTTGATGGTGAGGGGTGGTTTTTGGTTTGGTTTGGTTTGGTTTTGGTTTTTTTTTTTTTTTAGTAAAATTGTACGTTTCTTCGAAAAACATAGTAAAAAGCTTAAATGAAAGTCACTCATTTCATATTGCTGAGATTTTGCTGGAATCTTCCATGCCGATGAGGTATTTTACACATAACACTTGGAAATTATACCTCTTCTCAAAACTCATTGTATTTAGCCCATGTCCCTTTTTATAGAAAGCTAACAATATTTACCACATATTTATGTTAAAATCACAGATCCAAGGACTCATTCACAACTCCCTCTTTTATGCAATTATGGTTGTGAAAAAGACAGATGCCTTATTGAATGTGCACACTCAAAATTATGTGATTGTACTCACATCTGTACAATATTTAAAGCCATATAATACACATAAATAGAGTCCTCAAGCCATTCTGAAATGCCTAACACCTGGCAGATGAGATAGTGGCTCATAGGAGTTTAAATACTGTATTTTAATTCACTTTTCTGAGGCAGTCAGGCTCTGTAATTACTAACTCATAAAGTTGAAAACATGACTGCATAGAACATTCCCCTTCAGTTATATCTGACAGAGTGCACAGGTAATGTTTAAACACTTGTGCTTGGCATCTTATGTCTTAACATATGCTTCCTTCATCTTCCTGGTTACTCTTTTCTGTTTCTTTTTCGTGCCCTTTTGCATTCTGATGCCATTTGCCTGGCCAATTACCTGGCATTCCCTCATTCCTTCTGATTATTCTTCCATTCCCTGTTATGTTTTTCCTCACTTTGCTTCATTTTGTTCTGAAAATCTCATCTTGTGCTTTCACATTCCTCTGAGTATGCTCGATGGAAAGGAATGCTTTCATTCTGTATTACCACCTGAGTGTAACTTGTGGTGGCATCTAATGAAAGAAGCCAGGCCTCCTTGTCACTTGGAGTGGCTGTGTGTCAGGTAGTCCCATGCTGTGACCGCAGGAAGCAGATAAAGAGGAAGTTCTGTGCATCTCTTCCAGGCTGAAATTAGAAGAATAGGAATGATAACTTATTCTTGCATGTTTTTTCACAACCTCAGTGGCACTTCTATACAGCTCTTCCTGCTACTAACAGTTTTCCATACAACCAAGCAAAATATAAGATACAAATATCACTAGAGGCAGCAGGGCTGCATGGGGGAGGTAAATCTAAAGAAAAATGTGGTCTACAGCTTGATATATGGAATCTTTAATGTGTGTTTATGTTATAAGACAAGTAAAAATGGACAATGTTTTAAACAATGTTTCAAATATGATTCTAATTTAGCTCATTAAAGGTGAATGAATAACCAGATTAATAATTTATATGAGGAAAGGTATAAAATATTCATCACATTATGGGTTTCCTACATTATTGTGTGCCACATATAATGCAATCAGAGTGCTGGTGGGTATGCTACATTCCAGGAGCCCTACGGAGCTGCTGTCCATTCCTCACAATGCTGTAGAACAGGTTACTGTGGAGTCCACACTTATAAACTCATCACTGAATGATTGCTTTTCCTAATGGGAAAGCTTTAATGAAACTGTGGCTGTTGGGAAATTGCCAGGTTTTCAAAAATGGAACATTTCAGTCAAAATAAGTCAACTTTGGCACAACATCCACTGGGAAAGAAGACAAACTGTATTAATAATTTAAGAGCTTGACTTGGGATGTCAGAACAGGTACTTGACTATCACACATTGGTGTGTCTGAGGGGTTTTTTTAACGCTTGTCTCATCTTATTTCTCTTCTCCATCCCTCTTCTCTGCCTATGAAAATCAACTTCTATGCACGCACACACACATGCGTGCACACACACTTATTAAGCCTTTTTTCTCAGTTCTTAAGAAAGATGGGAGAGAACTTGAAAAGCTGGGAAATTTCACAGTATAGAAAACTGTTTTCCATGTAGCCTCTTTCACTGCTGTAGTTAAAGAGGCTCTGTCATTGTATAGGGTTGAGGTCTGTCTTGTCAACAGAGAAATAGTGTCGCAATTTCCAAAATACAAAAACTGCACAGAACTGTAATATTTGTCCAATATATGGAAAATCTTCTAGAATTATTTCAGAAATCCCTACCACATTTATTTTAGTATGTCTTCCTGGTGGCTACCCACTGTTAAAAACTGTACTGGCTGAACAAGAAAACTGCATAGTCTAACTCTATATGCATAAAATTGTTCCACTGTTCCTGGACATAAAAAGAGTTGCTTCAGAGCATGAAGCATTAAAAGCGTGTAGGGTACTGGGACAGTGCTTCCAGCAGCAGCGTTGCGAAGAAAGTGCTCTATCTCTAGTGTTTTCTTTAGGTCAGGGATAGCATCTGCTACTTATATAATTCTTTCTTTGCATATATTTTACAATAAACAGGTGTCTCTCAGTTCGAGTATTCAGAAGAAACAAATATATATGTACGTTAAGTGATAGCTGTTCTGTTTTTTATTTCTCTCACTATTCTAAGTGGCATATTCTAACAAAGTGGTTTGTAAAAGCTTTACCCTAAAAGATCCATGTTACTCCACAATGTGGATTATCACCCATTAAAATAATGAAATCAATCACCAAAACTACAGTGGAGTTTCTGTCTGTATTTGTATGTATGCATGATAGTTATACAAGAAAGCACCCACTTATAAAAATGGGCCATTTGAGTGATTAAGCAGATGTGCTCTTTGCCCTACATCAGGACAAATTTCTGAAATGAACAGTCATCTGCTTCTGCAGATGGAGAGCTCTGAGGGAGGATTAGCGCTTTCCCATTGCTCATTGTAAACAACCTCAGCCCCAGAGAGGCACAGAATTCTCTCCAGTGACTCACTGTGATCATACGACCAAGTTCCTACTAAATGAACGTCTCTGAGCACACAGGAACGGGCCCGTACGGTACATGCACGCACAGGGTAACGATTTCCATGAATTCTACACACACACATGGGGTAGAAACTTTCCATTATTGTACTTAGCAAGAAGCAACAAATGCAGTTTATGGTCATAAAGTATTGTTGTTTATTTCCCTCCATGTAAAAAGGAGAAGAAAATCCCATACAACTAGTTCAATTAGCACAGTGATAATGAGAAATAATTTAGTTCTTTAAATGATAGCTATTGAGCCAGGGAAAGGCACCAAGGTAGGAGGAAATTCAGTACAAATAAAAGATTAGCAATCTGCCAGTTTACTGTCTGACCACTAGGGCACAATTGACACTGGTTTGTACTACAGATAACCACAGAGCCACAAGTCCTAAGATATCAATTATAATAGGTTTGGTCAAAACCAGAAAGTAATTTTTAAATCTCATACAAGAAATATAATGATGCTCTCATTTGAAGAATGAAGACAGTATGTAAAGAACAATCTGCTGAAACAATCAAATAAAACCATCCATCATTACACCACTTTTTGGGATGCATTTATAGTGCATTTGCCTAATGAAATCAGTATCAGAGTAAAAAAATAAGGGATTAAGGGAGACTACATTCAATCTTCAAGGAGTAGAGAATATTCTTACTGCAAATTGTAGTACTGGCTTCATTCCTCTCACTGTGGCTGCTGTGCAACCAGCTGGGTTGAAAATTGCAAACACTCAAAATTAGTGTTGGAGACCCTTTGCCAGGATACACATGTAGAAGTCTAGGGCTAATGGTTTTCTGGAAGCCCTAGGGAATATTTTAACATTTCTGTAGCTGGCAAAAAACTACAGAGCAACAATAGCAAAAATCAAAATAATTGCGGAAGTTTTTATCAAACTAACTTGCCAAATTTATTGCAAAGCTGCTAATTAGTACACAATGAGAGGATGATACAATATACTTTTTATCTTTACATTAAGAAATTAATGAAGCAATCGGAACAAATATTACAAGAGAACTAAACAAATAAAACCAGGCAACAGAATCTTGTCTCCATTATTTAAACTCAATAGTTTAAAACCTTTTGCTTGAGTAAACTCTCCTTGCTTACATTTTTTTCCCCAAAGAGGTTCATTTCTTCAAAAGAATAAAGTAAACAGAAATAAATGGTAACTAATGTAAATATTATTAAAACACAGTCAAGCATAAATTTGGAAAGCCTTCTAAAAACTCTAATAAAAAATAGCAAGATCCATTACAATTAATGCTCACTCAGCAGCATCAGTTGTGACTAACAACCCTGTGCATTAAAGCAACTGCAGCAGGTAGATTTAACAAACCAGACATTTAAAGTGATAGAGTAAATTAAAACTAATTAATTGAGAAAAGATTCAGAACTACATGTGGGAATACAGGCAAAATTCTTCAAGAGCTTGTACAGTGAAGCTGAATGCCACAAAATTGTCAGCTAGAAAAATACTCTTAGCAAAAAGTTCCAGCATTTTTAGCCTACTTGTTTTATAAACCAGCCATTGTTCACTTTATGAAAAGCATTGCAAATGGACTGTTCTCTTTTTTCAGGAAAAAGCCCAAACTGAAAAAAAAAAAAAAAAAAAAAAGAGAAAATGCATTTTTCCTCTATAAAAAGCAGGGAGAAAAGTCAGTACAAATAATTCTTCCCTGGAATCCTTTAACCAGTGTGAGGCTAGTAGCAGTTACGAGTACATTTGGGTGACAAAGTTGAAGCAAGAAGGGAAAGGTGCTATCAGAAACTACAGACATACAAACACTCAGATATCTGACAGGTCTGAAGGCAGACTCCTGAGTCTTACTGCTAAATCCATTCTTATCTTTTTTATTCTGCCAACACAGAGAGGTGCTGGGGACCTCCAGGAGTAAGGCTTTTTGAAGTGTAGCATTTTCTGAGATTACATACAAGACTAGTGAGAAGATGCTGTAAGCAATTACTGAGCAATTGTACTTGTGGTTTGAATCACTTTTAATCAAAGACTTCACAGCAGAAAAATTCTTTGACTGAACACAATCAGAAGTATACACACAGGTGTTCTGTTTTAAACATTTTCCGTATTTAAAAATATGCTTTCTCCATATTGTATTGGTGTGCTACCTTGTCCTTTGTGCCATGCAACCTCCGCTTACTTTGAAATCAGTCATAAAAATGATGCTGCTGCCAACCAAACTATGAATTAAGCAACTACGACATGCTTTGAAAATCCTGTCCTATCAAGATCTGTAAGAAAAGCCACAGGCCACATTTACTATGCAGTCCTGGGACTGATGCATATCTATGCTCTCCTCCCTTACCTGTCCCTGTATTTCTATTCTGATCTGTATATGCAGATCTTACTTTTTATCTAGATTTTCTCTTGGTTTTGGGTCAGCTTTTATTTAGGCCTTGCATAAACTCAGAAGTGAGCTAATGAGGGAGAAACAAACCTTCAGCACAGATTAGACGCATGCCATAAAATCTGATTTGTAAGATTATCTATTCTTCCCAGCAGAGTAAGGTCTAGAGATTTCCGTCATGTTCCAGATCCACACTACACTACACCTTTCCACCAACAGACATGGTCAACTATGCTGAGACTAGAAATATCCTCCAGACTGCAAGGAAGCCATTTCTTTTAAAGAACAGAAAGGAAACACGTACCTAATCAGCACTTGGTTGAGGAAAAAAGCCAGTAAGTACTTCTTGACAACTCACTAGCTTTTGATAGCCTTTGTGCATACTATTGTGAAACTGCCACACGTTCTAAAGAGCTATCTAAATATTTTAAATTTTTTTGTCCATCAGTAATTGTCTAGCTTCATCCTCTGATAATTCCAGTTACTTCAAGTAGAATTTACACAAGGGTTAAATTTGGCCTCATGTGTCCCATGGCTTGCAGTGAGAATGACCCACCTTTCCTGGCATTTGCTGCATTGTACAGAGAAGCAAGACTTTTTTCTCTTTTGGGAGTCCTTTGAACTTGTATAAAGTAGCTATTCCCAAGTGATTACTTCCTTTCTCAATTGATGCAACAAAAGAGCATCACACAAAAAAAGAGCCCCACAGTCATTTTTCTTTTGAACACACAGGCAATGCTGAAAACATTAATGCACATGTGCAAAAGCTCTCATCTCCAGCTCCTTTCTGATACCTATTAGCTCCACAGGAGAGTAAAGGAAAAGAGCATATTAAAGCTCCCTGCATCATCAGATTGAATGACTCTTTTCACTTTTAGTATTGCAAGGATGCCACTGGTAGCTGGAGAAAAGGAAGAGTGTACCTGTAGTTCTTCAGATTGTTACAGTTTAATTCAAAGTCTAGAAGGAAGTCTAAAGGGGGAAAAAATTCCACTTACTAGTGAGCACAAGTCACTGCTTTTTCTTGCCTTTCTGTACTACTCTAGAGAGGACAGCAAATGTCTTTCAGGCTTCTCCTTCCTTTTCCCATCTAGGAATATTTTTGGTTCTTTATGATAATGATTTCTGTAAATTCATATCTAGGCATATAAGCAGAATACCTATGAAAAATGCTATTGAGTGGGTAGAGCTTTCTTTAATAAAAACTGTATCTAAATATGACCTACATTCAGTCTCACATGAATGGGGATGTCTACACAAACCACCTGCCAGCGTCTCCATTTCTGTGCCTGCTGTTCAGCAGAAAACTTTAGATTACATTGGACATTTTCCAAAAAACATCCTCTCACTGTAGTAAATTGTAAGGAAATCAAAGTTAGTCCAGAGGACTTCACAGGCCTTTATTATGAAATAAGTTAAGCTCCCTGGTAAGCTATCAGTCTGGCTCCAGATTGGGTTGGAGCCACCTCCCGCGTTCAGGTCCTCCCTGTCAGTGCTGTTGAGCATTTTAGGTATCATTTAACCACCAAATTCACAAGTAATCCCTGATACTGTAGCTGCTTTCGATGAGCTGACGCTTACAGCTCCAGGCTTCCTCTGGTTTATTCTGAGTCCTCAAACCTGAGTTTGCATTCCTTTCTACTCAGCGGCCTGTTATGAGAAGCAGGGGGGAGGGTCCAAAATGCGTCCCCACAGGCTGTGCACCCAGGACACCTTTATAGCTAAAAAGGTTAGGTAGGACACCTTCTCCCTCACACTGGGGAAATTCTGTAGCCCAGATTTCCACTTCTCGGGCAAGTTTTCCAATCAATAGGCCATTTTAAAAGAGTTGGGAAAACCTCCCTCTTGCCTTGCTACATTTCAGGTCGAACTTAGTGCCATTTGCCAGGGTTCATTTTGGCTTGAGGATCAAAAGGCCTAATGGATTTGCACTTTCAGCAGATTTAAAGAGGTTTAAACTTCAGAAATTACAGTTCAAGTGCCTGGCTCTTACATGACCTTATGCATCTGTCAGCTAGAGCTCTAAATTTTTGGAGCATGTGTTGCAATATAGCTTTATTTATCAACTATACAGACAGTCCCAGATGAGAACACCTTAGACTGCAGTAGGCTGAACTGAACCTAGTCCTTTTAAACTCAAATAATTTTTCATTATTTATCACAAAGGCCATCAGAAGAAATACTCTTATATCTACTTGTAAGAAGTTTACTTTTCCTTGTAACAGAAGAATAAATTAGGTTAAATCTTTCTTCAAATGTAAGCATCTCTGTGTTTCAAAACTGTGGATGGGAAATCATTAAAAAAATTCTCAAACACTTTATTTTTTTCCTCAAATTTTTTCTCAAATACCAATAGTTTATCTATAATTTTATGGATTCATTAATTTGTCAAAATGCTAACATATTTTTCATTCATGTGACCTATCAGTTTGTTTTCTGCTTTTTCAGGCAGAAACAGATGGATTTGTCCTGTCCAGACGAACTGCAAAAGTTACAGCAGTATCCAGCAGATATCCCTCAGATTAATGCAATTATCATCCAGGCCTTAAAGGAAGCTGCAGATTTCTGATTCAAGACTAGACTGTACACAGGAAATAATAATAGGGGGAAAAGGGCATTTGTACTGCTAAGAAATAACATGGATCCATTCCAAGCATTCTGGACATTTTAACCATATCCTGATAGGCATGGTAAAATGAGGCAGGATGTAACTATTTTTCAGACACAAAAATCAAATTGTCAGAAGTGTTATCAAGTCTGCTTTTCTCATCAGAACATGAAAAGCTAAAATGATAAAAGCATTCTTCTAATAATCAGCTACACACCTGCCTTTGAGATGTCAGCTTAGTATTGGTAATTTTATCAATTGTCATCCCCTGTCTAAACTGCCTGTAGAGGAGAAGGTGACTGAGAAGTTTATGTTAAACAGCTGTTATGCCATCTGGCATCCCTGACTTCCATGACCCTTTTCAATCTGGCTTTCAGCCTAGGTAAGGTACAAAGACTATACTGGCTTAATTGGTCTATGATCTCCTCCCGACAAAATACAGAGGTCAAGTTTCCATGCTGATTATTGTAGATTTGTCAGCAACCTCTGTTCACATGAACCAGTAAGTTTTGCTGACTCATCTGCAGACACTGGCAAGGATGGCCAGAAATCACTGCCGTGACCTCTCCTCTCCAGGAGGTCTCAGAGGGCAGTGTCCGACAATTGCTCCTCTGCCCAAGGGGCTCTCACAACCAGGTTTTTCATCATTCCACTCTGTTGCCTTTCTTGTTCAATGTTTACATAAAGCTTCTCAGGGACAGAACAAGACCATTTGAGCCTGTCATTTCATCAAAACACACAACATTTACCTTTGTTCATTGTGCTTTCTCATCTGATGCAGATGGTCAAGTTGACTCATCTGCCAGTGCTCGAGGAGTTTGCAGATGGGGGCAGGCAGACTGGTTTAAATTCTTCTTTCACCACCTATTTATTTTTAAGCAAGATGTTAATGAGTGTGAGAAAGCAGAAGGTGAGGCTTGGCTTGGAATCTGGTAAGTCACAGCTGTAGGTTTAAAGTTCAAAAGAATTATTTGGCTCAGTTATATAGAAAGGCCACTCGCGAAAGAGCAGGAGAGCCACTAATTACACTGCTTGAAATGAAGAGAAAGTGAAACAATGTCTTACTCCACAAGGAATACCTTAAACCTGAAAACATCAATTTAGCTATTTACCAGACCTTTTTCATACAATTCTAAAATACATGTGCTATGTTAGGGTCACAGTAGTAGTGTATGTTGGCTTTTTTTGGTTAATATACACATTTCTTGAGTTTGCAAACCCAGAGTTTCATACTTGAAGCTGCTTATGAGGCATTAAATAAAGCAGTAGACAGTGCTGGAAAAGCAAAACTGCCTGTAATTATTTGCTAATAAAAAGGGATAGTAATTATTTATGAGAAGTTCGGGCAATTATTCAATTATTTTAAGTTAGATTATCAATAGTTCATTGCTGAATCAAAAAATACACCTAGTTTTTCCACTGACCTCTCTGCTGAATTAAAGCTATTACTGTTACCAATCTATTAGACTTCCTTCACATGTCTTGGAAATAACTTTGCATCACCTCATAAAGCACAGGAGGGAAGCAGCAATCTCTGAGCCATATTACGTTTGTCAGTGAACAGCTTTCCAATGAAATTTGCCATTTCTTCTGGAGAACTGTTCTACACATATCACCTTAGGAGCTAAGCAGTGTTTAAACCTAACAGCCTTAACATTTACTGAAATTTCATATTGAAATATGCACCCAGAAGCAAAGCTTTACCCAGAAGCAGAATTTTACATAAATACAATTTACAGAGCAAACTATTTTAAAAACAACAAGCAAGCACACTGCAGATCAGCAGATAGCATGCCCCAAAACAACTACCACCTTAAAAAGAATACATTTAGAAGCAGGTTTCTAGACTGTACCCAAGACCAAACATTTGTCTGTTTGTTATTTTACCCATACATTATCTCACATGCATTTATACATTATTCTATTTGACCCAATGTTCTTATTTCTCCTCCAAAGCCTCTTCTACCCTGTGATCTGTTGCATTAGACCTAAGGTATCAGTGGCTGTGAAGTGCTAAAGGATCCTGCAGAAGGTAAGGGCAGAGACCTCAGGATGGTGTGGGAGAAGGTAAAACACAACAAAGGGTTCTGGGCCCTCACAACTGCAGAACAGAGTGGAAACCACCCAGCTTCTTTACTGTGAGCTGCTGCTGTGAGGTTTTAATCTTCTCTAATTCAAGTATTTCTAGCAACAACTAAAAAAGCCTCAAACAAGCCTTACTTCCTCTTGTGAGATCTGAGGAACAAAAGTCAAGAAAACACTTAGTGACTGAAAACTTCTACCTGCTCAGACGAGAGACAGAAGAGTGTGCTTCCCTGTTCTTCTCTAAGCAATTTTATATGGGAAAAGCTGAAAGGGAAAGCATACGAAGCTCACAGTCTATAGGAGGAAAAAAATTTTAGAGTTCCTTGAACAATCCTGATAAAGATGGCCAGAGGAATACCATTTGGCCGCTCCTGTGTCTTAGGAAATTAAACACTAATATTATCTGAGCAACATTATGGCCTCCAGAATCCTCAAACCACTTGAGCATCAGCATTTTTTTAATACATTTGACTTCATAAATAGTCATTGGAGGTATTCAAGTTTGGAAGCAGCACTGCATGCACGAAGTAAAATTTAAGCACATACATGGTTCAGTCTATTGGATTTGACAAGACCTGCTGTACAAAACAAAACTGTCATTCTTCCTCAACCCGATATTTTCATGTTCGTTTGTGGCCATACTGAACTACAATACTTTCAATCAAATAGTAGTTTGTTTTTCCTCTTGAAAGTAAAGCGAGATTATTATCAATGTATAAAATATATTCCATTTTCCTGCAAAAAATTACACAAGTGAGTATCTAGTATACATAAGGCATACCAGAGAGTATATCTGTGTGTTGCACACAATACAAAGGTATTTCCTGACTTAAAGTTTCATTACAATTACCAATAATTTAAAAGGTAAGCTATTAAAACAATATCAAAAAATGAATCAAACAAAGTAGTACATGAATATGAAAAACCAGTTAAGACTGATGTAAAAGATTTCCAGACACGGAAGAACAGACATGAGAGGCATCAGCTTGCTCCTGTTACTGATTCTATGCATTAATCATGAAGACATGATAAAAGCCTTTTAGTGACCAAGGTACTAGTTTGGAGAAAAGTGATTTTAGAAAATAAAGATTTCCTTTTTCCTCCTGGTGTCACTACAGGGCTGAGTTAAGGTTGAGTGTCTCAAGTCTCTGCTTCTGTAATTTAAATCCATTTCAATACTTCTTTCTAAAGCATTTTAAATATAAAAAAAAAATGTATCCTTTCCTATTTTTTTTATAAACACTGTTGCCTAAGTTCATATTTTTGAAAGGTCTTATCTATTTTTTTTTAATTTTGAGGGACAACAAATACACCTTCCTTCTTCTCCCACCCCAAATTCCACATTTTCCACTTTATTTCTATCTATGTCTTATGTTTCTATATATGTCTTTACATGAAAGAAGACTAATTTACTTATTTGAAAGCTCATTAGATAATACATGAGTTTATTGCTCCTTTAGAGAATTCCACTGCCCTGTGTATGCACAGAAAGCTTCAGTTTTCTATAGCACTTTTTTTAATGAAGAAATCTCTACTTAAATATTTTGCTTCTACATTGATGAAGTAGTGTAAAATATCCAATAGAAGTTATGAGGAGAAAATGCATCAAGTGTAATTTTGAAAGCAGTTAAGTGTTTAGATGCAACTTTAGTTCAACATGTTTATAATGAAAAAGACTTATACTCCCGCCTACTTATTCAATAGCAGGCAGTTTTAAACATTTACAGTTACCTTAAGCAACCAAATAATGGAACTTCAAAGCCTTCAGAAAGAAATCAAAGCAGGTTTCTAAGTCACTGACTGTATAACAAACATGAGAAATACAGCAAATTATAGTGATAGGTTGAATAATATCAGTTTTAGTTAGAAAGGTACTGCATTAGTTAGACACGTACTGCATAAATAAATTATTTACGAATTCTAATTAAAGACTATCAAGAATTAAAAGACCTTTATTTTTCTTCAGAAAACTTTAAGTTTCCATCCTACCATTAATATTCACGCTTTTATCATTCATACTAAAAGAATTGAATACTGCAGTGTGAAAATCCACTTTTCATCAGAATACATCGTCAACTGTTCCACCGCTGCACACCTGAGATTCAAAAGTCTCATCTACAACACAATTACATATCAAAATCATAAAATATCTATATTTCAAAAAGGTTTTTAATGTATAGCAACACAAAGTTAACTCGATTACAGCGTTTATTACAGAAGTTAATGTCATTGTTTTTTTAAAGCACGGACATTCACTACCAAGTACAAAGGAACCTCGAGACCTCTTTGACGACAGACATAAGGCCACACAGTCTCCTACTTGCACACAGAAGTAGATGTTGCTCCTACATGAGTGACAAAACTAATGGACTTGTACATAGACAGAAGCCAAGGAAAAGCCAGGTGGAAAGGAGGCCTTCAAATATTGTTCATCATTTATTCTGTTACATTGAACATTTTTTTTAATATATGCTTATACTGATAGTATTTAATTCTTAATTAATTGTACAGTTTAAAATAGTTGTTATATTTTAACTAAGACTTTGGGGTTTGTAAATGTAGTTTTAACTTTGTTTCTAGTTCTCACTTTCTCCCAGAAATCTGTCTCTAAGGAAAGTTTTCAATAGGGGCTGCATCTTAGAAAGTCAGCCTTTGCTCAGACAGGACTCTGTGCTGGTTTAACTTATGTTTACCTTATCCAACTTATAGAAAATTGAGATGATGTGTAGAGGGGAAAAAAAATTGGCCTGATGATGTTATTTTCTACAGCATGGATAAACAGAATAAGCAGTAAGGTAGCAGTTTTGAGTATCAAGAGACTGAATAAAGTTTACTATTTTCTGTCAATGGAGTATTTTGTGTTTTTCTATCTCAAAGTCTTTTATGCAAAAACAACTCCTCCAGCAAAAAAGAAGCATCATAATTTATTTTGACTTATTTTCAAAGAGTGTCTTTTGCTGTTTGGGTTTTTTTTTTTCCCATTCTGATTAGTACATAGAGGGCTAAGCACTGCTGGTCAGTGAATTAATATGTCCAAGATTGTATGAATTAGAAACTTTAGTTAGTGAAATGTTTTCCAGTTTTAAAAACAGTTATTGCCTGAATGCCCTACATTTCTCAATATCACACTCCCTCTTTTACATAAAAATCATATTGGCAATTATACCATAGGTTATATATATATGGAAGATACTTCTAAGTGCGTACTTTGAACACATTAGCATTTCAAGTGATCAAAGAACAGCAAGAGTTACAACTTTAAGCCCAAACATGTTAGCACTATCATTTAAGGAAAGTGGTTTTAAAATGAAATCATTGCAGTAAATGTAGTGTCATATCACTCAGGAAATCAGTCAGAACATCAGGCCTGGTACTACCCCAAAATGACTGGTTACCAAGCATCACATCACAAAGACAGCCAGTAATGGAGTGCTTGTCTTAATCCCATTTATACGGCTGTATTGGGCATGACTGGCAATGTCCATCTTTGTACGTAATAGAATTGTCAGAAATACACAGAGCTGTTTTACTCTGATACTGAACATTGTCCAGGCCTATTAAAAGTCATGACACATTTTTGGCTTGCCTAGTTGTTAACCTACTTGGATAGATGACAGCTGCATCTACAAATGCCCAATGGATATTAATGCTTCCACTGCTAAGTGCAAAGAACTGTTGAAACTGATTTCTTGTAATATTAAAGACCGAGGCATTCTTAGAAGAGAAGAGAGGAAGTAAACTCCCCTCAATGAAAGATATGCAAAGTACATGTTAAAAAGTGTAAAAGATGCTCCAAACTGCAACTCCTTTCCATGAGGGAGACCTGACGTCACAAGATTGAAAAAAAAAAAAATAGAAAGTGAGATGAATAAACAGAGATAATCTAGCTATTTATTTAAATCCAGGTTGGATTTTCATTGTTCTCTATTTGTACCTGTATAAAGTTTTTCAAGTCCTTTTATTCCGCTATCTTGTGAAGGGGAAAACAACCAACCAACCAACCAAAAGAACAAACAATCAAAAAAGACTTCAATTCTTTTAGTTACTTTATGTTAAACAAGCCTGAGTTATAGTAAACATCTAACTTCATGTAACGGTCTGTTCCTGAACTCAGTGGCTGAGGAGACTTGACACAGACACCAGAACGTTTACACATCAAATACATACAAAGAACATACTACTTGTGGGGTAGCACTGTGTTTGGCTGTAAGAGACAGTCTGGGAAGTGAAACATGCTGCAGTAACCATAAATGCCACACCACAACACTGGGGAGTCCCTGCTTCCTGATCCTGAATGATTACTGTTTTTGTAGACATATGAAAATCCCTGTGAGGATTTGATCTTTGGAGTGATAAAGCTCTGCTGTAAAGCATATAGTTGTGTCTAAACATTACTACTTGGTCTTCATAAAAACCATTTTTACATTCTTTGGAAGTTCTTTAAGAGCGTCTCTGAATAACCTGGTAACTTAGAGGTTTGACAAAACAGGTGTTTTGTTTGCCTCTTCAAATGATCCAAAAAATCTAGAAGCTCCTATAGATGAGTCTTCATACCACCTGATACCAACAAAACATACAAGTTGCTCATAGGAGGAGAAATTATAGCATCTAATGGGTACCTCTGCCTTCTATAAAATAAAAAAAAACCCCTAGAACATTAAAGTCAAAATGGTTTATAATAATTAATCCCAGAGTTTTTCAAAGATGAAAACCTATATATCTTTAATATTTTGATGCAAAAATCCAGTTGCCTGGGAAAAAAGTTATCCTAAGTAATCTCAGTGTTTCATTTTATAAGAGCTATCATGTTATTCAAACATAAGCACAAAAACAACTTGCTCCCATAAACCAAGAAGAAACACAACTGGTCAGTCCAGTAACATGGCTTGAAAAGACTTAATATTTCCTTTACTATATGCTGCCTTTCAAACATTAACTTAAAATTCAAGTCCCCTTCAGAAAACTGGGGGTTTTGCCTGATCCGCCATAATATTACTACTGCTATTAATCTGCCTCAATATATTGTTCATCAGCATGAGGCATTTCCACTTGCAAAAAGTAACCCATTCCTCATCACAACTTAGTATTACAGCAAGTAAGAGTTCATATCAAATATTTAAATTGACAATTTGGCTTAGGTTTTGATTCTCTAGTAAAGAATTATTTTAAAGCTCTGAGCTTATGTAACCAAAAATTAAGAGAAAAGAAGAGGTAAGAAGGAAAACCCATATGATGACTCTTTTTTTAAAGATAGGGTTTTTTCTATTCCTCAAACTAACCTACACTACTTATATATAAGTTTGGAATAGCTGTAGTGAAGATTTAAATTTCCAGACTATAAACTTATAAATCTCTTTAAGAGATATGGATCCCTTGTTTCATTTATGTCAGGAAATTGTGAGTTCACACAATTTTCAGAGATAAACCTTAAGTGTTTGTCCACTAATATCTCTGATGACAGATTCAGTAAAGCTCTACTGTAAGAAAATATTTCTTTCTCAGATTTGGCAGAGGTGGCATGAAAATGGACTATACAGAGTATTGGAAAGGACACTGAGCTATTTTGCCTATATTGAAATAAACTTCTCTTGTCACCAGTAATATTTCCTATTCTAAGCACAGCCAGTGCCTAGCAGGCAGTCTTCAAGTCATGTCCCAGTCCTCATACCAGTAAGATATTATGAGTGGCGGGGCAGGAGGAAGGACAATTTCTCTGGCTTCCATGTAAGCCAAGGAATGAAAAAGCCAATGGATAACTATCTTCTTTAATGATGAAATAGCCAGGCAAGTCATTGTGGGAGTGCAATGTCACAGACACACTTCATGGTATACACTTTAATATTTTATAAGTAAGACACACGTGAGGAACATTAAGATCAGAAGTCTCTATGCTATTTCTTCTAACACCATTTTCTCCTGGGGCACCGGTAACAGTCAAAAAGGTGTTAGAAGGTACCCTTAAAATAATACTTGTGTCTGCACTGAGTTCATCAGTGGCAGAAGCTGGAAAATATAGAATGTCAGCTCACGTATCTGATAAGGTATGCAGTTTATGTGAGCTATAAATAGAATCACAGAATCATTAAGGTTGGAAAAGGAGTCCAAGATCATGGAGTCCAACCCTTAACCCAGCGCTGCCATGTTCACCACTAAACCATGCCCTGATTGGGCATTAAACAATCTGATTTTGTATACAGGAATTAAATGCTACAATTCAGGAAAACGTGGGAGTCACAAGTGGCAATTATTTTGGCAGAAGAAGAAAAGACAATCTGGAGGTGCAAGTGGTAAAAAATAAATATTATTCCAATGGAAAAATTATAAAAGTTACCCAAGATACAGAAGACTTAAGCGGAAAAAAATATTATAAAATTAGCGAGCCATTTATCACTATTTTCCAGTCCTCACGTAAATTAGTCTATAAGACCCCAGTGAAAATAATTTTTCCATGCAAAACTTGCCAAAACAAATTAGAATTTCATTAATGCTTTGGGGTTTTGCCAAAGAAGTATTAAGTAAACAGCTTTATGTTTGTGGCATGAGCGTGAGATATTTAGACCAACAAGCTATAGAATGACAGGGCAAAACTCAGTATTTTTTCTACTCATTTGCATTGTACGTATCCATTAAAACTGATGTGGACAAAGAAATACTATTTTTGAGGAAGGGAAGAACATTTTCCCGTGTTTTACCTACTCAGTGCACAAGTACTTTCCTCCTGCACATCTCTTCAATGCTACCTCTCCATCTTGACTGCACTGATAACACTTCCCCAGCTCCACTTCACTTTTTAAGCACCCTCTTAAGCCCTCTTTAAAATGCCAGAAGTGTCCTTTTCTTTCTCATTTCCTTCCTTTCTGCTTTTATCATTACTTTTCATCTTCACAGTATTTTAAGGGATTCTATCCCATCATATAATGGGATATGCGAGTTTTTGTGCTTGAACCTTTTGCCCCTTCTGTTCTTCACGTGGTTGTGACTGAGACAAGCCCCATGGAAAGGGGGGACAGGTAAAATACTCTTTTTTTTTGCTTTGAATATACTGCTTTAGCCTTCCTGATTTGAATAACTAATAAAACAATTTTGTTTTAAGCTCACACAAATGTAATCAGATTTTGTTTCAAAGAACTGAATCATCTGCTTCTCATGCACAATCAATCTCCTACAGGAAAACCAGGTATTTATCTGCTACACTTCTGTGTACACTTTATTAATCAATCACACATCTTCACACAATTTTAGGTCTCAGCTTTAACTTAGATTTTAAGCTGTAGACTCGGAAAATTTTTTAATCTATCAACTTCCAACCAGTAAACTGAAATTATGCGACTTCTCCGGATTTTCTACCACCAGTTTTAAAACAGAGCTGCAGGATTGATGCTTGTTACGGTTTTAAGAGCAGTTTCCCAAAACTTTTCTGGAATTGCATTCTGTGCTTATTTTCCTTAGGAAGCTATGATTTATTGGTCAATTTTAACCCAGTTTGAGAGAAGGATAGAGATATCAAAAAGACCAAGTTTCTACATGCTTTCTGAAAAATCAGTAGGAGCCTGAAAAACTGACACAGGGAAAATACCCACATAGTAAATGTTTCCAGCATGAAAAGGCAAGTGTGACTTCAACAGCCAGCTGGGTCTTCTGGGTTCCCAACACCAACATATATCCTTGCTAAGCAGGCAAAGGACGTACCCTTAATTAACGGACACAAGGACAAGCCTTGAAAAAGGCTGAGAAAGGATAGCTGGGCAACTGGACTTCAAAGGGAATAAAGGAAGAAGAGGAACTATTGCAGTACAGAGATTAGGGAAAATAGTCTTTCCTTTCTACACTTCTTGTACTCTACAGCCTGATGCGATGTCTCACATTGACTGAGAGACCGGGCCTAACACCAGTGAGTGGCAACTTCTTTAACAAAGCAGATTTCTCAGCTGTCCTGCATTACAGATAAAGAAACAAAAAAGAAAATATTTGTGTCTTTTTGTCAAAAGCACTACAGAAGACCCATGTATTCTTACAATAGAAGGAAATTCCCCATTTGTGGATGAAAAGGGTATTCTGTGTTGGCAAGATCTCCAATGTAAACATTATTTTCAATCACAGAAGTTATTTCAAAGTTTTCCTTGTTATCAACAGTAGGCTAACTTGTTCTGAATTTTAGACTTTCTTTCTAAGTGTGCCAGATGACTTCCATTCATGTAGAGTCCTATGGACCTATGACCATTTTTAAATACTAAGAATTCAAAGGGTTTTTTTCAGGTAACTCCACAGCCCACTATGATTTTCATCCCATTATCCAGATCTAGATGTGTAGTTTATTTAAATATTCCAGATCTATTACTTTCATTGCTCTAACAGAAATTGCTCTGTGATCATATCAGTGACCCCATGAACACCAACAGATTAAAAATTAGAAAGCAAAAACATAAAAAACATTTCAGCCTCATCTATTTCACTCACTATTTCCTTATTCACTTGGTTAGATGCTGGAACCATACTTTCCTTTAGCTTTCCCTGTCTTTAAATGTGATTTCAGAGTATTTCCATAAACCTTAATATTCCTTATCCAAACATTCTTATGTTATTATTTCATATCCATTCCCAACAATACCTACTTCCACGTTCCTCTAAAATTATGGTTTGATTTTCAGGTCACCAAAAGGCCCAGGTAAATGATACACGCTGGGTATCTTTCTCTTCTTTTCAACACCAAACAGGCCATTCATTTTTTTTAGGATGTTCCCTTTCCAAAAATGCCCTCTGACCCTGTGTTCTTTTGTTCCAAGTAAGTTTTCCTCAGAATTCTTCATACACAAACTAACAGATCCTAACTTCAATTAATAATACTAACTCCATAGATTGTTTTTTTAATCCAATTTTTTATTGTTCTAAAGGTTTTATTTATCTAGTTATGCTATCTTGGCTCTCACAACCACTTCCACCCTAACGACTGAAATGTTTAATTGTAGCTAGTTCCTCAAGAAGTAAGTCTTAAAATTACTTCATCCTCAGTCTTATACCCAAAAGTAGAACTGCTCACATTCTGCATGGGCACGTTACTTAACTCTGTGATACTGAAGTCTTTTTTGTGTATTCAGAGAGATTGCAACAGCATCAAAGTTTACCCATGGACAAGTTACCATTGAACACTTTGCAAAATTCTACATCAATACCTGTTGAGTGGCAAAGGCCCTTTTCCAAAACCCAGAACTGTTCAAATCAAAATCCAAGATGTGATATAAAAACAAAGACCAAAAGTGCTTCCAGTAACAAAGATGATTAATTCTCACAACATAAGGTGAGAAGTGAAAACAGAAATTACAGCACTGACATAAGACAGCATCTGCACTTTTCTTAGTACAGGCTGTCCCTAAGCAATCCTTTAGCAATGTGGAACTGTAACAGGGTCTGGGTGAACAAAAAAAAAAAAAAAGGTGATAATTAAGTAATTAGGCACCATCTTGCTCTTCAGCCTGTGATGTGCTTGATGTATTCAGTGAGACTAACACATTACCTCCTGTGACATCCAGGATCTTACTACAACTTCCAGTCGTGTTGACAGTAGAGCACTCAGGTAGCTCCATATGCACAAAGTGAAACAATATTAATTGTAAAGCATGACTGGAACATAACTGCAGAGCCAACTATCTGTACCTGATGTAAAACAAGAAACAGCAAAAACCTTATTTCATTCTTTCTTTGAAATCTCCTTCAGCAGTTCAAATAAAGGCCCTGATTTTCAAATTTTACCCCACTGACAGCTGAAAAAACTATAAACACTGTTTTCTTCACAAGCAAGACACTGACACTCAAATTATGAATTGAGAGTTTACTACTTTGATGACCTCATTCTCAAGTTTTCTTCTTGCAATCCACTCTTGGGAGAATGTTCTGGGGCTGACTGTAATTTACAGCCAGGAAAAGTGTAAATGATAAACCTCTTGCACTGTTTCACATAAGGAGATAATTACAATCTAACACTGGTTTGCATCCACTGTGAATAGGTGTAAATAACTGAAGAAGATATGAGCTTATGGCAAATATAGTAAATAATTTTTTTTTTTCCTTGAGTCTTTAGTTCTATGTGTTGAGAGGTTAAACAAACTGTATATCATGAAGCCAAAAAAGTCATATTTAACATCAACATCTGCTGTGAAAAATGTTAAAGAAACATTTTTTTTATTCACACTTATAATCATCTTTGTATATTTACTAATTGAGATTTTATTTGTTTCATTAATAATGCTCTAAGAAGAATGATGATAGTAACATCTCTCAATTGAACTCTGATGTTGTCACTATTTTCAGGTTTTTTTGCCTGCTGACTCATTCATTCTACATCACAAAAAGAAATCATATAATGGTTGGGGTTGGAAGGGATCTTAAAGGTCATCTAGTTCCAGCCCTGTGCAATGGGCAGGGACCCCTTAAGATTCTCCTGTTCGTTTCTTTGTTTGATCAAGGTGCAGAAAGTTGTAAATAGTTTATTATCAAGCTTTTGTTAGCGTTCTTTACCCTACCCCTTTATTTAAAGAGCTCTGAAGATGTGGCCTGTCATCCTTATGGCAGTGAAGTGCTCCCAGGGAAGGCCTTACCTCCTGCCTCGTGCTGCAGATCCTTCTCCTTCACACTTCCACGCACAACTGTTTACCACCTCACACCAGCTGAGCAATTAAGGAATTAAATGGGCATGAGTACAGTACCATTTGAGAGCAGTACCCTTCTAATATAGACAAGGTCTTTGAGAATAACTCCCTGTAAAACAGGGGGTCATCCAGAACTAGGCCTAATCAGATGGGTCTGTCTGCTGAAGCATTTTATCTGCATTTTGCTCATGTGTTGCAGTTTAACCCCAGCCAGCAGCCAAGCCCCAGGCTGCTGCTCGCTCACTCCCCCACCAGCAGGATCCGGGAGAGAATCAGAAGGGTAAAAGTGAAAAAACTTGTGGGGTGAGATAAAGACAGTTAACAGATAAATTAAAAGTAGCACACACAAGCAAAGGAAAACAAGGAATTCTTTCAACACTTCCCATGGGCAGGCAGGTGTTCAGACATGTTCAAGAAAGCAAGGCCCCATCACACGTAACAGTAACTTGGGAAGAAAATGTCCCCCCCTTCCTCCCTCTTTCTCACATTTTATATAAGGAGCATGATATCATAAGGTATGGAATCTCCCTTTGGTCAGTTGGGGTCCTTTTAATTCTGTCAGAAATGTGAGACAGAAGAAGTGTTTTGAGATCTTTAGTCTTAAATTATCACCCATGAGAGAATATTCTTATTTGCCGATAAAGCCACAGGAATGAAGGACACTCTGAAAGTCAGTGAAGTATTTGATGACAATGTCCTGCTGAAGAGATACCACAAAGAAATTTTGGATTTATAAAGCAGCTGGAGGAAGTATGTAATACTAAGACAACTACTGTGCTATTCAACATCAGAAAACAAAAGGTTGATAATCAGTGTCGCTCAAGCAAGTGGCTTCCACAAAGGCAAACCCAGCTGAATAGCCTTTGAGAGTCCCACCGGCAGCACAGCTGAGCAGGGGTATTTATTTCTGAGTTAACTGGAGAGCAACTGAGGAAAAAGGACAGATTCAGAAGTATGAAGCAAATTCACCAATGTGATTTTGCTTTAAGGGGGTGGAAGCAGGTCATGACAAAATCAGACAATAATCTAGTTTGGAAAGGACATTTGTATGTCCCCTGGTTTGGCCCTCTGCTCAGAGCACCGTCACTTCAACCTGAGTGAGCATTAGAGGGATATACCATGGAGATACCAATCACAGGCCCACACTTTAGCCAGGCTCTGAGTGAAACTCTGACACCATCTCACCATCTCCGAGGAAGCAGGTGGAGGAACTGTTCACCTTTCCCTCACTTTCTATTGTCCAAGTGTGTGGTGGCAGTTTTAGCTAGCATACTTGAGCAATATTTGTCAAATCATCTCAACCTGTATCTCCAATCTTCAACTAGGAATGGACACACGCTATGTGATCTATAGTATGACTGGTCCAAGAATCTTTTCATGATGATATTTCTTGAGCAATTAAACCTGTCTTTTGAGACTGATATCTGCAAAAACAATTACTGAAAAGTCTTAGAGATAGCATTTCTTTCTGCACACATTTTTCATATTAAGCTATTCATTAAAACAGCTGGGGCAAGCAGGGGAAAGTATAAGCACAGGCATGGGCAATTTAGCATATTGTTTTACTCAGTGTAAACACATGAGGGGTTTTTTGAGGCATTTACTCAGATGTAATTATTCTAATCTTGTATTGAGAAAGCATGTGTAGGAAGTGTTTTTTCAATCAAATGATCAAGAAAGATAATCCAAAGTGCTCTACATCCAATGTTGCAATTAATTCTCTTAATCTTTAGCTTTATTCATGTTAAAAGCACTTTGTAATTCTGTGAACTATACCTCATCCTGCTGTAGGTATTATTTTGTATATCACTGCTGGAACATAATAAAGCAACGGTTCAGTTCTGTGTAATACTGAAAATGATATTAACACAGTTAATGGTTTCTTTTCATTTAAATAAACTCTATTGACCGAGATGCTGATTTTCAGTAGGCAGTACACCTACAAAAGTCTGTTGTGATTACTAAGATATGAAATAAAGAATGATACAACACGACAGACCAGCATTTGGAACAATCTTTTAAAAACATATGCAGTAAAAGTCAAAACATGCCTAGAGCAAAATTTTGCCACAATGTTTATTAATTAGAAAAGCAAGGTCTTATATGTGATTTGGGTATATGTGCCATGTGTCTTTCAATATGTCACAGCAGACAGAACATTTTATAACTAATGTACATGCCCCTGTGTACACTACTAGAGAATGATAAACGTGTTTAATCAAACTGATCAACTTTTATGACACTATTAACATTATAAGATCTGCATGCAAATGGGTACATATGCAGATATGTTTCTTCGAGGATGTCAATTTATGTTTTCAGATGTTGCATATATAGCTGAATGTTAAACTCCTTTTGAAACATTAAATTTCATTTGGAACAAGTACACCGCTCTCTTTTAAATTGTTGACCTTAAATAGCTGATCATTAAAGTGTCAGCCATTTGTCTGAAAATACTAAAATGGATTCTGGATGGCTTCCAGAATCTCAAAGAATTATGTGACAATGCAAAATGGATTATGTATTTTTTCAATGATGAGTCCAGCCTGTCAATTTCATTATTTCTCTTCTTGCTGTGTACCCAGGACTTACATTATGCTTTGGAAACGTAAAGGTCAGCTTTAGGTGGTGCCAATTACACAGAAAACTCACAGTGCTGTATCGGCCCATTTGTTCTGTTATTTCTGCTGGCAATGTTGAAAATGAGTAACACTTAGTGCTCTGTCCAGTATTGAGTTTCTGATTCACTCTGACAGGATACCATTAGCAGTTATTCAGGCTTTGGCTGGATACTAAATTTTGTTATATTATCTTTTAAGGTAATACTGAATAATACTGAACAATTTTGTTGGAGTATTACATGCAACTCAATCTCCTCTGATGTGAATGCAAGTCAACAATGTGCAAGAAACCTCAACAAGACAAAAAGCTCTTGTTCTGCTTTATTCTGTAGGAATATTTAAACAGGAAAAATCCATTAAAAATAATAATTAACAGCTGTCTCTGTTATTAACTAACACAACTAACTATATAATTAACAGAATCTACAGAGATATCTAACAGAGATATCTGTATATTCTTTTGTTGACTGGGGGAAGGGAGTCGAGAGTTCAAGCTCTCTTAAACCTTATATCCAGTTGAAAATGTTCGACAATCAGAAAAAAATTTTTGTCATGTAATCAGCGAAGCAAAAACATCCTACCAGATACAGTACTGTTGTCTCATATGCACTGCAGGTTACAATATCCTAAACATTGTACTACATCATAAAGCAACTATTTCACAAAGCAAAATTACAAAGCAAGAAGCTTAACCTCTACACTGTCAGAAGGCTTTGCAGTTACAGAAGAAAAAGGGTAGGAGACTCTAAGGAGAAAAAAAAAAAGAATGATCTTTTTAACTCTGTGTTGGTTTAACACAGCCTAGTTTTTGGAGGGGGCGGGAGAAAAGCTGCTCAAAACTTCTGTGTCCAGCACAGAGCCAATCGCTGAAGGCTCTGATGATGGGCAGGTTACTAGCCCAATTAGAGAAGTTGGTAACGCCTCTGTGATGACTTATTTAAGAAAGGAAAAACCAGGGAAAGTTCTCTTTCTTCTCCCGAGGGGTGGCCAGGAGGCTGCTGGGGCCCATCTCAGCGGGGGCTGCTGGAGGCTGCACAGCTGGGGCCTTCCCAGGGCCGGGACTGTGCAGCTGGAGCCTCTCCTGAGGCCGGAGTCCTCCCAAGGCCGGGACTGCGCGGCTGGGGCCCTTCTGAAGCCAGAGCCGCCGGCGTGGTGCCAGTGAGGACCATGCGGCCAGGGCCTGCCATGTGGTGCCGGCAGGGAACACGTGCCCAGCAGCGAGAGACATGGCAAGCAATTCCCCGATGTGGAGCCCGGACAAGATCAACCTCTCAACTGCAACTTACAGACACCAACTTTCTTCCAAGTCAGAGGAAAAGTGAGGACACGTGAGGAAAACCAACATGGCGGCACTGAAGTCAGTGAAAAAAAAGGAGAGGGAGGAGGTGCTCCAAGCGCTGGAGCTGAGATTCTCCTGCAAGACGTGGTGAGGACTGTAATACAACAAATTATTTCCCTGTAATTCATGAGGTGTTTGGGGGGGTGCAGAGATCCATGCGCAGCCTCTGAAAAAGAGTACTCACGTTGGAGTGCATGGATACTGAAAAGCTGTAATCTGGTGAGGAACTCAGAGGGAGATGACCCTTGCTTTTAGAGATAGAGGAAAAAAGCCTTCGCTTCCAAACTAGAACAGCTCATCCTTAAAAGACTAAACCCCTTGAACTAAAATGACCCACGCTAGGTAGTTGTGGAAAGACTGCTTGACCCGTGGGAAGGATTCACATTGCAGCAGGTTCGGGCGGGACTGCTGCTTGTGGAAGTTAAAACCACGCTAGAAAAGTTCGCAGAGAACTGTCTCCTGTGGGAAGGATCCCACAGCTCAACGGAAGAAACTCTTTTCCTTAAGCATACTGAAGAAAGATTTTTAAGAAGTGAAAGACTGACCAAAACCCCATGTTTTGTTTCCTTGTGCGGTCAGTGGAAGGAGGGAGGGACTAGGAAAGAAAGATGTTCTGAAGGTTTGCTTTAGTTCTCATTGCCCTTTTTACTTTTAATACTGATAATAATAAATCTTCTTTATACTGTTTAAGTTTTGATCCTGTTTTGCTTTAAAGTGGCTTTTTTTTTTTCAATAATCCTTATCTCAGCTCATGAAAATGAAGTTTTTCAATTCCCCGTCCTCTGCTCAGCTAGAGCGGAGAAAAATAAGTTGATGGTTTTTTCGAGGGTACCTAGTGCTTAGCCAGCGTCAAACCGCGACAAACTCTTTGCATCCCGCTACAGTTAGGTTGTAACTATATGAGCAGACTGTAAATACCTACATACATATTTAAATACAACAACTTTTAAAAGGCCCAATATGCCTCCAAGTATTGACATATTTTTTGAAAAACTTAAAATTATTCTAGTTTAGAAGTAAGAAGCAGTATCAAAAAAACAGTAAGTGCTTCAGGCACTGAGGTATACAGTATAAAAAAATGCTTTGAAAATTTTGTCAGTTCCAATCCCCTAACACCCAAAATAATTTTCTTGACAGCTTGTTGTTGATTTCTGGAAAAAAAAAAAAGAAGCTGAAATTATCTGAAATTGCTTTCACTTACCAGTCATACAAAAATATCCCATTTTTATAGAAATTAACATAAATTAGATAGCTTTATGGTGTACTCCTGACTTCTAGATCTTGTAAAAGACAATTTTTGAGGAGTACCTGTCCATATAAACAACGACAAATAATATTATGCCTACCTGCAGTCTGAATGCATTACCTCAAAACAATTGCTTTCTTTTAAAGAAAGGGAACAGACCTTCCTTCTTCAGAAATGGGTTTAACAAAAGAACTGGTACGTCCCACAAATCTTTTTAGTCTCATGAAAAGAAATGTATGATATCTTTTCATTACACACTACCTTTGCAACCCATTAAATTGGGGCATATGTACTAATTTATACGCATGCACAAATGCTTCCGTCCTCCCAAATATACAGAGACTGTTGATCACCTGTTGACACCAATAGTAAGACTCCAGTAATGTACTATCAGGTTATTAGCTATTAAAGTTTGCAAGAGTCAAAACCTCTCCACTACTACCTCACTATTTTTCAGCTCTTTTAATTCTAGTAAATCTGAAAAGGCAGGTTTACAGCTAACTACTCTTTATTTGCCCACATTTTGTCCCAATAGCTAAATACCACATAATTTCGACACCCAAATAAGACTAATTTTCAAGCAGAGTTAACAACAGTCAAGTGTATCTGAAGCTTCATAAAAAATGCACTTTCATCAGGATGTTTACTTCACTACAGGTTAACAGGACTAATTTGTGAAAAACAGTTGCCAAGAAATTCTGTAAACAAGAGTTAACTTTACAGACTTGTGATTAAGGGAGATGTGTGAACAAGGTGCAGAAAAGCCAGCTAGAGGCCCAAAAGCTTGCAGTCATACTGATGAAATTAAAGCAATTTTGAAAGAAGTACTTATTTATGTTGACACTTGGGAAAAAAAAAAAACCTTGGTAAATGATGTGCAGAGAGAAAGCACCCTATCCCATTAGCATTGTGTGTGTGTGTGCACCTCTACTGCCCTACACGGGGAGTGCTTGTCAGTGTATCAAGTTTTTTTCCATGAATTACAGCTCAGTTTGTAAAAAGTGCTAATAACTCAGAAGGAAGTATGCAACCACCACACAAGCTTTTATGCTTTAAGTAATGACTCTATTACACAAAGCCACAGCAAAACATTAGTTCGCTGACACCAGTTTCTCCGCATTCCCCCAGTCAAGTACAGACCCATTCTGAACCTGCTGTATATTACTATGAAATTATAAAGGTAAGATGTGGCTTACACAAAGGTGACAGAAAAACAATGTTATGTAAAACTGTGCCAGATCATCATTGATTTTCATCAGTTTTGCATTGCTGGAAGCAAGGTAGTGAGACAGTATCCAATCGGTAGGGAAAGAAATCTGTCGTTCTTTAACACAATAGTTTTTAGGGTATTTGGGGAACCAAATGGAGCCAAAATAAAACTAGGAGGGCAAGGAGGTGGAGGGCAAGAAAAAACCCCAACAATGTAATTAGTTGAAATGTGCATTAAAATCATGGCTTTGAAAACCTGATGGAAGACACTGCAGCTGACTCTGGTTCTACAAAGACAAAGCCAAGTAGCACATCAAGAAAACCCTGTTAGAAGTGAACCAGGATTCCTGGAGGAGGCACCACTGGCAAAGCAAAAACCTAAGACCTTCACGCAGGTCACATCATCTAGATATGCTAGCGTCCAGGATCCAGCAAGACCTGGAAGAAGGCCTTTACCTCTTTTCGGCGAAGACAAGCTTGCCTAGGTTTGTAATTCAGCAGAATAAATTTTTTCCCGAATCCTCATGGAAGCATAATAAAACTGTGCTTCTCTCAAGCCAACTTCTTTGGCTAGGGAAAAAGCAATGAAAATATTTTCCTTAATTGAGAAAAATATATTTTATTACACAGCATGAAGATTTCTGCCTCAAGACTATTTTAAGAAGTGGTTTAATTTCTAACTTGCTATAAAATCAAGATAATTTTTGCGTATGAAAATATGAAATTACTATAAGCACCAGTGACATCTGTACCTTCCTCATCCCATCCCCCCACCCTGGAGAACATATTTCCTCAACATTTCTGTAGTCAACTGCACACATGTGGTACCGATCTTTCTTATATTTAAATCTTTTCCTTCTTAATTATATATTTGCTACTTCAAAGACTTTTAAGTTGCAAAAAAGGAGGGGGAAGGGGGGTGTAAGACCTTTCTTGGAGGACCTCCAAGGCAGTCTACACCAGAGGAAGATTATTTTAGTTACACTGATCAGATTGGAAATAGACATGGATTTCTCCAAAAATATTAATTTGACATGTTAAGCCTCGTCCAGAAAACAGGTATGAGAGACTTCATACATTTCATCATTTTTCTGATCTTTTAATCCATATTCATGCCAACGGTCCCATTACAGAAAATGGGATCAGAGGGCTTAGGTGGGTAGAAAAAAATATTAAAAACTGGTTTACTTGCTTGTATGAGGATTACTCACTCAAGAAATGAGTTCCATGATTATAATCATAGCTAGTAACATTCCTCATGTGCTTGAGAATTTCTATGATCCAGCCTTGGACAACTGGATGAGCTAGGGATTTCCATAATCTTGTCATAAAAATCTATGCATAAAAGATTAGGAGATGGTTTAGCTTTGATGAGTGAGGAGCTGTAGCCACTACCCCCTCCCAGCATCATTCTAACAAATAAAATCATAATACCGTAAGACAGCTTTACCTCTTTCTCTTGTCAGATTGGCATTAAGATGGCTATCTTCATAATGCTGTGGAATAACTGTGGAATTAAAGATTAACTTTCTCTTTTCCTCTACAGAATCCTACATTTCCAATTCATCAGAAGGATGGCACTAGTAGCTACAACTTTACCTTTTAAATGGGATATCAGCAGTAAGAAAAACAATTTGATATTCCTAAATATAAAGTATATTCCCAGAAGTTAATTGTCTTTGTTTAGCAAAAGGTTCTAGAAAAATGTTAGACCAAATATTTTTGTCTCTCCCGATCCCCAAAAAAGATTATATAGCTAGAGACATGTTGCTAGCATAAAACTAGATCTCTTTGAGTAAGCTCCCTTTTTATGTTTATATGTAACTTTTTCCTTGTAACTAAGTACTCATAGCTACTGATAGACACAGCTGCTGTTTTCTTCTCTTCATGAGAAGTTTTGCATTAGTTTTGCATTTAGACATTATATACTAGTGCCCAAAAGCTTCTTCCTTTAGTCACTATCAAACCAAGTGCTAAATGGAACAATAAATAGATAAGAAATATTAAATCTTGAGCACTCATCTTCAAAATTATTTGCAAATGTTTTAGTCTTAATAATTTCCTTTTCTCAAATGAAGAAGAGTTGTAAAAAAACCTGAATCATGGACAGCACAAAATTTGGTATAATTATGCTACAGAAGAAGGACATTCGATAAGACCTCTCTACATTCTGGCCTGTGATGTTCACCGTCTCCTTCCTCCACATTGGTTCCTGCTGTACAGTGTCCCTACTTTTCTTCCATGTCGTTCTTAATGACCTGCTTAGCCACTAGTGATTTTCCAGGGTCATCAGAACTGTCAATCACTCTGAAAACTACAAAGGAAATTAGACAGCAAGAATAACTTTTGAAATAATCTGATCTTGGATGTCATTCTAGGATATGCAAGGAATTGGCTGACACAAACTCGGAGCTGCTGGCAGTGCTTTGAGAGCACACAGAACATGCATGACCTATCAAATAACTGGGCAAGGGCAAAGAACGCTTATGCTAAATCATGAAAGAAGATATCTCTACTGATGCGAATACTGATCAGAAAGTAAAAACGGGTCTAAAAATCCCCAGAAGATTATTGATTGATCAAAGTGCATCAATCTAAATTACGTAGTGTAGTTCTTAAAGCTTGGGTTTTTTTTTCTGCTGAGTTTCCTCAATTGTTCTAGTCACTTGTTTTTAAAAGCAAAGAAGTGCAAATACTAAATTAATGTAATAGATTAAAATGCGTTAGGGATATGACTCAGAACTAGAGATCTCTCACGTCCTGCATAAACAGTTCAACTTCCCAGCTATCTTACTAGATCAGGGTAAATCTGTCACTCCTGCTAATAGTAAATAATGTTACACAATGTAGAAAAGATTTAAGTCAAAGACTGAGCACACCACACTACCTTGATGCAAAGACAGTGGTAAAACAGGATTTGAAAGCAGGGAGGAAGTCGTTGCTGGTGAGAAGAATGTCTAAGAAACACTACAGATCTTGAAGAATAATAAAAAAAAAAAATCTAGGTTTTGATGTGGTACAGCATCAACTGCTCAAGCATAAAGTACAGAGAACCACCAAAATTTGCTCTTTAAAATATCATGAACATCAATACAAGAGGGGTGTGTGGGCAGGGAAGTTAAAAAAAGGTAAAACTTTGTTGGCTCTATAAGCTTTAGTGACTTTTGATGACATCTCAAATCTGGATTCCCTAGAGTCAAGATAACCCTTGGTATGCTTGTGGATTATAATGTAAATTGTAGATGTAGTACTTTAGTTTGGTCTGTATGTCTCCACAACCTACAGAGCCCAACAGGTATGTCTCTATTTGAAACGCAGTTATTTTCATAGTTTATATACAAAGATCCCAAAGAACAAAAGCAGTGTGCACTAGCCTGAAGGAAGTCAAAAAATTAAAATAAAACCTGAAGAGATGAGACAGTCCTGAAGGGCCCCTTAAGGTGATCTCATAACAGAAAATGAAATTATCGTTAACTTCTACTCTTTAGCCCAAAAAAATGCATGCAAGACAAGAGACCTCTAAACACTGGAGTATTATGTATGTACAGATGTATTTTTTTCCCAATGAAAGACTGTTTTTATAGTTTATAAATCTGCTTCTTACTTCGGAAGCTCTCAGAGATAATTTGTAAACAAGTTAAATCTGGGCCTAATAAATGCTGATGCTTTATTTCAATCACCTGCTCCACACAAATAATACCTCACCTGATATCACAGGAGTTAGTGCAACACCGATTTTATATGTATTTTTTGGGGTTGTTTTTAAATATAAGTAAAACTTAAGTTCTGCCATGATGGTCAACATTCTCAACAGATCTCATTTTGCTTAAAACTGGGCGAGCTGGAAGTTTAGCAGTGCTAGATTGAGGAGTGGCCTTGCTCCATACGAGGCCAGCAGGAACGCCGTGGAAGGAGGGCCAGCTTTGAAAGGGAGATGTTGGGTTTCTTATCCTTGGTAATGCATTTATTTTATACTCTTCCAGGGACTTGTGCATCCAGCCCAGCTACAGCCTGATCTGCACTAGGAATGCACAGCTGCTCCTGTGTGAGGATATGCTGCACGTCTTTCCACCCGAGATGGGATGAGAAAGAAAAAACAAATCAGTAACATCAGCCATAGGTTAATGGTGCAAAAATTTTAGTGCTTAGACACCATTTTGAGTATTTTCTATTCCTGTAAGAGATGCAACTTCTATGTGTTGTCTTGCTTGACAGTTATGGGAATTTATTAATCTCAAGCCGAATAACCCATTTCATTTTCCTTTCTTTGGTTACCAAATCCACAGCCAGACAAGAGACAGCAGTTTCTCTGGCCATGTTTACTGGCGATCAATCTCTGCTGTTACTGTAGCCTCCTTGGTTGTAATGCTCAGCAGGGAGCATGTGTTCCTACATACTTTCTGAAATATTAATACACAAAATTGTACTGAGGTTTCTGATAGCAGCAGATTGGTTTCTCTGAGGTTTTCTGATTAGAGGTGCATTGGTAATTCCGAGAAGCCAGTGGCGCCGAAATGGGTTAAACCTAATAAGGTTTTGAAAGCTGATAGCATAATTTAAGAGGGCTTCGAGTCGCAAAGCTACAGACCTGGCTGACCCCAGCAAATTACAGTGTTTGTTAATGTTCCGTTACTGACATCTTCTAGTCAACCAAAAGCAGATATATTAAGTGAAAAATTGACTTGTGGTTCACAAAGATAGGCTACTCTTTCTTCCTTTTTTGTGCCAGTTGGTCGACTAAGATGTAAAGGGAGGGGCATTGTGGCTTCTGTTTTTACCAGGGCTCTTGGGAATGCAGTCTTCAAAAACATTAACTTCAGCTTCCAAATAAAGAAACATAATTGCCTTAAAATCTTTATCATCATAATCTTATACGATATGTGCCCCTTGGGAAATCTAAAAACAATTTAAGGAATGGAAGACATGGGAAAAAATCCTTTTACTTTGAGCATGATGATTATAATCATATAAGCTTTAGAATCAGTGCAACTGTAATATAGAGTGATTAAAAAAAGCACTAAAATTTATATTGTGCTTTCAGAATCAGTGTTAATTAAATGGAGTGTTGGCCAACTCACAGTGTTTTAAGCTGAATCTTCTTACTAAATGTTTAATGACAATAAGTTGGCTTAGGAATATTTATTGCAGTCTTTCGAGGAGGGTTTTTATTGAAATTCTGTTTCCAACCAGGACAAGCTGACAGCTTTAAGAACCCAGTAACTGAACAGGGAAAAGGGATTTTCATCGTTACTAAGTCTAAATTAATGCAAACAATGAACAGAGGTAACAGTCTCATGACTCCTCTTATAATCTTGTTATGTTCTGAAGGAGGTGTCTGAATTCCCATGCCTCCCTTATTCAGTAATGAAAATACTCTCCCAGGCGTAGACCAACACGAACAGCAGTCAGCAGATGAAAAGACCCTGCAAAATAGGAATAAAGGTGCAAGATGTCAATGGTGCAGACCTCCGGTTATGCGTTAGCTGACATTCTTGAGACAGAAACTATAAGGCCTCTACTCAGACTATTGCATCAGCTGCACCATTTATTCACTAAGACTGTTTGCTGGAGTTCAATTTATAACTTTTATTACAAAACAATAGTCTGAGTTCAGGCAAGGCCAAACACTCAATTTGGGTAGCTTTTTCAGGCCCAGAACTTTGCAGTCCTGACAGAACTGTCTGAGGAAGCTAATCCCTCACAGCAGAGGCAATATTATCAGGGAGAGAAGTGGGTGCTGGCTAAAGCCACTTGCATTCTCCAGGTGTGCTGCCTCTGCTCTCGCTCCCTCCCTTCTGTTACAGGGACTGATTGGACTGTCCCAATGTTAGAGAGAAACTGGAGTTCACAGGGAAGCAGGGGATGTTCAAAACTGTCTTGGGAAATGTGGGGAGCCAGCGGCCACCTGGCAGTGCCTGGGCCTCTAATGAGTTTAAAGCGTCCACTGTTGCTGTGTGACATGATAATCTCTCAATATGTATTCCCTCAATATGTTGCTCCAGAGGCAATTGATTCAGATGTAAAACTCTCCTCATTAAATAACCTTCTGATATGTCCCTTTTAGGAAATGAGAATTTAAGTACAATAAGCAACATGAGTCACCTGTGATGATCACAGACAAAATTTGCATGTAAACTGGGATTAAAATCTGGGAGTTTTTGACTGTCAGTGCTGCCTGTGCACAGAGCCCACCTGCTTTAAGAAAAGGGAAAATGCTCTGTTGAGTCTGCAATCTACAGAAATAGCATACTTGGTTAGATTTTTATACCCATTTGCTTCAAAGTTTAAGCACTCACCTGAATTCACTGCATTTATCTTCCATGCCAGTGGCTACACTGTCACTGCTGTGACCACAGTGTCACTGCTGTCACTGTGCCTGAAGGCCCAGTTCTTTCAAAGATCAAAATATTTCTTATCTGAGAATGCATCTGGGGATATCATAAAGATGCCACACTTAGCCTCAGTAGGAAAACTTACAGCTCAGCTCTTAACGGCCTCTCACTCCAAGGTAAATTTTAGGGAAGGCACCTTGGCCCACAAGTACCTACAAACACTCTCATAGACTTCAAAGAGAGACCCAGGAAGTCAATTATCTTTCATGTTGTTACTTCTTGGTATAAAAGTTAAAAAAGAAAGAAAAGTTTAAAATAATCCATAATTTTATCTCATCAGTATGTGGGAAGGCTCTGTCTCTGTGTTACCTGTGTTTAGAGAACCCTCTAATTCAGAAAAAAATAAGAGCATTCCAAAAAATCCCAAACAAAAAAAGCCCCAAACAAAAAACACCCCACCCCCCCAAATAAACCAAATAACCCAACCAACAAACCAAAAAACCCCTCCTGCTACACGTGAAGACTGAGCACTGCCAATTGTCATTATGTAAAGATTTACAGAAAAAAAAACCAATTACATGGAAAACCTTTGAATCAAAATGCTGTTATTAAATAATCCTAATTTTCATATAATGGCAAGTTTCAGTAGTAGGTCCACTTCTCTGATTGTAAAAACAGCAGGATAATGCCACAGTGAAAGATGAGATACATGTGTTGACACACTATTCAATGACTGAATTCTCACTCCTCCAGGTTGCAAATTGTTGACTGAGCAGTGAGAGTAAAAACCTAATTATCTTCTCGAAGCCTGAACTTGGCACAGTATTCTTCCTTCATTTTTTAAAAGTTTCCCCCTCTTCTCATACTACAGATGGAAAAATTAAGACTGCCCTGTTGGTGATGGCAGCTCAGAATTTAGTACCACTTTGAGACAATGCAATACATTTCAGTGACTATCAAATGAAATATAAAACCTTAAATCAAGTTAAAGAGAAGTTGTGTGCTTAAAGCTGTAAAAGCTTATTTTGTGTGAAATAAATTTAGAGGATAATATATAAACCAGTTGGTTTTGGTGTGTTTTTTTTTTTTCTATTCCTGCCTGAAAATATGCACTGTCAGTGTGTGACTATAGATTTTTACTCCCAATTCATAACCACAAGGGACTTTCTACTGTGAGCTAGAATAATGGCAATTTCAGTGATAAAAAAACTACCACTACGAACAGAAAAAGCAGCCAGTCTGATTCCCAAGAATTTAGAGTATGATAAAAAAAGTCCCATGCTGTTCCTCTTAAGGCTTACTATAGGATTACATCAGGATTTTTCTTCTTTTTATCTTCATAAAAAATCACAGGCCTAACGGGGAGATCATGAATCAAGAATAGCTAGAAAGATAATGTCAGTGAATTAATACTTCAAGGACAGGATAACTGGTGCTGTAATCCTGAATTCCAGAGTGAATGCCTGAACACCACCTGTGTAATCTGCATGATTTAGACATGGCTGCTTTCAGATGTAACTCCTGCCTCGTGATAAAGTTTTCATTTGAGAGAAACCGACGTTCAATAATTTCATGTATTTTCACATGAAATAGACATAATGTGAATAGATAAGGTCTGGGCATCAAGACAGCTTTTGCTGGTTACACAGCCCAGCTAATGCTGGTAATCTTTGCCTGAAAAGTCTTCAGTTCTTTTAAGTAAAGTGGAACAACTTCAGCAAAATAAAGGCAGGATAGCTCCCTCTGTGCTATAGATCAGCATGATTAGGGCTCTCTGGACAGTTAGCATAAATGGGATTAAGAGGTCTCAGACAGAGGAATGATGTGAATCTTGGTGACGGTTTCAACATTCAGATGCTACATGAAAAGCACCTCCATTCAGTGATGAGCTAACAGAAGGATAGTGGTTGTAGTTTTGTTCTGAGCACCCTTGGTAAACTGAGATTTTTAGAACATCAACTAACTTATTTCTGCTAAAAAATATAATTCTGCAAGGTCTGGCTGCAATGTTGAATAGTCTACAGGAAGAAGAATCTTGCAGCTCCCTGCACACACCACCACAACATCTAAATATGTATACTTTAAAATAAAAGTTTAAAGCACTTTCTTATAACTTTTGGAGATGCCTATCTGCTGTGGAAAAAAGGAAACATTAGATTAGGAACTGAGCATTTCCTTGGGCATCTTTCTAGGAGAATAGACACATCTCGTTTAAGGTGAACGGATAATGTATTTTATTTTCATGGGGGAAAGAAGAGAAAGAAAATACATTTGTTGAGTTAAGTTTACCATTTTCTTCCCAAACATAAAGACAGGAATGAATATATTGACATTTCTTTGGGTTTCAAGAACTGTGAAGTTTTCATAAAGCATAGAAATGATTAGAAAATATCTAGTAATACCTTTTTCCATCATTCATTTTCTCTTCATTCTTCTGTGTCAGAACTTTACAAAGACTTTGTCTGTTTCTCATACTGCAATAAGAGCGCCTATCAAAAAATTATTAGTTTAGCCAAAGTAAAAAAAAAAAAAGAAGGGGAAATGTGTATAGTTCAATAAAAAGCATAAAGATTTGCACATGCAGCTGATGCTCCCTAAATGGGCTGCAAAGGAAACTAGATTGTGAATTTTAATGTGTAAGTATAAACAGGTTTAGAAAGGTTCACTAAAGGGTATGCTTGTATTGCAAATGACAGTACAGATCAAAATAATGGGATCTCTCCTGTTCCCAGAAAGAGCTGCAATGAACTGATTGGAATTTCACCTTGAGGTCACCTCTGGTCTCAGTTGTCTTCCTTAGTATGCATACTGTTCAATAACCACTGTGATGCTAGTGACAGTATCCTATGAGTATTGCAAAATTCCCGGTGCAATCTTTGCTTCATGTCTGAAAATGTGTGCATTCAGTGACAGGGAAAAATATTTTAAAGCATGTGAGATTCATATAGCACCCTCTAACCTAAAGGATTTCAATAATTTTCAGAAACTACAGGCCTCTAGCAAACTGAAAATAAAACTCACTACTTGGATGGGTTGCAACAGCTCAGGAGCACGCAAAACTCTTACTAACAGGTTGGTCATATACGGGGATGGTAGTAATAGCTTATTTACATTAAAGAGTTTTTACAAAATTTTACCACTTGTTCACTGCAGTACTACAAAGATGAACTAAAAGTTTTCCTCTCCATGTTAAAAAAACAAGTTTATTATTTCTTCCCGTAAGAAGTTCAAGTTGTTCATACAGTATTCAATTAATTTACCTTTGAAGGATGAATGTGACAGTTGAGATTGTTCAAATGAGGATCAGGAGTTCCAGAAAGTCTGGAGATAAGATGTAGTATTCCGTTCTATAAATGCAATTCTACTGTATTAAATTAACTTCTTTCAATATTCATACTAATGTAAGAACAATGTCAGTATCGTTCCTAAAATCTTCTCCATCCAGGTCTTTTAAGCTAACTGTTTAGTTCTCTGATGACTCTTGGTTTTGCTCTTTTTATTGTCAGCTACAAAGATGTCACCATTTTCAGTTCTGTGGAGTAGTAAATGTAAAAAAAAATCTGTAAATGAACTGGTTTAGGATGCTATATCCTAATTTAAAAAGCAGCTGTAAGTAGTAGAATTGTCCAATATAGATCAGCTTTTTGCATTATTCTACTGATATTATTGCTGCAGACAATAAGTGAATACTAAATAGTGAGATCCGTGACTGAAAAGGTCAGAAATTTGAAGTTAATACAAAACGAGCACTATTAAATAGACATCAAGAAATAAAGCCCCCCTGAAAATAAAAGTAGTACTCTGGATCAAAGGACTAAGTACCCTTTGGATATTACTATGAATTAAATTCATCATTAGAATTAAGGTCACACTTAATTTGCTACATAAGACTCATCTTTTGGTGTTTTAAGTGTGTCTTTGGCTGTTCCTCAGCTAAAACTAGAAAACAACCCTATTTCTTTAAAAAGAGCATTTTATGCTATTTCTGTCCTAGCATTTAGGTACAATGATACAGAGCTTTAAAAGCACAGAATTAAACTACTTTAGTAGGATTACCTAGTAAGCCATGAAGCTAACTTTTTTTAAAAACTCCCACCTAGAATTGCATATTACAAGTGAAAAAGTGAAAATGCTTATGCCTCCAAAGAAGATCAGTCATCCTCTACTGATTTGCAAAACGTATAGTTTGAAACAAACTCCTCCTTTGCTGCAAACCAAAGCCAGTGTTATAACGAGACGTGGTTCAGAATTAAATGAATTACATTTAATGCTGTTATTCAATTTTGCTGAGTCCAAACTGCCAAAACAGAGATGGTAAAATTTGTATATAGGCTTGATCAGAAGCTGGTGAAATCACTGACAAAGATAAAAAAAATCTGCATGGATTGGTCTCAAATATTTAACTCATAGAAGCTGTAGATTATAAATACTCCTTAGTAGTGATGGGAGGAGGTAGCATCATTGCATCATAGGAGAATTTAGGTTGGAAAACACCTTTAAGATCATTAAGTCTAACTGTAAAATAAGGCACAATGGCAATGGAGAATGGCTTGGAAAATTGAGGCTGGATGTTTGGAAAACACTCTTTACTGGGAGAGTGATAAAACTTCTCCCCTAAAGTGCTGTAGAGACCACATTTCCCCAAACAACTGTGGGCTTCCTATCCCCGCAGTTTTCCAAGACTGAGCTAAACAGTGCTACAGCTATCCTTACACCTCAGTCCTTCTCTCGAATAGGACAGAACATCCTACGATTTCTGCTTTAGTGGACTACATCCTTCCTGTGATCCTTACATGCATCTCTGCTTATCAAATGGCCAACTCTTTCGAATAGTACAGGATTGTAGAAGGAACTCATGTCACCAAGCAATGACTGGTTCCAGCACAAGATAGAGAATGAAAAGAATTAATTCATGCTACTGTTGCAGTGAGTGAAGGGCTAAAAGATACAGAATTTGCTTCTCTGTGCCTCCTTGCCTTGTTATTTCATAGAGCTGAAGCAAAGCGACCAGCCAGCCTGCGTTCTTCGGATAATGACAGGATGGCTTCGAGCAGCACTAAGAGATCTTGCCACTCTCAGAATCGCACATTACTGATTTCCCAGCAGGTGATCAAGTGCATCCTCCTGAGGAACATTTACACTCTACTTGTATGTTACAGAAGTTTTCACAAATCTGAAAAAGAGCAAAATTAACTCTTGTTCAAGTTCAGATGATAAACGAAAGCACTATTGACAAGCACTACTAATATGTAGTGGTGACTGCACAGCACAGTGGCCTCTGTGATAATTAACACACCATGTTTACTTTCTTACATTATACACTTTGAAAGCAAATGAATGTGACTGATAAGTTTAGCATATTTAGTGGACTGTGTTGTTCAAGGTAACTGGGAGTCACTGATGGGTGAGGCTGTGAAGTTACAGAGCAGTCGTATGCTAATACATACGGCACCAAAAAATAGCTAAATCACCAACTTCATGATGAGCCAAGGACTCTGAAGGTGAGAGTCAGACTCTAAATAGGTAGAAAAAGCACTGCAAGAACAACCTTAATCCTTAAACTCTGTCTCCGAAGTGTTGTTCAGCATTAGGGCTCTAGGCCTCTTCTTTTAGGAGATGAATTTTAAAGTACAGAAATTTCTTGCATTGCCAAGAAAATTGAAAACAACGTTGCAAAATCAGTAAGGCTAAATTAAGGGAATAAAAAGGAGTAGAATTTATTTGTTCACTGGTTATCAGAAAGCAAAAAGTTTCTCTCACAGAATTTATGTTCAGGTAGTAAGAGCCTGACAAAATTCTCAGATGAAACATACAAATAGTGATTACAATTCTATGATATACATTATAAATTCACCTATACTATTAATTTTGTTGCCAGCTATTCACATCTCTGCCTTTTACATCTCAGCTTCTGACAATTCACAGAAGAAGTGTTTTAAAAAGGGCTGGATTGCAAACTCTATTTAAATTGTATTTTAGATTTAACCTCAGTAGTTCAGATAGATGAAAAGCCTGACTCTCACAGCCAAAACAAAGCAGGGGAATATTTTAGCCCTTCATAGAAAGCACTAAACCATTTTACTAAAATCAATACAAGAGTATACAGTACCAAGGTTTTGGTTTTATATCCTTTCCCTCCCCCATTCCCTTGAGAGTACTATACTGAATAGTTTACTATCTTGCTGGAGTACAATACTTTAATAGTAAGTAATATGTCGAAGTGATGTTTTCAAGCGTGGTAACACTGGGATTTTATATCAGACCACAGGTTTCAGAATAATCAATGTATGTTTATAATGACTTAATTACAGTGATGAGATATGTCTCTGCTACCCTAAGGAAAACTGAAAGGAAGAGTATAGTTTCAATTATCTGTACCATAACCCAGCTGAATGCAGTTTTGCAAAGTTTGCTATTAGCAAAACCCATTTTACCTCAGTGAATGTAGTTTTTTCAATAAGAGGCTCTGGAGACATCCAATGAATTACAACAGGCTTAGGAACAGAACTTGTTGAAGGAATCATCTCACCTGAATGATCAAGGCTTTCACTAATTGCCATGCGGCTGAAACAATCACTTGGAGTATCAGAAAAAACTAGTTCAAATATTTCTGTTATTATGCTGCTGCTACAACCTGAACCTCATGCTTTGCTTTTAGTTCATGGCAGATCTAAACTAAAGTGAAAGCAAAGGTCTAGTCTTAGACTGTAATATTGATACCCCTTCCAAAATTCTTTATGGATGCTTTCTGAAGTTGAAAAACTTGAAAAATAGTCTTGTTTGTTTCTTATTTTATTAATATGACAGCAAGAGAGACAACAAAGTTAAATTTGCTGGTGTTTGCTCAGGCAATTGTAACTTTGAGATCCACAAATTTTATCTGTGACAACCTGAAGTTTGTTAGCAAAGAAAGTGTTCATTGAAGATGTTTTGTACAAATGCAGTTATCCATATCACTTTAGCTGCATTAATCTACTTAGAAGTGAATGGAAGGGATGAGGGAAAAAAAAAAAAAAAAAGGTGTATTTTAATCTTTTTGGTTGTAGTCCTCTGAAAAAGGATAAATCCTAAGATTTTGCACTGTTCCAACATGTAGCTTCCGGTTGCTTTCCAGTTCAGTGTTCCAAAGTTTCGCTTCTACTCAATGCAAATGGAAGGACTGTAGAAATAACCCTTTAGGACAGAAAGTAAAAAAGAAAAGATCATGATGCTTTCCATGGCACTTGAGCAATTGGCCCACAATGAGTCTGTGTAACACAGGCAGCAGTACTGGACAGAGAGCTGTCTCCTGCACAAGGCTTTCAGCCATTCATTCTCCCCATGGATTCCACCTTCCTTGTGCAGACAGGAATGTACTCAAATGTACTCAAAAAACAGTGGTGAAAATATCTCCTGCGGTGTGAGTGGATTGGGTTTTGTAGCAAGGGTTTGGTAGTGGGGGGCCACAGGGGTGGCTTCTGTGAGAAGCTGCTAGGAGCTTCCCCGAGGTCTGATGGAGACAGTGCCAGCCGGCTCCAAGTCTGCCAAGGCTGAGCCCATCAAAACCCGTGGTAGTGCCTCCTGGATAATGTACTCAAGAAAGGGAAGAAAAACCTTTGTGGAGGGCTGTTCCCTATGGAACGGAGGGGTGAGGAGTCTTCTCCCTGAGGAGGAAGGAGTAGCAGAGACAATGTGTGGTGAACTGACCACAACCCCCATTCCCTGTCCTCCTGTGCTGCCGGAGGGAAGGAGGTAGAGAAACCAGGAGTCAAGTCAAGCCCAGGAAGAAAAGAAGGCTGGGGGAAAGGTGTTTTAAGATTTGGGTTTATTTCTAATTATCCTCCTCTGATTTGATTGGTGATAAATTAAACTAATTTCCCCCAAGTCTGATCTGTTTTGCCCATGACAGTAACTGGTGAGTGATCTCTCCCTGTCCTTACCTTGACCCACGAGATACTGTTGTATTTTCTCTCCCCTGTCCAGCTGAAGACGGGAGTGATAGGGCAGCTTTGGTGGGCACCCAGCATCCAGCCAGGATCAAACAACCACAGCAGGAGGCACCATTTCAAAGCAATCTGCCTGTCTGATGTGTGGCAGGGACTTGAACATCATTTTCTTATATCTCTAAGGAGTGCTCTGCAGAACAGTGGCTGTCCTGGAGGGGTTCTCTGTAATTTTTAAAATCAAGTTTGATTAATTGGTTATAAAGCCAGACAAAGTTATGTTGACCATGGAGACTGACTTCCTATGTCATATTCTTTCGGGAAGTTCCCTGATAGATAATTTCAGCAGAAGACAGTAAAGCAAATTTCATTCTGATGTAAATAATTATGTAGTCATTGAGCAAGTGTATGGAAAGAGCCACTCCAGTCAGTAGGGCAGCTTAGCAACAGAGTCAAATATCACTGCCAAATTGCTTATTTTTTAAAGGCAACATTTCTGTTTTCTAATAATACCAGGTGTTTTATTATTTATACCAGGTTTTTATTATTTTGCCAGAAACAGAGAATATAAATATCCTAGAAAAATATCCTCACATATCTCTTCAGTTCTGTCTTCCAAAGGATAGAGTCTTATACAGATTTACATTAACATAATGTTAGGGATTTCACTAAATCATCAACTTCAATAAAATGTAGTAGTGAACTCAATGTGTAAAACAAACATTTTGCCTTGATGTGCAAATGTGACTGTCACATTAAAAAAATGTGACTGTCAAAGATCTGAGGAAGAAGGAGGCCCAAAACTAGACTGTCTCTGTAACTGGTCTGTAAACATCTGTATCATAATGATTTTTCTCTCTTTTTTTTTTTTTAATTTCTTATTTTCTGCCACTTATATTGCATCCACCCTAGAGTTTGAAAGAGAACTGAGCATTTTAGCCACTCTCTTTTTCTTGTTTTCAGCTTACCCCTATTTCATTATCTCAATAAGACCACCATGCAAAAAGGAAGGACCCAAGTCCTCCCACTAAATCAACGAAGAAATAAAACTGGCCTGTTAGAGGGTGTTTTAGATGACTTTTACAAGTAGTACCCAACCTGCTTTAAAGCACATGTTGACTCTTTCTTGTCCTGTTCTCTTTCCATTTACATAACTGTCCTGAAAAAAGTATTTTATAAAATTAATGGAAAGAGATTTCAACCACATTTTTAAGAACCAGTCTTCTTGGACAAACTGAAATAAGTTCAGTCTTTTTTCCTCTTTAAGCAAAATGAAAAAAACCCAGTGAATTAATAAAAACAGTATTGTTTTTCCCTTTTTCTGTCTGATGTCTACATTGAACTCTGATCAACCACTTTAAAAATATGAACATTTCATGTTTTAATGTTGCTATGTACTGTGCAGTGAAGTATTCAAGCAACAATCCTTCTTGCTTTCGTATTTGCTTATTATTACTTCTCTGTTCAGGGTGCCGAACGTTCTCGAAAAGGGGATGAAAACCTGTAATGCTAGTCTGAAGTTTTGAAAACTCAGGTAATTCTCTAGTTTGCTGGAGACCTGTTGTGGTTTTGTTTTATTTTTCATTTGGAAGGGAAATAAAAAAGAAAAGACTAGAACCTGAGATACACTTAAAGTTTCAGAAATGTACTGGGGAAAAAAGGTATAGTAGGTACACTGTTATATAGAGATTTGAAATGTGTGCTTTAGGATTCATTTTCTTTCCTCTAAGGATTTTTTCACGTCTCTATTTAGGATACAGTACGTTCTGGAAAAGAAGACAAAATTTTGGTCCAATAGTTATAGTGCTAGCCTGAAGCTTAGAAATCTCAGATAAATCCATGTTTTGCTGTAGACTTACTGTATAACCTTGGAGAAGGCATTTTGTCTGTCTCTTACAATCCTGTGTCTGTAAAATGAAAATAATAGTATTTCTCTATCAGTGGGGTGTTTTAAGGGGTGCAGATTCCATAGGGATGAAAACTACATCAGTGTCCTGATTACCTTTGGAATGATAGATAAATTTTAATTAGGAGAGGCCTTTTGGATTTAAAATGAAGAGAGAGAGTGACTTATCATTGCTGAATTTATCATCCTTGGAAGGGGGCAGCACAAGTCCAGCTAGCATTGTGGCACCTGAGAAATGAAAAGAGCAACGGGATTCATGGAAGGCCCAGAATGAGGCATACATATTGGCATATAATGCAAATCAGTAATGCAGTAAATACTGATGTCACACAGAGAACATTGGAGCAAACAAATGCAGCTTCAGTATTATGGAACTTTACCACAACACTCTTTACTCATGTTAATGCATTTTGCATGCAACTGAAATTATATTTCTGAGAAGAGTCACTTTTCCGTGTTCTCTAAAGATTATTCCTTTACTCAGTGTTGAATCATGCATATCCCTTCCTGAAATCATTTTAATCTTCCCTCTCAAGCTCAGCTGCATTGAAATGTATATTCTGTATGAATGGTGGTTTGGTGCAGCAGTTACTCCATTTTGATTAGAATGTGCTTGTGAAATCTCTGCAAACTAAAGTCCATTTTGAATAGAATTCACTTTTGATACAGACCTGTCTTCTTGTGAGACAAATGTCCCCTGAGATTTCTGACATCTTTTACCTCTGGTGAACTAGATAGAGAGAACAGATCTTTGATTCTCGATCAAGACTGAAGGGGGAGAAGAAAGAGAGAAAAAATAATGTTCCAAAACTTTATCATCGACTAAAAAGGGTCAGAGAGTAAAGAATTATTCTGGGATTGTTTTTCCTCATAAACATGATCAGGAATGATGAATATTAATTCTGTGCTGTGAGAAATATCAAGATGGTACACGAGCATTTAAAGACCCCACTGAACAAAATATCCTAAAATAAATGAGAAAAAGAACTGGTTCAAGCAACATGCAGAAAGAGAAGGGGGTCTCTCCTCTGCACCAAAATTTTCCAGATGACCAAGTCCATTTTCCTGGCACTGCAGCAAGAGTCTTTTTGTATATATAATCATCTAAACAGCATAGAACAACGCAATTTGGTTCAGCCTTCCATTCCTTCTCATATTTTTTTTTTGCTCAGAAATGAGAAGCATGAGATTTAGAATATTAAATCAAATGTCAGGGATTCCTGCTCCAAGCCAAGAAAATGAGCCAAGAGGACAAAGGGAGTGAAAAATAGGCGAGTTATAAAAAGATAACACGAAGGTTTTTACTGCTTATGTACTTCTTTAAATGATCTCTGTTGGAAAAAATAAAGTGAAAGACAGTCTACATCCCATCAGGAAGGAAGGATACAAAGAAGAAACAGGTGTGCTCTTTTGTTTTTACTTATCTACTAATTTCTCTCTTTTGTTGATACTGTCAGGTAGTGTCTAGTGAACTGACAAATCTGAAAGAAACTGATAAAGCAAAAGAGATAAATGAATTAGAACTACATATATGTTCTTGCAAAGAAGGTGTCTTTTTACTGTCTTTTTGCTTGTTGTGACCAGTTACCTTTCACTACTGTCCAGTCATAAAGCATTTAATGGACAAGTTTCTTTTGCAGAAATGTTTTTACAGGAGCAGAGCTGAGCATACTTGCTCAAAAAAACTTGCTGAATGGTTCACACTGCACATCTCTGTTATTATTTGCATCCTGCACCAAAAATAATTCTCAGAAAATACGTTAGAGAATAAATGCTAAGTAGAAAATAACCTGTTATTTAGAATGAAAATAGTAAGATGAGTTATTTAAAAAATACTATGAAGATCTCACAGGAATAAAAAAGTTTCCCACATGATTAAATTTTCTCCTGACTAACAGTATCTCAAAGAAAAATCAACTGCAAACAAATGCACATGAAAAAGCAAAACCAATTCACAAATAATTTGCGAGCAGTCAAAAAGACCAAATTCATGGCATAAGCAGATCACTAGTAACAGCCTATCTCCAATTTGGAATGATACCAGCTGTTGGCAATTTGCTGAGAATTCAGATTTTGGCATGGAGACTCTTTTCACTTCATCCATTATAGTCTGACTTAAGAGGGTTGGAAGATAAAGGGGGAAAAAGTAAATAAATTCTGCTTGTTGCCCAAGGCAAAATTTAGTTTGTTACTCAGCTTGTTGCAGTATGCATCACTTTTAATGAACTTTTAAATTAAATCCACTTACTTTCTTGTCTTTTTTATCTTGTGAAAGAACAACAACATGTTTATATGCCTCTGAGTTCAAGAAGTCCTAATATGAGAGGTGAAGAATGAGCCTGCCATGTATCGTTAATTCAGAGGTTAAGGTAGCTTTTGACATGTGCGTCTGATCTTCATCAAGACTAAATGAAGGAACGATTAATATTCATTTGATTATCAATAAATGAAACCAAAGAAAATTTTGTCCAAAGACTAAACAAAACAAAAGAAAGAAAGAAAGAAAAAAAGACCAGGATTTAGTTGCCATTGTGTGAAAGAGTCAAAAGACATCACAGACCACAAGCAGAGCAATGTGAAACCTAAAAAACCCACATCGTTTCAGAGCAATCTCCACCTTCTGTAAGTAGCCCACTTAGTCAGCTTTGTTTGACTGCTCAGGTAAGATTCGCTAAGAGAATTTTGGAGCGTTTTCACAGGTAAACCTTAAATTTGGGAAAGGGGGGTGGGGTAACCAACCTTCATGAAAAACTGCTTCCATTTGGCGGTTGCCCTGATGGTGGCACTCTTCACTCTTGGATTCACTCACACCTGCCACATAAAGAACAATTAATAGGATGGATTTAGCGTTCAGAAATAGGTAATCTAAAGAAAAGCTTTCCCCATTTTTTACATGCATGCTTCAAAAAACAACTGTATAAAAGTGCTATTTTTAAAAACAATGGATTTTAATAGCGAGAGAGTGAAATCATGTCATTCCAATCTCAAATGTTCTCTAGTCTGAAAAGACCTCTCTTCACTTTCTCTGTATTTTTCTCCTCCCACTGCGAATGGCTTAGAGAACTGTTTTTCCTACTCAGTGCTTTTATTTGATTTTTTCACTCTGCTTTTTATCAAGCTAAAATGTTTCTGCAATATTCATGAATTCAGCAGCAGCCCAGGAGTGGGTGTCAGGTGTTGTTTTGCTACTGTTTCTCCTGCTGGGTCCCCTGCTCAACTAGAGAGTACAATCACATTTTAGAATTTAACAGGCTTGAAGGTGGGGAGGGCTGTTGTCGGAGGGTGCTTTTTTTTTGTGGGTGGAACATGCTGGTTGTTGTGGTGGTGTACTTTATATCTAAGCCTGAAGGAAGAAATGTTCTGAACATGGTAGGGTTTTACTGATTCTTGCATTGCTACATGAATACTTTCCCATATTACGTTAAAACTACATCTGAGATATATATATATATTTGTATATGTATCTGATACACACATATATATGTATGTGTGAGTGTGTGTGCGTGTGTGTGTATGGGTCTGGAAGTTAGTGTCAAAAATCTGTGAACAGTTTGAAGGATAGCTCCAGCTTGCTGCCAGAATATTGGAAAACTGCACGTTACTGTACATGTTTCTACTCACATGGTAGAAATGAGCATGTTGAAATTTACATATATATTGGAATTTCTCTGAGGAATTAATCCCATTCTCAGACAGCGGTTCAGTTTATTCCTCTACAAACCCTTGTGCAGATCAGCCAAACAATTTTTCTTGTCAAATGATTCAGATTAAACAGATACAACAAGCCCAAGTATGACTAGACATGAATTTTAGAATGATATAAAAATGATAGGTTCTTCTCCTTCCCTTCTCTAACTTTCCCTCTTCCTCCATCATAGCATTAAATTAGGGAGTAAGTAGAGCAGTTCTCAGCCTAATTGGCAGCAGTGAGCTGGTGGAAAGATGTTGCCTTCATGTGATGTCGGTATTCCACATCCTCCCTCAGGTTCAGAGATTGGTTGTGCTAGCTGTACAAACCAGTAAGGGCGAGCAAACCTTATGGTCTTAAAAGGTGCACTAGATGGATAGGTAAGAAATACAGCTCCAATGTTGAAGTAAATAATGGAAAGAACTGATATAAGTATTAATTATATGTTGTTGGGATTTTTTTTTTTCCACTTAGAGGGAGGGTAATGGAGAGTTTAATTAGAAAAAAGAAATAAGGAAGGCAATTACTGTTCCAGCCCATCACTTCCCTCAACATGATTAACAGCTAGAATTGTGTAGGCCTTAGGGCAGAGTTGAGTCTTGAGTATTTGAAAGAGATATCATTTTTATAGATCACATCAGGGAAAAAAAATGCACATTTTTAAGTCATATCCTGCACAGATAATACAGTCAAAGAAAAATTACAATATTAGAGCTTTTTATCAGTTAGAACAGTATTACATCTGTGAATTCTGTTGCCAGTAAGTCTGGTATCTGCAACCTTAGGGAATATAGGATATTTATGACAAAAACTGGTGAAAGTTAAAGGCAGCTGAATTTTAGCAAGTGCAAGTAAAGATTATGTTGCAACATTTTCTAAGATGAATGGCTAGTATGGGAAGAAAGAAAGTCAATGAAGAAAAATGATTTGAAAAAAATAGCTTACAGGATTAAAAATTACAGAGAAGTTAATTTTAAATATACTGAAGGAGGAGAGAACATACAACTCAGAAAGCAGCCACTGAAGTGAGAAAAGTAAAATCCATTTTGGAGAAGGGAAATCAAGACATTCAAGACAGGGTGGGGTAGATGTCGCAGCTGAGAAAATAAAAAGGAGTAAAGAGAAGAATGGCCATCTGCATTCTCTTTAGCATCAGAGAAGGTTCTTAAGTCTCAGGTTAGAGACAGAAAGAACTCACATCAATGAGGTCTGAACAGAAGCATGAAAACATGAGGTTTAAAGCCAAAGGAAGGCTATGGAACAGTGAAGTATGTTAATCACTGTGGTGTGCTCTCCCTATGTGATACGGTACTGCAAAACAGGTGAAAATCCAGAATCCAGCAAGGATTACTCAGAGCATGTGAAAGATGGTAGTCTGTTTGCTTGTCTTATTTCATTTTTCCCTTCAAATTACTTTTTGTCTTTTTTTTTTTTTTTTTTTTGAGACAGAGGTAGATTATTCGCTATGTGTTCTGACATTGTTAAGGTACCTTTGTGGAAAGCATTCAGTGATTCAAGTGTGCATCGTTTTAGAAGGGCTGCATGCTGTGTTATTGGAAATAAGTTATCCCTGCTTTTAGAGACACAAAATGAGCTGCTAGACTGATTTCTGATGATGCACAATGGGTCTTGTGTGGCTTTCTAATGAGAGACAAAGTTCCTCCTTCTGGTAGAAGGCAAAAGGAAAAAGGTAAACTGTATCCCGATTGTTACAGGCTTGTTCTAATGTGTCAAATGTATTTTTTAAAGTTTCTCTGCAATCATTCTCATTGCTTTACATATGCTGAAATAATGTCTACTAAGAACAGTATACTTGTTATTAGTTCCTCATCTAAATGTTATGTGAACAAATTATTATTTTATCTGTCCTTGATGTGCCTAAGAACAACACAATGACCTTCTTTAAAGTAATTCCCATGCAGTATTCTAAATACAATTTTAAATAGATGTACAGAGAACAGCCGTTTCCTCATATCCAGAAAGTAATAACACTGCTGCCATCCTCTGCTTTTCATTTATGTACACTTATCTCACACTCCTGCACATTTCTCCCTGTGTCTGCCTGGGCATGTTTTTGAAGAACAAAAATGGAAAAGTCTGTAATCGGTATCAAATATTATTTATTTGCCTAGAAGTAGGTAACAATGTGTGTGTATCTCTGTGTGTGTGTGTGTGTGTCTATGTGTGGCCAGTTGCAGAAAAGATGTAATTGTCTAGGAGGCTGATAACATGCCAGGGAGCTGGGGATTGTTCCCTTGATGGTATCCAGATGTATTATTTGCAACACTCCTCTCGTGTTTGCATTTGTGTTTGTGTGTGTGTGCACACAGCTGGTTAGTGAAGGGTGCAGGCTGTTGTATAAAAAAGAGTAATCTAATCTCCCTTCAGAAGATGTTTCTTCCCCTTGCTAAACAAGAATACAATTCACCAGACTTAGCAGAGCTATTTCAGGATATCCTAGAAAGGCACAACAGAATTGTGAGAAAACGTAGCTGGCATCTGGAGTGCAGAAGCACAGAAAATGGCATGCACAGTACCTGCCTCCGCTCGGTTCTGCTGAATGCTCTGTCTCCCTTATTTGCCTGAGAACTGTAATTGTACACACAGACACTCTTGCTCTCCTCCCTCTGTTTAGCTCGGAAGCTGAAAGAGCACTATTGATGAGCAGTACCTTATCAAAAGAGAAGGATAAAAATATCTCACTTTTGGCTGAAATATTTCCTCATGAAAACTATCCAGCCTTGGTTCAACCTGATCTCTGCAAAAGATTAGCAATGAGAGATTTCTAGTGTCAGTACAACTTAAAGTGCACACAAAGATGTAATTTTTGTAGGAGAAATGTGTGGTTCTTTTTTCAATTTTTTTTTTATTATTTCACTCTGGCTTCAGTACCAGATAGAAGCAGTGATTGCTGAAATATAGTTACTCACCTTTCCAGTAGATGGTAGTACAGATGTGCTTAAAAGACTATTACATTTGGGACTGAAACAAACGGTATGTAGACATTTTCAAATACTGAATAAGGAGGAATTTTTAGCTGTATCAGTTTTAAAACTAAGCCATGTAAAATTGCCATTGGGAAAAAAAATGAACATCAGGACCTCTTTTATTCAAGGCACTGATCTATAGCAAGCTACTGAAAGTTTTATTTTGATAGAAACCTTGGTTGAAATACACATAATTGAAAGGCTCTCTATAAACCATTGACGCAGCTATTTATGTACTGTTCTATAGTCTGTGGTTCACGATAGTCCCACTGAATGCAAAAAGCTGTGGCTGTATTAGTCTGTGTTATAAACTGCATGTATTCAGATTTTTAACTAGGCTTGACTTAGCTATTTTGTAGAGACAGAGATAAAAATCCTTTGTGTGACCAGCTTTACAGATTTTCCCTCATATATCTGTTATTCCTGTTTGTGCTGATTTTATGAGAAGTGACTAAACAAACATAACAAATGCAGCTCATTGATGATTTAAATATAATTTAAAAAATAAGCCATAAAAGATACTTCTTAGAAAAACAATTTAAGTTGTACGTTTTCTGAGGGTTTTTTTTACACAACATTATAACTCTTTAACAAACCCTAACAGAAGAATGACTGAAGAAAAGGAAGAGGAATGGTTCACAATTTATCTTATAACCAAAAGTCAGAATTTACTGAAGCCATTTTAATTCTGACATAATTGTAAAAAAAACCAGATGTGAAAAAATTGCCAGTTATTTAATGCACAGATTTCTAATTTTTTTTTCCTGACAGGGAATATTAACATTTGCTCTGTTTTATCTACAGACTATTTTCATAAGTCATGTCTGCACATAAGATCCATGGGTTATTTTTTTTTTGCCATTATGGTTGCTACTAGTTCATTTCAGAGTCACATACATGTTACTACATACTGCATGTTACTAGATACACTAAACCCTGCTTGGAATAAATCTCCATGAGCTCTCCGAACACTGACATCAGCAACAGCTGATGTTAATCAATATGGCTGTCATATTACCTCCAAAGCCCTAAAGCATTAACATAAAACTCTAATTAGGAGATTTATATATACATATACATATATGTATATATATAAACATAACCTTGCAAGAGAGACAGGAAGGAGTATAAAACCATTATTAGTTTCGTTAGCGTTGTCTGATATATTGTAATGATTGCCACAGAGGAGACTCCTATGCAGGACTTACACCTGCGGGAAAAGCAGAGGGTTCATTCTAAATGACACACTCAAAAAAATCAAGACTGGTAGCAAGGCAGAAGGCAAGTAATTACATGGAAGGCCATGGATTCTGCTCCTATAACCTGTTTCCAGCAAAAATAGTAGAGATATGGCAAAAAGAGCCACTACTTTCTGGATGATGTCAAAAGAGAAATTGTCTTGACAAATGAGGGAGATTTTAAATGGGAGTTTTCTCTGACCTACAATACAAGGAAAGGTTATGCTAATATGTTAAGGCACAGGACTTTGCTAATGACTGAGCGGTAGACGAGGCAGTATAGCTCAAGATGAGAGTCAAGTCTTTGTACTTCTCTCTCCCTGAGTGACTGAGAAACACTCATTATCCTGTCCTAGGTTATCCTATTATAAATGCTCTTAGCTTATTATAAATGTTCTCTGATATAAATGTTGCAAACAGTGATCTCGGAGAAGAAAGTGTGAAGTTTCTGGCACGAGGAGGACAAACTACTTCTGTTTTAAAAGTAAGAACAGCCGTTGTCTCGTTTGAGCCAAATTCTGTTTCATGAACAGTCATCTATCAATCTATGCAATCAGCTATAAATATTTCTATTTTTTCCCCAAAATACATATTTTTCTGATTAAAGCTGAATTTGGCCCTGAATTATTGTACACATACTTCTCCCCATGAACAGTGAACTGAAAAACTACTAATCTATTTTAAGCACCTTGAAGCCCATTTGTCTCTTCAGCTAATGAACTATGCAAAGGAGCCTCAGTTGCCTTGGGGAAGCTTGTCAAAACCATCACAAGGAGCTTTTATAAAGCCTAAAGGACATGTATCATAATGTATAAAATTTGTCATAGCATATCATTATTACCTTTTGGGAGGCTAGTTACAACAATTATGGATGATTAAGCCATATTAAAAACAAAAGGCAGTTCCGTGACCAGTAGAACAAAGGAAAATGAGTTTACCACGTTTTGGCGTGGTTTTTTTGGTTATCTAGTTTAGTGTGACAGAAAATGAAATCTTCATTCAAGATTTTCCTGACATAAAGACGTTTATAGGAGACCTCTGCAGGGAGGATTCTTTGGTGTCCAATATTGCATTTGTACAAGATTGTGTAGGCTGTCCATGCCTGCAAAACTCGGACCTGTGTAATTATTTCTGAGACCTCCACCTTCCACAAATCTTGTTGCAATGAACTGTGCAGAAATTATCAAAAGTTTTTGGGGGATGTGGGAGGCACACAGATGCCTTTAGAAAGGTACATAATTGCAGTCTGATGATAACTGGGGAACAAGGCTGAAAAAGCGCCTGACATTCAGCTTTCCCTATTTTGTTTACTGTCCTGAGTGCTTCCTCTCTCACTTACTTTCATTTCAGACTGAGAAACAGTGTGAATGTGATTGTGTAGATGAATGCACGCAACTCTCACCTGGCAGAAGGATGGAAAGGACAGTTTGGCCCAAGGGAGAAACCCATACTCAGCACATAAACTGCAATGTCAAATACAGGTGTGCCCTTTTCTCTGGTCTCCACAAGCCTTGCACAGTAAGTAGTTCCAGACTCAACAGGAACAGGTAGATTAGCCTCTGGCAGGCTCCAGAAAGATGAGATTTGAAATCTTTGTCATGGGGAGGGAACAGCACTCTGGTCCTTAGCTACTCAGCTAATGTGTAAAAAGCATATTAGTGTTGTATCCTGCAGCCAACCTTGCTCAGTATGTTGGCTGTTTTGAATCTCAAACACAAATGCTTAACTGTCCCTCTGCACTGTGGGTTTCCTTTTGTGTTTTTTGTTGTTATTGTTTTTTAATTGTATCTAAGCCAAAGATAAATCCGATGTCTGTCTACAGTGGGTTTTGGAGCACCAGGCAGCAATCTCTAAACCCATTGTGACCAAACCTATCGCAATAAAACTCATCAGCGCAGCCATAATGAGCTGAGACAAAGTACTGCACTAATAGAGCTCTGATGCTATCAAGACAAACCAGTAGCTGTTGCACAGGAATGCTCTGCACTGCACCACGTGAAGATATTCACACTAGTTTGTATAACCTTGTATTTCTGGGAGGATTCCATAGACCTGCATTGCTTGGCACTCTGAGGGACAAGTTTGGTAACAACGGGTATCGCTCCCACTTTGCAGAAGAAGCTCTAAGCACCACCGCTGCCAGTGGAGACCTTTGTGTCAGCTTGCAGATTCTTGTGTAAGCTGGCTAAACTTCAGCTAACCGTCCCTACTGAAACAGATTGCAACTCACATTTTAATTACTTGGATTTTTTTTTTTAAATGAAATAGAATAAATCAAGATGCTTGCTAAAATTCTGATCACTGTTGGTAACCTGATGGTGTACATAAATTTGGCTAGATAAGCCTTCAGAGTGAAGCTCTGAAGCAGACTAGGTTGTCTAGAAATTATCAGTGTAAATTATTTTTACCTAATAGACACTGCAATTAACTTTTGATATAATTATAGGCCCCCTTTTTAACTCTGCCAATTTTTTTGATCTTCAGGAATAACCGCACCGGCTAGCAATCTCTAACGCAGTGGAATAGCAAGTATACAAGCCATGTATCACAAAGAAAATATTTTTAATGTGGTTATGCAAAACAAATCACTGCTCTGCTCCATCTTTTCTCCCTTTTTGTAATGAAAACCATTGCCTACAGTTATTTTCTTAAAGCACGTCTTTTATTATCCATGTTTTATGCCAAATATCCTTTTTTGTGATAGCTATTTATCATAGCAAAAGCAAAACAGAAACACTTCAATGTGGGAGTTTTATAGGAGGAGGCTTTGGTGAAGATGGGATTGATACATCAAAGTCTTATCCCATGATAACAGATGTATTTAAATATTTACCTTCATTTTTGTCCTCTACAGTTAATACAATATTTCCCTAGCACAGGCTGCTAAATGTATTTTCCCCTTTTTTATTCTTATTAAAATTGTGGTTTGATGATATATTTGTAAAGCTGTGAATAGTTATTAACATTTCTTTAAAGGCTTCAATATTTGAATGGCCAAATTCCAGCTTGAGTAATTTGATTCTGCCTACTTAAATTGCCCTCACAGTTTCAATTAGATAACTTATTCTTCTATTCTTTATTCCCTAAAACTGTTCTGCAGCATTGCTGCCACTATTAAACAGATGCTCAATTTTGCCCCAGAGTTGACTTAACTGATCTCTATATACAAAACACAATACATAAAACAAACTTGATTTTTTTCTGGATGAAAGTTGGTAAATATAAATTTTATGTTGGGTAAGTATTGGTTTTGAATGCCCATGTTTATGCTCATTTTAAGGGTAATGATATAGAAACCTCTCCCACAGTGTCTTGTTAAGAGTGCTCTGGAAAGAACAGGAGAATTCATCTTCCATACCCGTTCAGAGTCTTTCCAAGGACTATCACCAAGAATATTGCCTTTAAATTGTAGGTGTCTTGCCCTGTGGGTATAGGAATAACTCCACCAATGAGACAAAAGAACTGTAGGCTAAATGTGAGTATCCAAAGATGCCTCAGAAAGGCAGCCAGTATGTATGTCAGGCATACTGTGGAAGACTCCTCCTCACATACTTTTGGAAATCCTGTCAGGGCCTTCAGAAGGAAATGCAACCCCAGATATCTTTAAAAGACTTTCCCATAGACTAGAATCTCAGCCTGAAGCTACCCAGTTACTACACAGTAATTTTACTGTGCCAAGAAAATCCCATTCTTTCTCTGTTCGTTAAACCTGTGAGATTCTCTTCCTTGAAGAAAAGGATCAGAAGTAGCAAAGACCACTATCTGCATCATTTAAGAGCAGTTTTAGTGGGGCCCCAGACTGACAGTGTGCCATGCATTAAAGATTTTTTTCCTATCCAGACCTATATTTCTGCTCTTTACAAGGGACCTGTTCAGATTACAGTGGTTACTGTAACTTCAAGGTAATGTGATGCTACTGGGAGGTCGCGTGGGAAATCCCTGTGTAACTGCACATCAATAATTAAGCCAAATTTCAGAACAGGCTTTTGGATTTAGGCTTTTGTAAATTAAATCCTCCCTCCTTTCTTCATACAAGATTTCTATAGATAAATCTTCAAATAGGCCTAGGACAGGTAGGCCCTAGGCTTATAAAAGCTATATATAAACTGAAATTATTTCTGGAATCAATTAAAAAGGCATGTTTAAATATAGAACCTGTGAAAGTTGAAGGAATACTTAAACATTTATAAATTAGAATGCTACTGTGGCTGAACAGGGCGTCTTCTTTTTTCCCTTCCTCCTATTTCCTGGGGTGGATGACATATACTTGGCGAGTACCTTAGAACAGGCATTCCTCTGGGTTTTTTTCTGCTATTCTGTCTTGCAGAAGACAACCTGCACTCCTGGAGAAAGATAAATACTCTTCTGCAATATTTCTTTCTCTTTGGGGGATAGAAGGCTTTTCACTTTTCTTGATGAACTGATGAGGTTTAGAACATCACCGCAAAGACTTTCTGCACTTTGAGATTTCTCATCTTCTTCTTTTTTGCCTATTTCTTCCAAATTCTGCTTTATTTTTTTTCCCTAAAGTTTAATCTTCATCCGCATATTTTTCCTATCTGTGAATCTTCATGCAGTCCAATCTTTTTCTATGTATTCTATTTCAGATAGCGAATCTCTTCTCTTCCTTTTCCGTCCTCATTCTGTGTCCCTCTCGGTTCTTTCTCAGCCCCAGGCTTTTCCCTGCCTCAGCATGAGGGGGAAAATGCTGCCTACCAATCTCTCCGATTATATTGAGCTGCACTTCAGGGTACAGACCTGAGCTTTAGCATTACTTGCTGCCTTCTGCTTGTGCTGAAGGGCTGAGACAAATAAAACAACAATACTCAACCCTGGATGTTGAGAATAGCATTGCAGAAAGTGTCAGGGCTACAGAGTCTTAATGCAACAGAAGAACCTGGAGCAAATCAAGCCGAGTAAGGGCAGGGCAGTTTATGAATCAGCACCATATCCAACTAGTAGTGCAAATCCAAAACAAAATTAGGAGTTTATTAGAACTGTGTCAACTACAAAGGATCAATATTTTAAATACAACTCTAACCGAAGCACATCAGGATGCCTCTTAAAAATCACAGGTTACCACAGTACTGTGGTCTGTCTTTAATAATAAAACTACTTGTGGCTTTTTATCACTTCCTCTCACCAGAGGACGAGCAAAGTCAGCATTAAACGTACCGTGGTGTTGCTGCTGCAAAGACCGACAGCATCAGTCTCCTGTGCCTCATGGTCTGTGTTCCAAAAAACGCTCCGTCATGGATGTGGGCCGTTCTTAAAACAGAAGCTCTCCCCAGCATTTCTTAAATATTTTTCAGTTTCAAGGAAAACATGCTCAAATTTTACAAATTTCCCTCATTTTCACAATTCAGCCACTGTTGTTAGGAAAAAATCTTTTGTCCGTGAGGAAGAGAACACGCCTAGAAAATGTCAGTGCTAAAGAACGGTGGTTTTGGGAGCTGCCTCACTGTGTATCACATTTCCTAAAACATTACCAAAGTAACACCGTGCAGTTAACCCAGCTGAGAAAAACAATAGATCTTTCTCTCTCATAGAAAGATCTTATTTTTTATGGACAGACTTCCTTAAAGATCACATCTGCTCAACATGAATTTGGAATGGAAATTTTCACAAAGCAGGGTGTGTAAACTGTTCAGCCTTTTTTCTTGGCCTCCACAGTTCCACTGTACTTGAGTGCAGGTCGTTATATTTGGTGATTGAGCACCAGCACAAAATTAAAGTCCAAATAAGCCACTCCCCTTCTCCCACCCCTTCTGGTGAGGGAGGGACAAAAGCAGACACTGTGGGTTGAGATAACAATTTACTGAAAGCAAAAAGCAATGGAATAGGGAAGGCACAGTAGTAACAGCAGCATTAACAGCACAAGTATACAAAAAAAGAAGGTGTTTTACCCATAAAAAAGGTGTTCACTACCTCGGCTTAGTTCCACGTGGCCACCAGGACCAAAACCAAGATGGTGGCTGCTCCCTGTAGGATATGACCATGTGGCTTCCCCGGACAACAGCAAGATCTGCACTTCCTAATTAGCATAATAAGTGCCGTAATTTTAAAGCCAAGATTTCAAAGAAAACACTCTCAACATTATAGAAAGACTCAAACTGAGAAACCTGTACTTTTTTCTGTGTTAAGATAGACATTCAAATGCATTAGTTATTATTGAGCACTGAATAATTATATTTGCATTACGTATTCAATTTGATTTTTAAAAATGAGAATACTTCAGCACATTTACCATGCGTTACTTAAGAAACCATTATCTGTGGTTTGAAATAATAGAGAAGACTCTGGATCTTTGTATATAATTTGCCAATGTATTCTGCATTTTTCTGAAAGCCTATAAAAGAAAACCTTTCCAATTAGAGATTAAAAGGAGAATAGCATTCTACTCATGATTATAAGAAAAAGAAAGGAAATTTAATTTTTAAAGAAACCACTCCACAATATAGTTTATCTATTTACTTACATTTTAGTATTATGATTCTCCAAATGTGCCGTATATATAAGAAAAAGTGCATTGTTACTATTCATGTATTTCTACCATGTATCCATTGATAAAAGACATACATACATACATAGTTTTGTATACGAGCACATCACCGAATGTTAAAAGTAAACAAAACGACTGTTTAATATTCTGAGTTTGGGTCATGGTATTGAAGGTTACACTGACACAGTGCTTGTCAGTTTATTTCCTACATTTAAAATACAAAGATATATTTTTAACTCTTTTTTTTTTCCCCCCCACACACAAGTTTTATCACATTGATAACAAGAAATATGCAATTATTGCTCAAAACCTATATAATTTACAGTTTTAAGACTGACTGCAGTTCAAAGGATCCTAAACATTTCCTGAACAGAGTTATTTAGGGTGAGGTTCAAATTGTAGTCAGTGCTGTTCACTGCTGTGTTCCTTGTAGTTTTCCACTGTGGCACATTCTTTCTATTGTGTAATTTTTGGTTTTTGGCAGATCACTGTAACATAATAAGAACACAGGATAATGTAGCCTTATTGCCTAGTGACACATGGACTCATGGCACTGTGTGATATGCAATAGGGAGGCCCAGACTGCGGAATCTAGTAATAGACAAAATGAAATGCTTCCTTTACTTAGACATTTTAACCACCATTTTCTAATTAAGATTTATATCTTGGTGTACATATACATATACATACATACGTACCTACATACATACATATATATATGTAACCAGTTCTTCTTCATAAGCAGGTCTTAGATTAAATGAAATACAAGAACCTAGGTCTGAAATACTTCAAAGTTTGAACAAACCTCAGTGATGGTGAATCCATCACTTGCTGTTTGCACCTTCATGAGAACCCCTGCTTGTTTATTTAGTCTCACTCCCCAAACATAAGGCACCTATTTGTTTACCATAAAGGTAAATACTGTCATATGATTACTGACCTGGATGCTTAGTAACCAATTTCTGCATTCTTGCTGTTAACTAATAACTGCAAGAAAGGTTTCTGGCCTACAAAACATTGTTTGTTATTTAGGTGGCCTGAATGTATCACGCTGATAAGCTTAGTTTCACTGTTTTTTGTCGTGATCCTCCTCTACATTACTTATAGGCACAGATCTATAGAATTGCCTCTGAATTTACTCACTTAATCTCGTGGGGCTCTCAGATCCTTGCGGGAAGATTTGAAAATTTTACAGTAAACAGGAAAATGTCTTTACAGCAAGAGCCAAGCCTAAGCTATAAATCGGAGTCCTAAGCTTCTTTGGGGTTTCTGGTTGGCAGTTCTCCAGCACTGGGCAGTTCTGGCCATGTTTAGCATTTTGCTTGTATTCTTCTTGTAATTAAGTTATATCGATGCCATCTCATGCAAATTGTCTGTGTAAGAAATATATGCATTGTATATCCATATATGAATTTCAAAATGGGTTAAGATAATCATGTCACATTAAATAGCATAAAGGGACAGAAGGTTCAAGTGGGAGGCTTTGGCAGTTTGAGCAGACATCCTTAAATCAACAACATAAATTTTAATATAGTAATTGTATTACACCAAATGTATGTGTTAACAGGATGCTGCTTCCAGACTATTTACAGAGAATGCAAGAGAGAAGTAAAATAATATTAATACATTCATATTTTTTTCTAACATCTTTGTTTTTTAAATCTTCTGCAAACAATCCAGCCCAAACAAATCTTTGTTTTTATAATCTACTCAATTTCTAAAACCCCTACTGGGTTAGACTTTCCAATTAAAATATGATTCTTTATGCTTTTTTCATGGGAAATGTTTACTCAGACATTGCGCAGTGTTTTCTTCAATATATGACTTTAACACTGCAAGAAATTAAAATTTTCAGAGTCTCGTTTAAGCTCATTTCTAATAACAATTCACAGAGAAATATCCATTAATTTATCACATCAGTCAGGGGCACCAACACATTGGTACGCTCTTTGGGGATGTAAGCAGACTAAAAATTGTCAAGATTTTCCCAGATTCCCTTTTTTTAACAGGATCGTTATGAGGTGAAGGGAATCAGAAAATTCCCTAATTTTTACTCAAGAAATCCCAAGACCACCTGTTCACCTACTCTTGGTGCTGGTGCCATTCCACAAGCCATTCCACAATGGCTACCAGGGAAAATTCTACAGTACTCTGAAGCACACAATTAACACAAAAAATTTGGTGCCCAGAATTCATTTTGTGCTTTGCAGGGGCTTCTTCATGCCCACCCTGGGCAGTGTTTGATTGGTGAAGTGCAGCAGGCAAGCTCTTGGAGTGTGAATCTTCCGGTTTTGTTTCCCCCAAAAGAAGGTCCTTTTCAAGTTCTGAGGCTGTTCCACAACTGAACCAATTTATTCTTAAGTAGAGATGGGTCAGGGGATTATTTTCGTGTAATCCCAAAGCCACTGGCCAATGCATGCCGTTGCTTGCCAGGGCTGCTCAGAGATGGCGGATAGTCACTGGAATTCTCAGCACCTTGAAACAGCATTTGGTTTTGAAGTGGATGAGAATCTGGAAGAATGTAGTAGGGAACACATGAGAATAACTCGTTCCAAGCAGGGCTCATGAACAGTCAGTGAGAGCTGCTCAATGCACATTAATTGTCTAGCACCCTGCTGGCCACACCCCGCTCCCTTTACCTTTCTCTCCCTTTCTTCTACTCTCTCTCTCCTCTCAGAGCCAGTAAAACCATATAAAGAAGAGAGATTATGGTGTCTAAGTAGCCATCTCAAACTTAGAAAGCCACAATGATATAAAAATTGTTTCTAATTTTAATAAGCAGTTAAAGAGATTTCTTATTATGCTCAATTCTCAGATTGGGTTCCTACTGCTACAATACATACAAACACCAACAAATGTTCCAAATCAATTGTTTGTATTAACATTAAACCAGATAATCTAAAGAAAGCTAATTGCTGTTTAATTCTAGCATCCTTAGAAGTGTCCATTTTAGGTATTGTCTCAGGTTACTGAGATTTACATTTGATTTTGTAAGTATGTGTATTTTATATTATAGAGTTAGTATAGAGTGAGACTAATTGAGATCACCATGGGAGTTAAGATTACATATTGATAAATGCCAGGATGATATTGTGCTTCAATAATCCTCATCAGTGCAGCCATAAAAATTAATGCTATTTCTGTATTGCACTATTTTCTTCTAACAGTTTGAATCGAAAACATCTGATCTGGAATTGTTTGCAGTGGATAAAAGCAGCCTGCATAGTAAAGGATCTGACATATTTGTAAACCAGCAATTATGGCATATACCCAGCAATTTGAAATATTTCTGAATTGTTCAGCACATCCCCAAATTGCTCATGTAATGAAAGCACATGAAAATGTTATTATCATTGTTTCTTGTTGTCTTTCATTTCCCACTGGAAACTTTTTTGTCAGCTTAATACATTTTTGTTTGTTTTCAGCTCTAGCTTTATTTGCTTTTGGCCCTGGAATGAAAATGAGCTAATGACACCTTTTCTCAGTCTGTAGAGGCTTCCTCTGTCTAGCAAGAGCAGATTAGTTGCTCAGTGCATGACGTACCTATGAGATTGGGTGTTGCTGCTTTATTTGTTTATTCATATTTATTTTAGAGGAGAGGGATCCAGGATGTATCTGTACAGAACAGTGTCATCTACACCGTCTGAACACTATTAATGACACTTTGTATCTTAAAAATAAGCACAATTGACTCTTCACTGTTTTTTAGGTTTTTTAATTATTCAATTAAAAGAAGAAATGCAACAGAAGTCTGAAGAACCTCTTGCCAAAGGCCCAATTTACCAACTCATAGTATATTTGAGAGGCAAGAACAGAAGCGACTCAGGGATTAGGGGTGAGAGTTGTATCATTTTACCTTCGCATTTTCAGTCTGAAGCTAGTCAGACTGTTGACAAGTACTAACAGAAGCATTACTTAACAGCTTGGAATAGGTTACAAAAGAACAGCCACAATCCCCCCTACCCCATGCCCCAAATGTTCTATAGACATTTTTCATGCTGGAAGCATAGAACAGCTGTAGCTCCACTAAAACAGCTCTCAGATGACTTTCCTGCCTAATCTGTAAGTAGCGCAGAGTCGCTTTATTCTCTGCAGCATGGCCACCACAGGCAGGGGCAAGGGATGGCTGCAGCGTCTCCATCGTCAGCTGCTGCCAAAAGAGCGCCTCGGGAGCACAGGCAGGCTCTTTAGAAAATGGAGTGGTTCTCTGGATGCGCTGATCCACAGGGGACCAGGCTGGCACATACTCGAAAGAAGTGGGGAATAGGGGAGGCTTACCTCAAAAGCAAATCAGCTAGTACAAAGAATTTTGATGGTAATGCCCCAATGAAAGATTATTAATAATTAAAATATGACAACTGTCATAACAACAGAAAGCATTGTTATAATATGAGATTGTTTCACTAATTTTTCCTGGCATCCCTGAGGATAAGCAGGCATTTTGGTTCTCCTTTTTTCATTTTGTTTGCCTGATATCAACCTAAGCATCTAGACTGCAGTGCTTTAAAACACAAACCTTGTAGAAGAATATCAAGCTGTGTGCAAACATAGTGGAGATAGATTTGCCAGTGCAACATATTGTCTCTGCTACAATCACTCAATTGCCAATAAAACCTCTGCAAACAAATGTGTCTTCAGTTTAAACAAGAATATAATAATACATATACTTTGGAACTGCAGAGCCTACATAAACTAAATAAATCATCAGGCCACATCAAAGGAAAGGATTACTCTAACTCCCAACCTAATGATAAAAGCAGTTTTTAAAGATGTCCTTAACAAAGGACAGAAGAAAGTGTGGACAAAATCAGATTATTTGGATCCCCAGTAATTTCTTCTGGACTTGTGCAACCTTCTCAGCCCAAAGAGACCTCATCCACGACTGAGTCTCCTGAGCATATAAAGCAGCAAATAAAGCAGCAACACTACAACCACATGAAGAAAAACACAAAATTATTAGCACAGACTTAAAACCAATCTGAAAAAATCATACCTATAGCTGACAGGGAAAAACATAGGTATGCTTAAAGTGAAATAAATTTGTAAGTACAAGAGGAAGACATGTTCCTCTTCTCTTTCTCACATAAATTCACAGATTCACTGCTGGCATTCATAAATGTTTTGAGAAGAGGGAGAGGTTGTCTTCACTTTCCCTTACTCAATTAAAAACTACTGTCAGAGGAACTATATTTCAGAAGGTATGAGTACATGTAATGTCAACTTCAGACTCTTTAAAGAGATTTCAGAGTTCCTATGTTAAAAAAGAGGAATAAAAATTAAACTTGATAAACACTTCTAGCCGTCACTTGTTAGAGTTTTTACTATATATATTTTAGTTTCTCCATTATACCAGGCCTCTTCTATGAGTCCACATAGGTGCTAAACAGACAATGTCCATGTAAATTTCTTTATTTTCCTGCAACAAGGATCTCTTGACACTTGTGGTTTTGCATTAAATAGTCTGAAACTTCAGCAGCTAAAAAGTTTTCAACATACAAAGGTGAAAACTCACAGCATAATCTATTTTTATAGCAACTAGTGTATGGTCATGGTTTTGAAAAACAGAATTATTTGGTTTTTTCTTCACAGCTTTTGACAAGAAGAAATTGCTTTCATATTATTTCCCAAATTTACAGGAATAAGAGTTACTAGTATTAAATACAGATTTTAACTGTACAAAGTATATATATAAAAAAAAATAAATTCAGACATGCATCTGTACTTAATTTTGCCTAGCACTTCCTTCTTTTTCTATAACTCTCCTCCCTCAGTTTTCTTCTGGAACTCAGTATTTCCTTGATATTATTACTAAGAGTTTCTTCATTCTTTTCCTCTTTGTCCAAGAGTCTTTTGCTCAGTAAAATTAGTCTATTTGTACTCTATTAGACTTCAAATTCGAGTCTTTTCTATTTACTTTTTTTTAACTGTTTCTCCTTTTATTTTGTGTCTTAACAGGTAAAAAAATTGAAAGAGGAAAAAAGAAAGTTTCATAATTCTCCAGCTGAAGATAAAAGGAAAGGAGGGAGAGTATTGCAGATGTCAATTGTGAAAATTACCTTGTCTCTGTGATCAGCCAGGCCTTGGATTTATTGAACTACAGGGCACTCTACAAGGTCTATTTAGTTTCTCACATTTGTTTCACAGCGCTGAACTGAAGGAACCGAATGATTTGAGCACGATTATTGATTAATATTTTTTATTGCAGATATTGTTCCAGGCACTTCGGAAAAAATATAGGTATGTTTAAAAGAAAATAAATACATAAATAAGATGGCATGCTGGACTCCCTCTCTCTTGCTCTTTCTCTCCCACCACATGTGTATCCATTAGCCCAGCTCTGGAAAGCTCTCTGAACAATTCATAACGATAGCAGGCACTTAGGAAAAAGTATGGGGATATTTAAAACTAAAACATACACATAAATAAGACAGTAAGACAGGCTATATGCATATGTCAGCAGAGATGTGAAAGCTGTCTGAAGAATTCTGTCAGTAGTAAGTGTGCCACGGGGCAACTACGTGAACACTCAAATGAGATGGACCAAAATAATTCCTTCCCTGAGCAGAACCCTGCAAGAGCATGACTTAGTGATACAAAGGACATTCGCAGGACAATAGGGGATGTGAAAGCACTGCCTGGAGGAGCACTGGCTGCTATTTTAATAAGATGATTTTTTTCTTTTTTGAGTATTAAATCATACCTGAAATGCTAATGAAAATTCAAAAATTCAGAATTTCAGATCCACACTTAAAAATTGTGTACTTAAAAGTACAGAACTTTGCCATGTTGTCGTGGTTTTGTAAGTTCAATTTATGGCAAGAGAAAAAATTTCTCCTTAACCTCTGTTTTCTGAAGTGACTTGGGCCATGAATGTATTCTAGGCCCTGGTGTGTCTGTTACTACTTATTAAAAACATTTTCTAAATGCCTTTGGCTAAATCACGGAGAGGCTCTAAGTACCTTCCCAAACAGAGAGTGAGTCTGCAACAGCTGCTGTTTCTCAATTCACACACTTCCCAGTTTGTCACTAGCGCCTTCGTGTAGACAAACCCTTCCTAGTGACTGAAGCAGATTTTCTGCATCAAAAATGTCTCTTATTTGTGTTGCAATGAAGAGATTTCATATTTCAGTGTCAAACCGTGTCACTACAAGACAAACAGAAAACACTTTAATCTCAAGCTATGTCTACACAACGTACTGAAGGTGTGATGACAGTACAGACATCCCTTCTAGTCTGAATTTAGCTAGCATGGGAAATGAGAAGAGCCTGCATGTGTAAGCAAAAGCTAGTAGAAACCTGATAGGGACACACCCTTGGGCTGCTAAGGAATAAAAAGGAGCCATTGTTTAGGGTAGCAGATTCCTAACGGAGCCATCTCATTTTATGCAGGTTAAAGGGTTGACATGTAACGTTAGTACAGAACAACACATTTTTGTTTCACATCGCCTAAATTTTTATTGATAATATATTGAGTTTTAATATTAACATATCCCAGGCAGAAGGCTTGCACCATCAAATTCTGTTATGCTGGCAAAATCCTAAATTTAAAGAGTATGTTTTCACAAACTAGTAAGACTTCCTTGTTTCTCTTGTTTACTCATCCTATGTCTGGCACGAGTATGCAAATAGTGAGATTTTCAGCCAATGGATCCATTATCTTCCTTCTCTCTTCTCTGACCTTACAATGAATGCCCAGTCTTTTCCCGGATTATATTACTGTCCAGATTTTATATCTGTTTATAATTTCTTGGGATTTTTTTTTTCCCAAGTCTGCAAGTTTGATGCTAACAAATCTTCCTGGTTTATTTCAGCGTGTCCTTTTTTTGATAAAAGAAACTAGTTTTGACTTAGCAAATACAAAATATTCCTGTCAACAAGTGGCAAACACTCAGTGACAGGTGTCGAAAATAAAGGACAAGTTAGAACGCTTCAGATGTTGCCTCATATCAGAGTTTCAGAAGTCTACAACCACTGTACATTTGTACATGGCCCCTGCTTCTGTGACATAATCAAATATTTAAAAAAAGACTAAAGATTATTAATAAAACTCAAAAGAAAATGTTGATACTCTTAAATAAGATCTGAACATTTGTAAAAAAACTTCAAGTGCTACCCTGATTAGAAGTAAACTGTTTCTTGCCTGTAGAAAGGATGAGATTTAATCTTGTTATGAATCAGAATAGAAAGATCTAGAAATATCATTTCTGGTAAAATGGAGGATCAAATTTTGGAGCAGGGCTATTAATCCTTATGCTAAGTGTGGCCTGTATAACATGAAAAAGAGTCAGGTTCAGCTGCCACAGGAGCTGGAAGCTCCACTTGTTTGATAATGACGAAACAAGTAGACGTTCTCTTTTGTTACAGTTCTAATTCACAGACTGTTCCATCTAACAGAATACTAATTACCTTAAGTGGATTTCACAGTTGACAGAGACCTTTGCCGGGAAGACAAGCTTGACAAAGGCAATTGAAACTTAGCTAATGAAGAATACGAGATCCACCTTTGAGGAATGTTAAGTAAGTGCTTTGCTTTTCATGAAAGGTACTGCTTTTATATGTAAAGTAACCATAGAAATGTCAACATTTCATTTTAAGACACCTTGCTAAGTTCTGCAGAGGGTTATCAAATTACCTTTAGGTTTTCCTTTTCTGTAATTACATTTATTCATAGAGCATTTCCTCGCAGTGAAGCTGTGTGAACCAATCCTTAAAAAGGCACACTTAATGTTTGCTTAACACAGCTTAATCAAACCCGTCTTCGTATTGACAATCACAGGATGGCAGAAATTTTTCTCGCAAATGAGGGCTATGCAGGTGTGTGTTTAGTTATTACACAGTTACTTGAAACACACAAAAGTGCAGGTGAGAGCCAGTACCGAAAAAATGTTCTTTTGGGATCATGTTACCTCGGGTAGCTCAAAATATGGAAATAACTACTGCCTTTGATGCTGCTTGAGCTAATGCCAGCTCGGAATTAACATGAATTTGGGATACTTTAGAGGCTACTGAGAAAGATGAGCAAAACCTTGCTTGTGTGCTTGGCCAGGGCTCTGCTTGTTCAGCCAGGATCAAAACCACCCAATCCAAAAGCTTTAAGATGAACCCCCTCCTTTTTATACAAAAAGTTGCTTCCTCAGTGTAGGAGATCTGATGGTACTGCAGTGTTCTTACACACCACAGGGCACACTGATGTGATCCTGTGCTACTGTGAGTATTTTATGGCTCACCTGCGTTTTTCAGGGAATTAGGTCTTTAGGTTTCAGCACCAGTAAGATGTTTGATATGCACATAAATTAAAGTTGTTCAGGTAGTGGAAAGTTTCAAAGACTTCTTAAAGCCAGAAAGCAGTTTATTTTCCAGTTATTCCAGGTTTACTGAAGAAGCCAATCAGAGAAAGATTCCTTTGAAAATCATCTAGTTTAGAGTTTTTGCTCTCCCTTTTCTGAATCATGTCCTACATGATAGTTTCAATTATTTATTACAAGGCAATGGTAAAAAAGTGTTAATTAGCAAAGATGAAAAAGACCGACTCAATGGGAGCTCCTGTAAAGGAGCTCTTATTTCTAATGCCTGAGGTGACCACTAATTTACAGCTTTTGATAGCTAGCATGCATGGTTCACAGAATAAATTGGTCTTGGGGAAAATACACTGTACACCTTATTCACTGTGCTTAATAAAGAAGATCTAGCTTTTGCTGTTGNTCAGGCAATTTAGTTTTGATAAAATGGTTTAACTTGGCAGTGTTAGAAATTAAAATGTGCAAAGAAAGAAAGAAAGAATGACACTGGAACTGCAAGATTTTCTCCATTCAGCTGAAATGCCCATACCCAGCCCAAGAGGCCAGCTCTAAAAATAATCATGCTTTTTTTCTCATTTCTGTGCCAATGTCAGCTAGTCTTTTGCATCTTATTAAAAGGTCTTTTAAAAAGCTTTAAAAATACTAATATCCCAAGATCTTTGCTTTTTTTGTTTCTTTTAGTAACAATAGGAAAGAGAAAAATAACACATGACTAGATGATTATTCTAATAATGGGAATCATACAGAAGACTGAAACTAAAATTTCTCGTAATCATAATACATCAAAAATATCTTCATACTTTATGTTTTAATATTTAATCACAGCTAGACCTACACAACAGTGTGAAACAAGTTCCTTAACAAAATTAAGTATTTTAAGTAATTAGAATGCTGGACAAGGGTAAACAATACAGTGGTTAGAGGTCTAGTTTGACTCTTGGTTTTGCCTGTAATCTCCAATGGAGATATCAGCTTGTTTCTTGCAGTTTAGTACACAAGAATTCATATTTATCACTGGTTGTCCTAACCGGATTTTACATAGATGTCGCTGATATGGGACTTGCATGTGAAGGATTCTGTCTCTCCCTCTCTCCCCCTCTTTTATTCCCAACTCTCCTCGTCATTAACAAACAAACAAAAAACCAACCAAACAAACAGAAACACCATGAGAAACTTCACAAATCCAAAAAATCAACTAAATAAGTCTCCTAATTTTGTCAATCTATTTTGGCATTTAACATTGTTAGATCAAGAGAACCATGTACAATTTTTAGTGACCACTATGGGAGACTAGGAGTTCCAAGGATCCAAGATGTGCCATGCATCACTCACAGCAAACCCGTCATGGAAAGAAGCAGTCTTGAATTCCGAGTATTTTTTTCTTTACCTCAAGTCATTGGCTTGATGTTCAGCTGGTAGAAATTACTGGAATATCTTTTTCCAATGATATCTGAAAATGTGAAGTTCTTTGATGGAGTGCCTGTTCCATCAGTGCTAACCCAGAATCCAGACTGTCCATCTACTTCTTTCCAGTTCTGGTGCTCTTGCTCATGCCTGTATTCATGTTTTTTGCCAGCATCACAGCCATGCAGAACCAATTCAAACCTCCAAGCAGATGAATTCACATGAAAAACTCACTCTTTTCTAAATTCTTTATGTTTAGATCTTTCAAGCCTTTCAGATCTTTCTCAATTAACACCTCTCCACTTAGCCTATTTTCCTTGTTTATTTGTTCATTTTGTTGTTGTTTTCTTTATTAATGAGATATTAATTGACAGTCTGTGATGTTTCTCATGCTTCAAGGTTTTTTCATCTCCCGATGAGCCTTGCTGAACATAAAATGAGAACAATGAACAAAGTCATTGTGAGAGGTAAACTAAAAAGAACTATAAAATGGTAAAGTCCAGAATCAACAGCAACAGATAAAAGATTAACATGATGCTGCTGTTGTGATGAGTTCATTATCACCATGTTCTAGTCAGAACAAAGGTGTGAAAGGAGATGAAGGTTTAACAAATTTAGAGTGTGACGTGAAAATAAATGAGATAATCACAGCCTATCCTAAATTGCTATGGGCTTCAGGACTTTTAAAATCCAGGCACAACCAAAAGTCAGGTACTTCCAAACTAACTGAAATCATTCATCTGTATAGACAGAAAGGTAAATTTACTAGTCTGAGTATCTGAGGTGCATCTCCTGACCTGGAGAGGAATTTTTGGAGCTCAGGTTTTTGAAAAGATGTGGTAATACTTGATTTTACTGTTTTAATGACAGAAAGTAATGGTCTTCATTTAATTGTCATCCGGTTCTTCAGATTTTTAACATTCTGGAAAATAGTTTGGATATTTAGCATTACTGAAGATAGACAGAGTTTTACAAACAGTGATTCTCCCCATTATCTTATAGAGGCTTCCAGGCTTATTTTGTTACTCTTTACCTCTATGCATTGTTCAGAAGGCCCATTATGAGTAGATGCATAGTTCTTACATAGCTGAGGCCGGATGTCACGAATTTCATACCTGTCGCCATGTGGCATGGTGTTACCTGTGAAAATTCATGCCTCCTGAAATTCTCCTCCTCTGTTTAAAACCAAAAAAGCATATGCTTTTTTTGCACATTTGCATGTCTTCCCATGCAAATTCTTTATTTTACCAAAACCGGAAAGGACTAGTAGGCGATTTCAGAGATTGTGCTCTGATATTTCTTTCAGCCAGGGCCAATGCCAACATCAAACTGTAAAAAATAACTTGAAAGTACAGAGAGCAGAGGGTATCACCTGCTGGTGTTGAGGTGAGAGCATTTTTTTATACTGATTCTTTTCTCTTTCACTTTCTGGTGGTGTAAAAAAACCGTGTCACTCAGTTTTAGAGATTGGTTCTGGGAGTAGGCAGTGGGCTTAACCAATCAGGAAATTAGAGTCCCTATCATGCAGCTTCTCTAGTGAATCACAGAAGGGAGTGAAACAAAGCAAAAGGGGATTTATTAAAGATAAAATTTAATTAAAAGGACAGAATATGAAATATAATAAATATTAAAATAAAGAAATGCCTTCTGGGGCAGGTAGTGACATGAACATGGGATTAGTTTTAATAAGGTGAATAACCCTTCACTAATATGAGTATTGGGGTCAGAGTCTAGCCTAAGCATATGAATATTTTCTTGGGTTCAGATTATTATTTTCCCAGATATGAAACATTCAGCTTTTTTTCTCTTCTAGCTGCGCATAATTTTGAAAATTGTTTGGCGGACAAAAAAGAAATAAGAATAGAAAACTTCAAGTTTGTGTTTCATAAGGAGGGAGAATTAAAGCCTCTTCTGTTTTAATTGAGCTCTTCAAGTTTCAGTTGAGATACCAGAAGTACCATTGGTGCACCAGAAGACACAAAAAAATGAGTTAACTCATGTTCCTGTACAAAAGTGGATGACAAGTAAAACTAAAATGGCAAGGCACATTATGCAGATTTTTTTGTGACTGGCAGTTAAAGATTTACATAAAATTAAAATAACCTTTAAAATTAGGACAACCAGGTCACTCTAATGTGATCTGAATTACTGAGCTAATGATATTCTTATCCTCATGTCTTCTAGCCACTGCTGCTGAAAATCCAAATCTGTGCAAGAAAAGTTAAGTTGGAAGAGCTACCCTGAGACAACTACCCCATACTTCATTGGTGGTACATCTGGAGCCAAAATACAGTTCTTAAGTAGATACTTATAGCCAGAAATGTCTACACCTAAAAATAAACAAAACAGCTATTATTTCATATTACTCTTCCTTCTACATTTCAGACCAGTGGAGTTTTTTATGCAGACAGAGATTTGATTTTGGTGCATATTCTTAATACACTATAAAAAAGAAGACTGCAAAGTCATCAGTTAAACAGCAGTAATGAAATTAGCAAATAATACTTAATTGATTTTCTGAAAAGTATAGTCAGGATCCAGCTGCATAAAAGGTACTTTTAGGCTGTACTACTGGTAAAAACAAACCCAAAACTGGATTAAGTGGCCAGCTGGGGATACTGACCCCATAATTGAAGACCTGAGTGGTAAACAAGTGTTTTAATTATCTCAATGAAAAGAGTGTCCGGGGGGGGGGAGAGGGGAGGAGTGACCAGAGTACATGGTATTCTGGCAGTCTTCTAAATATCCAATCATTGCTCGAGACTACAAATTAGAGGAATCATAAAGAATATATAATCTTTAAGATTTTATAATCTCATGTTTTCCATTTCAGGCTCTCCAATGGATGGCAGAATCCAGGCTACTAGTTGTAAATAACCAGGTATGCAGACTTCCTTGCTTTCAGGACAGGAATTTTAACTCTGTTGTGTGAGCGTGTCTCTTTGTCCTTTGTGTGGGAGGCTGTTTTTCCCAGTCTTTTAATGATAAAAATGGTGACAAATTTTTGTAAGGTTTCAATATGGTTGTTAGATGTGATTTGTCTGAATTTATCATTAAAAAAATTATATATAGTTGTCTACGAGCTTCTCTTCCTATTAGAGAATGCTTCCAGCCATATAGAAATACATACATATGTTTGCAACCTGTATACGTCTATAGGTAGATTTTTCATGAGTAACTGGATTCGTACACTCTAAACATTGGGCAGTGTTCACAGTGATGACTGTAGGGCACATGCATCTCAGTATTTTGTGCAATGATTTGGATGTAAGCACAAAATCACTGCTGATACAATGTATGGATGATGCAAGGATTGGTTGAGTGGTAAGTAATTACAGTAGTGTCTTGCATTTGTCTGGAATGATCTGAATTACAGTGGTTATATTTATGTGACTTGTGCGGGGTCTGTCTGTGCTCTGAGGCAGCCAGACGCCTGCAAGCTCCAATTCAAAGGCGGGCGATGCAGGCAGCCTAGCCAGGGTGTTTGAACTCTCAGCACTGTTCATTAGCTCATTGAGCTCACGGCCCCACTGCTCTTCACTGCACAGCCCCTCTTTGCTGCTGTCTGCGTTTGGAGTGTTAGTAGAAAGCATTTGTGTCTTCCTTAAAATCCCTTCACCCTTGATACTCTGGGCTCATTACAGCAAAATCAGTTTAAAAAGAAGAAAATGCAATTCTTTTCATCTTAATGAAAAGGAATTGGAGTCCTACCTGTAGCACAGGGGACTCAGCTAAGGTTCTTAAGGACAGACATTTGTTGTGCGGATTATATTGGATAAACAAACTTAGGTATGGAAAAAAATTAATTAAAATAAAGCTATCTTACGGTCTTCTAAACTCAGAAATAATGGACAGGAGCAGTTAGGTGGTGATAATCCTTTCAGGTGGCACTGAAAGTACAGATGCTTAAATGTTTTATCCTGATCTCATGCCCACAATAAAACAGAGAAGCTGAAAAATTATGAAAATAACAAGTCACAAATCCTGGGCAAAATTTTTATAGTGAAATAAAAGTCTCAGTCTCTTTGGTGTTTTCAGCAAAAGCGTGGGGCAAAACCTGATTATAGAATTCTATGTGAAAGATAAGAAAATACTGAATTTTGAAAGGTTCTTTTTTATTTCTTGGGGAAAGGTCTATCAAACACCTGAGCACCATGCAATCAAAAGTATGATTGCCTCACACAGGGGCATTAACCTAAGGACTTCAGATTGGGTTGTTGGAGACTGTAATAATATACTTGTGTATGTATATGTTTGTAAGCTGTGAAGATTAACTATTAGGCAAATGAAAATCAAGATCTCTCTTTGGGCAGAAGACCTGGGAGTAGGTGAAATGTAATATCTCTAGTACTGAAGAGTTCAAACTAAATTAGCTAACGCTCCCTTCTACCTTTAATAGCCACGAATCTATGTATTCTTATGCTTCAAGAGCATGTTAATGCATCATGTACATCTAGAAGCATTTTTATGTTTTAATGACACATTTGTCCCGAATACGTGGTGTGTGTGACCATGTGTGTTACTGTGATATATTAAAACTCCTGCAGCAATATCATGTCTCCCAGATGCAATATTGCAACCTGTATTTGCATAAGCACTTCAGCTATGGAACATTGTACATTTCCTTCTCTTATCAGCACAGATTTGCAGAATTCACTTACATACAAGTCTGCAGAGAATAAAAGACTACTTCAGGTTCCATAAAAGTTACGCTTAATGACTGTTTTGATTGCTGTGGTTTTCACCTCAATTTTTATGTTTAAGTATTCAATGCAATTCTTTCAAATCCTTCACAGGAGAATTTTACCTAAAATGATGCAGTAATCAAACTGGCTTTTTTTTACTTTTCAGTTTTTCATCCTGAATGTAACTAGCTTATTATTAGCCTGTTAGCACTGTTGCTTGTTAATTACTGTTTGTTAATTGGTTTTAAACTGGATTACTAGTAAACATTCCAATAGTCCCATATAAAAGAGAATCTAAAAAGAACACTTTTCAGTTGCTTTAAAAATCAAATCTAAAATGAACGGACTTTCTCATAGGTGTGTGTAGCAGTAGAAGCATACTGATAAATAAATGTACTGGGCTAAATTAAAAAATTATATTTTTAGTTAAAAACCTCCTGTGTTTGCTTTTCTCAGCCTAGGGGGAAATGTCAAAAGGTCTGACATACAGAAAAAAACTGCCACTCACCCAGTGAAAATCATCTCTTTTGAAGTTGCTGCAGTTAAGGCACTCTTAAATTTGGGTATCTAAAAAAAAAAAAAAGTAGCTAAATTTTAAAATATTTTCTATTATGTAAAAAGTTCTTATTAGTGGAGTCTGATATGGACACACAATGTGATAAATATTAACAAGCCACTTAGAGAATAAATATCTAAAAATTTAGTAAATAGACAGTTTCTAAGCAACTCAAGTCATCATGTTCCTCCCCAGGTTTCCATTCTAGATCTGTGTTCCACATTCCTTCTTCTCACTAGCACATTTTGACATTGACTGTTCTGCAGTGATATTTGAATTGAGTTTTTGCCTAGGAACCATAAGTTCAGACACTATATACTCATTTTTAGTACAATCTGTGACCACAAAGGACATGCAAGAAACTGTTTTTCATTTCCATTTTGACTGTGCAGTACAATTACCACAGTTCAGTCACCTTGGACATTTCATGCCACATTTCTGTCTTACATTTTCCTTATTTCCTGAACACTTCTTACGATACCCTTCTTCATAAAATATTCTATGAAGGCTTTAAATGAAAGGTGAAATATGGAATTATTTAAATCAGTAGAAAGGCTAAAAAGCTGCAGGGTAAAGCTGCCACTCAAAAGGAGCTTGGCAAGCTGGAAAAACCTCATGAAGCTCAATATAGAAAAGTGCAGAGCCTTGCACTTGGGACTCAGTATTCCCACACACCTCTGCAGTCTGGTTGCTGATGAGCCATGGGGTTATCCGGAGAGCCTGGAATACACATCGGAGATTTTGACTGGGCCAGGCCCTGAGCAACCTCATTCGACTCCAGAGTGGAATCAGGGTTGAAGCTGTTTTGAGTCAAGTGCTGGATGAAACATCTCCAAAAGTCCCTCCTGAAAAAAAACAAAATAAAAAATTCCATGTCTCTATCTCAGCACGGTTTCTTTCAGTGTCGTACCTGAAAGAGCAACAGTGGCTTTCAGAATTTGAGCACACAATGGAGTTACACATTCTGCCTCTTATATTCCCCTCCAAAAATATACGATAATTTGAAGTGCAAAAGAAAAGTGTTGTCTCCTCATTTTATTGATTTTTCATCTCTTAAAAATACAACTGAAAAAAATGTCTTTCTTCCATGATTAGATCTGAAATGCCACGAGACTACCGAGCAGGTTGCTCTTTCTCAACTATAAATTTTATTGCTACCACTTCCCAAGTTCTCTACTAAACATGGACAGCTTGTGAAATACTTCAACCTGTCTGGCTTCTGACAGGGCTTCCTACAAAACTCTGAGTTATCCAAGAACACGCTGTAGCTGTCATGACTATCACTCCACAACCCTTACTTCTTTGGAAAAATCCAGTGGGAATCACAAAATAACAGCAACATTAGCCAAAGTCCATCTTTCTGTGAAGAGCACACAAGCAGAATTTACTTTTGTGTCATAACTCTGAATCTGGGAATAATGCTGCTCTAAATTTCATATGAATGACCAGACTACTGCAACCATTAGAATACATACATACATTTTTTCAGGAAAACACAGGTAAAGATCAGACACTGTCTAAAAAAATAAAACAAAGAGAACCTTACTGCTAAGTATGTTATTTAATAGCTATTGATAATGACATAAATCGAGCATATGGGGTTTTTAATCTACTGCTAATAGGAATAATAATATTGATGATGAAGACGAATCATTTAATACTGTTCTATCTAGCTTTGCACTAGATATGCTCTGTGACTTGGACACCACTATGGAAAATCCAGGTTACACAAGGAAATATTGAATTTGTGTCAAGAAAACTGCTTACATAGTAATACACGTATTGGCTTAATCAAAAAATGCAAAATGACTGTGCTTTATAACACTTAGAAGATCATTAGACTTAGTATCTCTCTGCTGACATATTAACCTTTCTACAGCCATGGCAATATATACTTGTCAGGGGTGGTTTTCCTTGGATTTTGTCTTTTAGTAAATATAAGGTTAAACAACTTAACTTTGACTTTCAAAAAGCAGTTATATTGGGATTGTTGGATATGATTTTAAGACTATGAAGATTTAGATGTGTTCCAATATTTTTAAATTGCTGGAACCATAGAAATTACATGTATTTTTCTTCATGGCTTCCCCACAGTTTTCTCCATCTGTTTTTTTTTTAAGTGCTCCAACTTCCATTAGGTTAAAGATTTTACAGCGCAGACCGTTTTTCTAGAGTTTCTGATGTCAAATCTCTCCAGAGTCACATTAACGAATTACAGATATGTGTAATATGCTTTCAAAATACATAAACCTGGCATTCCTTGAGAGAATTTTCTTGCCAGTACATTGATTAGGAAAATGTTCCTTAATACTATCTCTTTAAATTACCACTGTTTAATTAGGTATTATTGCTGAATTAGGGATTGATTTCTTATGTCAGGGTATATTGGTCCAGGCTCTCACCCCTTGTAGCCAAGTTTTCTCAGAATAAAACCAGAGTGAGGTGACCTTGGATCCTGGCAATGCTGGATGCCAGCTGATCCAATGGTTAAAGGCCAGGGGAATACAAAAGTTATTCCAATTCATTTTAGTTGCCAAAAGCAGATTGAGATTGTCCAGGTAGACCTATCAGCTTAGTGGAGAAAGCCTTTTCCTTTTTAGGGATTATTATGAAAGTTCTATGTTCTCAAATTTCCTCCAAAAAAATACTTTTGCTGCAGAGCTATTGAGCTGGAAGTGTCTTTGTTTTGGGGGAGATTAAGCACTGCTGGCATAATCCACTGACTTCTGCACTAAAAATGTGGTTCCTATTTTGAATAGTCACCTCTCTATTGAATTAACTACACTTCTAGCAAATATTTGGACACATACCTTTTGTTTCTTTGGAATGAGAACTGAATTGATCTATAGGCAAGATAATCCATATCTCTAGGGTTCTCAAAACAAAAAACTGCACCACAAGTATTTCTGAAAACTGTTAAAAAAGATGCAGTGAAGAAATAGACATATCAGAAAGTTCAGCAATCTTCTGGTTCTCTTGTTCAAATTACAATTTATGGGAGAAAATGGCTACAGTAGAGTAAGAACGAAATCCATAGAATGAAGGCAAAAGGTCTCAGTTTCTAAAACATGCCAAAGAACATACAATGAGATCGTATTATTCTCCCGAGCTTCCAAATTCACAGGGCTAGATTTTACTGTCATCAACTTGAGCAATTATTGAAGGAATTTCTGTGGTGCAGCAGAACATAGACCTAAACTCTCAGTTCATAGTCATCCTTTTAACATTTCTGCTTTCATCAAATACGTGGTTTAGACATGATTAAGAAATAAAGCTACAAAAACAACAGAAAATAGCCTGCTATTGTAACATTTCTTGCCAAGAGGAAACCAAATACTGCAAAATAGCACTCAAAGAGATGCAGATGTTTGAGTCTGTGCTTTGGACTTCTATGAATTTAAGAAGTACAGATGCTTAAGAAGGACAGATGCTTAAGATTAAGAAAAAAAGAAAAAAACAAAGATAATAACAAAATGAATTTGTGCATGCTTACCCAAGGTGACTGATATGCAGGTAGTGAATGCATCATTGAATGATTTTTTTGTCCTAGCACCATCAGAAAAAAAGAGCCTTCCATTTCCTGTTAAGAAAATAAAATTAGTTCCACGCAATACTGACCTTTTACTAGTTTAACTTTCCCAGAACCCTTCGGTATAATTATTTTAAGAAGGTGATCAGTAATGACAGTATCTAATACAATGATGTCTATAACTCAGCATCTCCTATACCAACAAAACGATAATCATTACAAAGGACTTGCCTGCGGTGTTCTCTATTCCCATGGCGGAGGGTAATGACTGGAGAAATTCAATATTGGGTCTAAGTTGCAGCTTCTTCAGAAAGAAAAGGGATGAACATCTCAGAGAACTGAAAGAGCTGCATAATCAATGGATCTTCTCTTATGTTGCATGTGGTGAATGAAAAATAATAAAACATTAGATGTGTCTGATATTTGAATTCAGGATCCATCATTTCACTGGTTCACAGTCATTATTTGATCTACATAATTATGCTGAACATTTGAATTAAACTAAGAATAATTAAATAAGAAAATGAGCTGAACCTCATTTCAAAAGAAGACAGCTACAGTTAGAAAATATTTTTGCATGTATACCTTAAGTTTGTATGACAATGGAAATATGATTATATCCAAAAATAGGAAGTAATGTATGCATCCACTATTTTCAGATGTTACATCAGAGAATAAAGAAATAGTGAAAAAATAGCAAGTGATCCCCCAACAACAACAACAACAACAACA
>VZTA01022834.1:46299-143340 GCA_013398855.1 Mohoua ochrocephala | reverse complement strand
AAAAAAAAAAAAAAAGACTTGTTAATTTTTTTTTTAATGGATCGGTTTCCCTGTCCAGTTCACTGCTAAGCTGTGGGTACAGTGGTACCAGCACAGCACCAAGAGGGGCAGGGGGCAGTGGCTGGAGATAAGGACATTTGAGCCAGTATTGCCTTCAAAGAAATTCACGTGGCATCCTTCTTCAGGGGGAGAATTCAGTCCTTGAGAAGAGTCCGTGCTCCTCATCTAAATGAGACAGCAGCTCAAAACCTGCCATGCGTGAGCTGCACTGTGACCCCAATGCCTGTGAAAGCACTCTGGCTGTGACCACTCTCACCCCTAATCTGATCCCTGAAAACCAAGCCTTAGAAGATGTATAAAGTACTTACTCACTTCTGAACATGCTTTAAAGCTACCCCTTGGAGCAGATGGAGTTTATTTTGTAATCTCTGTACAGCAGCTGAGTGACAAAAAATATACTGCAGTGCAGTCCAGAGTCAGTGTTTTCCTTCAAATTATTTGAAATATTATAAAAATTACTTTCTCTAATCGAGACACCCTTTCCTGTCCAAAGGGAAAGGTTAAGTTATTGTCAATGATGTTTGATTAAATATTTGCTAATTTATTTTTCATTAGTAGATGTATTTGTTAGTCCCTGAGATAGCCTCAAGAACTCAGCACTAGAAAATCTTTGACTATCCTTTTACAGATTTATAAATGTTTTAGTGATCTAATCAAAGTAAAGGAACAATGGACTATGATTAAAGTAAGCATTATAAAAAGAGCTAGTGAACAGCTAGTCTATCTTTGCACAATCTATTTTTGAATAATTTTGAAAAAGAATTAATTCCTTAATTTCAGTCTGTTTGGAAATAATTTATGAACAGAATTAGGACAGACATTCTTGAATATGTTAATTTTTGTAAGTTTTTTCCCCAGTACTAACAAATGTTAAAAATGAAATTTTTTAGAAAATATATCCCCATTTCAGCTGGAACTTCTCACAGAGAAGAATGTGACACAATCTGGAAGCCCATTTTTTTATCTTGTTTTTCCAGAAATTGGGACAACTGAAAGTGGAGAGTGAGGGGGAAAGAGGCTCTACACTATTCTGTATTAAGAACATAATATTATAATATTATATAAATTCTTTATCTGTGTATTATAATAAGAGCTCTATAGTATCATTCCATAGTGACTTTACTTTTTAAAATTTAACATGTACTTGAAAAGATGAACAGAAGATTTGATGGTGTACTTCAGTTACCACTTACTTATTTCCACATAATATATGCTTTAGCTGATTTTACTTGCACTTTGGCTTTTTATGGTAATTGCCTACTTATCCTGTTCTCATCAACTAATCGGGAGTAATTATTACATCTCTAATTGACCAACAATAACTACTGTATCTTCTTTTGCTAATTAAAGGCTTGTTTAGGAGAATATTTAATTTGCTCTAGTAACTTTTTCTTCTTGGCGAGCAAGTCAACGTATTCATTATATTATTATTTTTTATTTTTATTCTGCTTGTAGGAGGCAGTGCATGCAAAGCTCCCTAAGAAGATTATGTATAACACCTTATATCTGCCATAAAAGGGCTCAGCTGAGGCTTATGTTGTTGTTAAATGTCTTGTAATAGGAATCTGTGACAAAGTTTCAGTTACGATATGGAAAACATTCTAGCACTGGAAAAACTCAAGAAAATAAAATTATTTGTACCACAGATGATTTGTTAGGGATCTCATTTTGGGCTAACTCCCAGCTTACACATTCTTTAATGAGATCCCAAAGATAACATCGTATTGGTGAAGTCACGGCTCTTTGTTCACAATGCAAAGGTGACAGTCACCATCAGGCAGAGCTGTCCTCAGGCCTCTAAAATTAAGTGATTTCAGTCATCTTGGAAGTTGGACTGAAGCAGAGGAGGGAACAAGGAGACTCCCCTGGGTACTTTTCCACCACACAAGCTCTGCAAGAGCGCTGGTGCTCCTGCCATGCACAGAAGTAGGCGATGTACAGGAATCTCTGGGGAGATGCTCTGAAGATGCTCATGGAAGGGAGCCTTCACACCCACATCCAAGCAGTGTCTGGAAAGTCCAGTGGCAGCCTCGGGTATACAACCAGAAAATGACATGATTTCACATCCAGTTCCTAGTGTTACCACTTCTTGCCACAGACACAACACTGATTTGGCATTGCCTAGTCCTCAGATTTAGCAAATCTGTGTTTAGGGATGAGCAAATTATATTTAACCTCATCTTAGTGTAATTTAGTTCCATGAGCTACACCACAACTCACAAGTTAGACTTGTGTAAAACCCAAGGAACCACACTTCCCGTAGTGCTGACTCAGAAATTGAGGACTGCATGGTTTATTTGTTCAAGTGTTAAAGGCCCACAGTTGCTTCAGTTAGAGATCCTAAAAAAGTGCACTCTCGCATCATTCCCCCATGCAGGACAATTTATGTATGCTCCTGAACCAGGACAACGTACGCAAGCTCAGCCTGTTGACAAAAAGGAAGAGGTCAATAGGCATTTGGGACTCCACAAAGCATCATCTGGGAGTTACAGAACTACAAAATAAAGTTCTTCATATTTTCTCCCTAATCAATTATTGTTAATAAGTTAAAATACTAGGAAACATTGGCCTTAGTCTTACAATATCTGAAGGGGAAAAAAATCTTTTTTAATACACCCAAGGGCTTTTTTTTTCAGGGAAGATTATCTTTCTTTGAAGAAGACAAGGACATTTCATTCTTACAGAAATGTCTACAAGTAAGTGTATTACAACAGAAAATAGGGCCAAAGAAACATGCTCGGCATAAGGTTGAAAAGATTTAAACTGTGTGGCATGCAGCATAATAAATAAAATCTTTTTTTACTGAAAAGAATGAGCTGTTCTGCCTGACCTTGGTCAAATTAGAGTGGTTTTCACTCGTAATAAACTACTGGTGTTGTCTCTGAAAGGCCACACCCTCCATAAGCGGCAACCTTCATTTCCCTTCCAGCAGCCTAGGAAGCACAGGGGGCCTTTTGAATGTGGGAATGCTTTTTTCCTGCTATTCTGAAAATTAATCTGTGCCTTATTTAAAGGAGAGTGCCATTTTGGAATCAAAACTAAAGCAGCACCATCTCGCCTCCCATGTGATGCTTCTGTAGTTCAGGTTCTGGAAGTGCACAGGTTATTTTTGTCTCGGTATGTCAGTTTTGCCGCATGAGGGCAGCTGTTTATTTCCAGTAATAGGTGATCCTTGGAATCTCTCCAAGCTGTAGTAGTTGTACCTGACCATGTGCTTACAGGAGAGAGGATTGTCGTGTTGTGTTTTATGTGTGTCCTTGGTCTTGAACATTTACTGCTGGAACTGAACAACTTGGCCTGTTCTTATCTGTAAAGGCAGAAGAGCATGAAGTCTGTTTCTGAAGGAAGACTTAAAAGGAAAATAAATCCAGGATCCTTCTAGCAGCTAGAATGGAATTAATTGGAATAAATAATAAATGCTAAATATCATATTGAGCTGGAAACAGCTGGTTTGAATACGAAGAAGCTTAAAAAAGATATATAAGACATTCTCTGTGATTGGGAGAGAGAGCTTCAAAGTGTTTTTTGTCCTAACACACAATTATTTCATACTAAGTTACATATAATAATAATTGTAACATACAAGTATTTTATTCTATTTCTAACTACAGACAATTAAAATGGGAGATGGAGAATTGAGCATGAGATAAAGGGGTAGCAAATCCTCATAAATAAAGTGAAGGTTCCCAATGCAGTGGTCTATAAGAACTAAGTAGACCCAGTTCTCCCTACTTGGACATATTTCTTAACTTATTCTAGGAAAACCAAAACCATTGAGGAGCTGCAGCTCAAACAGTCTTGCTAGAACATCTAACATGGCTGGTTCTGAAGTTTCTCTTTGGAAGCAGAACATGTTTCTAGCACCCCCAAGCTGATTTCAGGATATTGCAGAATCTGCTTGTGAATTCAACACCAAATTAAAGGTGACTGTGCTGAATCTAAGTCACAGGCTTTATTCAAATTAATTGGTTTTTTAAAAGAAGTAGTCAGACTGGGTTAACTGGGTGTATTAATTAATAGTGACTCGAGCATCTGTAGTTTTTACACACAGCTAATTCTTGGGTTTCATAAATGTGTAACTTATGAGCTAAATCTACAAAATTGTCCCCTACCACTCAGCTGATTAATATCTTACCCAATGTAAGGTTTCATGCCAATAAATGTATGTTTAAGCAGGCAATGTAGCTGAATAAAAACAATACTTATAGATATAATATGAATAAATAATAATATAATAACAATATAATCGGAATAAAAACAGATTTCCCCACTTGTTCAATTGAGAGTGGCTGACTTGAACACAAAGCTGGAAAAAGACCGTGCAAATAGGTAACTTCAAAAGAGTATTCATAAAAATTTGGATTCAAAATATCCAGAAGAGCTTGTTTTCATGCTCAGAATATCAGTACATTTGAAGCTACACAAGATGCAGAGGGAGAATTGTAAAGCTGAAGGGAAAAATTGCTGTGATAGGCGAAAAGCAGCTATTTCTCATTTTATATTGAAATTCAAACCATTTGGGGCCTGAGTCCTTAGGCAATTTTCTACATAGGAATTCATTTAATGATGTTATTATTTTCCCCTCATATTGATGAAATGGAAGACATTATACTTTTAAATACTCCTTTCATATGTGGAAAAGATCAGAGAACATTGAACTGCTCCAGATCTGATTTTCTGCTAGAGCAGAACAGGATTTCTGGCCAGCTCAGTGCAGTACGAAGCATAACCATCCATTCAAAGAGTAGAACAGTAATGTTAACATTCTCTCTTCACTACAGGCAGCCCGAATAGTTTAGTATCAGAGAGTCATAAAATATGTGATGTTGGAAGGGACCCATCAGGATCATTGAGTCCAACTCCTGCCCTGCACAGGATACCCCAGGAGTCACACCCTGTGCCTGAGAGCATTGTTGAAATGTTTCTTGTACTCTATCAGGTTTGGTGCTGTGACCACTTCCCTGGGGTTCCAGTGCCCAACCACCCTCTGGATGAAGAAATTTTTCCAAGTTTCCACATCCAACCTAAACCTCCCCTGACTCATCTTCATGCCATTCCCTTAGGTCCCATCACTGGTCACCACAGAGAAGAGATCAGTGCCTGCCCCTCCTCTTCCCATCACGTGGAAGTGGCAACTGCAATGAGGTCTTCCCTCAGTCTCCTTCAGGCTGAAACTCGATCGGTTCACGGTTACTGTGGCCAAGATGGCCACTCAGCACTTTGCCCATGACATCCACTCTATTGACAAGCAGCAGATCAAGGAGAGTATCTTCCCGAGTAGGCTCCCTTAGGACCTTCCATCCAAAGATTTTAGAAACCTGTCATCCAGGTTTTAGAAACCATGTGGCCTGGGTGATGCTCCCAAATAGTTTCTGGCAAGCCGAAGCCCCCCATCAGGACAAGGGCAGTTCCCGTGGAAGTGTCCCTTATTTCCTCAAAGAATAATTCATCAGCGTCAGCATCCTGGCTGGGAGGTCTGTAGTAGACTCCCACATCCACATTTTTTGTTTGTTCCTTGATTCTTATCCAGAGGCTCTTAACTGTGTCATTGCCAGCTGTGAGCTCCATACATTCCTTTCATTGCATACAATGCCAACCTTGGCCCTTTTTGGCCTGCCTATCCCTCCTAAAGGACCTGAAACCATCAAATAGGAGACTCCAGTCACAGGACTCTTCCTGCCAGGTTTTACCTATGCCGGTGATGTCAAATCTCTGGTACTGGGCCAAAGTTTCAAGCTCATCTTGTTTGTTCCTCATGCTGCTGTTAGTGTACAAACATTCGAGGTATGGTACTTTGTAGCCAACACCTTGAGGAGCAGATTGAGGGGTCCCATTAGCGTTCATTTCCTCAAGTTTTGGCACACCATCCTGTTGCTCGTCACTAGCAAGCCAGTAAAACCATCGCATTACCTAAGGGCCACTGTAATAAAAAACCAAAATCATATACGTTTAACTGAAAAACATAGAAGTGTAAATACATTGAACAAAGTCTTCACCACTTAAAAACAAAATACTGACACGGACTTAAAACCAGATTTTCAAAAGCAATCACTGCCAAAACAAGCTAAGCATATCCTTGTAGGCTAGTTTATACCACACTTATATCAGAGTTTCCCCAAACGAAGTGCAATGAAAATCAAAGTACCGTGCATTTCTCAACAAGTTTTGTACTGACATAAACTGAAAAGGAAGTTACTGGGGTGTAGTCTGTGAACCAGTGTGGGTTTGGCTGCTCAGTTATACATGTCCCTGGAAGAGTGTAGGACATATTATTCCTTATATACTTTATTCCTACCCTCTTTGCCCTGTTTTTCATGGTTGAATTTTCCCAATATTTGAACAAAATCTGTTCCAACCTCTCATTATCCTGGTCACCTGCCTCTGAATCTTGCCACATTTTCCTGTGCTGTCCCCATCCTATCACATTTTGCTGTGCTGGTCTGAGAATGGATCTGCACCCAGTGTTCACACTGAGGTGTCACGGCAGCTGTGTGTGTAATGGTTCACAATGTTCTCTGCTTTATTCACTTTTTTTTTTTTTTTCCCTAAAAATATTTGGGGTTTGTGACTACAGAAGAAAATAAAGCTGAATTTCATAAAAATACTCAAAAATAAGATTCTCAGCGTAAGAGTTAATTCATTACCTACCGTTATGTATGTTAAATTGCAATTATTTTTCTTCCTTCATTTACCGTTCTGCATGTATCAACACGGATCTCAATCTGCTATTTTACCACCCAGTCCTTGCGAGCACCTTCTGCATCTTTTTGTCATTACCCTTGCCTTCGTTATCCTCAGTAACTTAGCACACTGTGTCACTTCAGTGCTCATTCTTTTTTTCAGATCGCTGATGAATACATCCCCCTGGGACTCCACGGTGATTTTCTTCCAGTAAGAAAACTGACCATTAGCTCCTACTCTCCATTCTATAAGCTGTTGCTGTGCGTGGTAAGTGTGCAGAGTGGGAGGCTTCTTTATATACTTACACTTTTTAAAAATTATTGCATCAAATTTATAAGTATGTCTAATATATAGATGATATTTTAATATTATAAATATATTCCTGAAAAGACACTCAGCAATTACGCTTTTAAAATTAACTTTTTTTTTTTTCCTCTTGTAGGAAGTATTTTAGATTTGCCCTCTGTCAAACCTTGACATTTTTGGTCTGCTTCTATTTTTTATGTATGTGAATCACTCGCCTTTCAATACCAAACTGTCAGAGACTTGTGTATTTTGAAAAGAAGCCAAGTTTCAGTATCATTATACTTACACATTCACCCTGAGGCATAATTGTTCTAATACACAATTTTCATCCTGCAATTTAAAGGAAAGTTAGTGTGTCTTTCTGCCTTCCAGTAACTGTCACAGGATTTTCAGTATGCACTGGGTAACACGAGACCTTTCCTGTTCCCATGGAAATCAATAGTAACACTTCATACCCATTAAACTCTATCAGAGATAAAAAATGGGATCTACGTAATTAGGACCCATTTTTGTTTGATCACTGGTTCATTTGAAATCAGGAGAACTGTTAGCCAGGAATGCACAGGGTGGGTTGCCATGAGCTAAAATTTTCAGACAACAAAAATAAAGGTGAAATGCTGGGATCCCACCTGTTGGGACCCATCCCACTCCCGCCCCCTCACCAGGCACATCATGCCGTGCTGGGGAATGCCAAGCTGAAGGAAAAGGGACTCACCCGGGTCCAAATGCACCCCCGGGAGCAGTGATGCCTGAGGCTCATCCAGGGACAGCAAGAGACACCAAGCAAGCAAACCCTGTGTTTGCAGCTGTGCTGAATGAGAAGTTCACTGAGTCCAGGCACGGGAGACCTGAGCAAAGGTAAACCACCTCTCGGTTTTTCTGGCCTCATACCTAACCTGAGCACTGCTCAGCATCATGACACCTAATTCAGAGTGTGACACTTCCATGGGTGCCAAAGGACCAATCCAGGATAGAGAGTAAAAGTAATGGAAATTTGCCATCCATGCACCTATTCTTCAGGTTTCTGCATCAGGGTAGTGTGTCTCAGAGGTTCTTCTCTTAGGAGAGATTTAAGGCAGTTTCAAGCCACTTCTCTGAAACAATGAAGCCAAGGATCTGCCATTTTAGGTGGGCTGTCATCATCTTTTGGTTGGCAAAATAAATTATGTTTAGTTGAAATAAAAATAGGGAAAAATAAATGTATTTTCCTTAAAAATCCCCCAGTTTTGAAAGATTTGCAAAAGTTAGAACATCACATACAGGATTAGTCATAGACTGCTGTAACTACAAGTTATTATTTAAAAAAAGGGAAGAAGAATTTGCCAGGTTTACCAGAACCTGAAAAATACAGAATCAACCCAGTAGTAATATGGCACACTAAAAAGGCACAAAGTAACATAAAAAGTCAGTAAGATAATGAAATCAATTTATTCACCTCTCAAAGGAATATAATACAAACATTGGTCACATACAGTGTATTCAGGAACTTAAGATCCAAGCCTCACAGTAAGTGCCTTAGGATCACTGCAAGGTTTCTTGACAGTGTAAGTATTTTGACTCCAATGAAGGTAGTTTAAAGCTTTGTAGAAACACACAACTACTCTGCTTTTTTGCTGTGAGTCAAAGATGCAGCTCTAAGTAATGAATTGTAACTGCACCCCATGTAGCTACACCGGTCAACTCTTGCAGTCTTCGATATGTCTTTTAGTTGTATTTAAATGAACTAGTGTAAATATAATTTTCTAAAACTATGAATATCCAGTTATTTTTTTAGCAGCACATTTCTTTATTTTGTGTATTTTTCTAGAACTAAAACATAATCTAAGACACACTATCTAAAAATAAAATACCTGTTATGCACATGCTGTGCACATGAAGTAAAAATCAAATACTTTTTTTTACTGTCCATGCAGTTCAGTTTTTTTTTTTTTTTTTTTTTTTTTTTTTTTTTTTTAACTTAATGAGTATCTAAAAAGAACAGAAGCAAGCAGGAAGGCACTAACTTGCCAGTCCACCCGACCCCAAACACAATTTTAAAACACCAGTCTCAATTCTTGCAGACATCCTCAACTCTAACCCCATATTCAGTTTTAGTATTACTTGTGATTACAGCGTCGTTAACTAAAAGCAGGCAAAGTACAGTTTCCTTACAAATCTCTGAAGCAGAATAAAATAGTTTGCACTGAAAATTCCTAAAGATTGGTATATAATTGGTATCAATTTAATTCTTGATAAAGCTCACTGTGACTTGCAGAATTTCAGATTTGTGGTTCTCCTTATGTTCCAGCTGTGCTTGGGATCCATAAAACTCTCAGATTTAGAAACTAGCACTTCTGTAGAAGATGTTCTGGGAAACTTTACTGTGAATGTTGCCAAAACGTTAATAAAAGCCTCTAAATATAAAATAATGACCTGGATATCCTGAAAGCAGCATTGTATGGACATTGTAGGGCCACTACAAATCCTGCAAAACCTACAAAGCTAATTAAAAATTCTGTTCAATAGAAAAAAACAACATGACAGAGATAAGTACCTATGAAAAACCATTTTATTTTTACATCGTGTTGATGCTCTATGAACTAGAACACACTTTGTAATTAAAATATTCCAAGACCGCATCCCTACCTACCTCACTTTTGTTTTCACCTGTCTTGCTCTCCAATTTTTCATCCCTTAGTTTTCTTCACAGCAAGCCATTGATCCTGCAAGCTGTAACTTTCCTGTTATTGAGCTTAAAAAAAATCTGCATTTTACAAGTCTGATTTTGTACTGAACAGGTCTAAAATAGCAGAATAAGTTATTAAAATAAGCATAATTGTATAAACAAAATGTTCTGCCTGTTCTTTAGAATGTATTACACCTATGAAATGACTAAAGAAAAAAGAAAAGAGCACATTCTTAGCACAACTTTTACCTTGCCTGGTTATCATAATATTTTTACAGTTGTAGGAGACAACTAGAAAGAAGCAAAATAATTTAAATAGCGATTCCTACCTCGATACATTTCACAGATCTTTGCTATCTTCTCAGTCGTCAAGTACATGGACCTATTTTGGTGCTCTTGCTTTAGTATTTGTTTTGATTTCTTTTCAACACAATCATTATGAAAACGGACCTGTTTAAAAAGCTTGCAACACCATGTGGAAAGGCATTTTTAGAAAACGTACTTTTTAAAAAAGTGAAGTCCAAACATCAGAAAGTCTGCCTGTATTTGACTATAAGGAAAAGCAAATGAGTTTTGATAAAGCTACTGAGATGGAATAAATTTATATAAATATAACTTCATATGACAGGTCACAGTAGTTCTGGTAGCCAGAGAATATTTTCATTCTTCTGAGCCAATTAGTATCCCTCAAACAAAGCCTGTTACGAGGATCAAACCATAAGATAATCTATTGAACTATTATAAGGTGTTTATAAGGGATAGGACATGTTGCAGTGGGCTGAATACAACCTTTACCTACGGAATAACCCTGGTGGATGTGAATAACGTTATGCAGAAATACAACAGAATGAGTTACAAGATGGAAGCATAGTAAGGGAATCTGTGAGCAATAGGCATCTATTCCCAATGCATTTGAGGTTATTCTGCTGAAGCTAACAGGGTAGAAAAGCAAGGAAAGTTCTGATCCTGTGATTATTGCCAACCTCTTTCCTGTAGAACCAATACTGCTGTAAAACAGGAGCAGCAGTAGGTATAAAGGAAAAATAATGCAAGGTAAAGTTTAGAGGGTTTTTTACATCAACAGTTTTGTCAATAATTTTGGTGTGACTGACTTCACCAAAATGTTGTTAAGACCAAGCTGGAAGTCAATTCAAACATTTCCATATGATTCCTGTTGAGTTCCAGAAGTAAAAGAGGTTCAGGTCTTTCTGAATTTAATGGAAAGTATGGTTCAAACCAAGCCTACAGACTATCCCATGAGATAAGTCTGATTGTCAAGAGCTTTATTTTCAATAGATGAGGCAGATATCATCTACTTGATATTTCATCGGCTTCTTAGCCTAGGTGCAAAGAAGGAAATTCAGTTCCAGAGCACTTCCCAGGAAAGCTTTGTATTTTCTTTATCTTATTTTTATTATTTTTATTTTAAACTAAGGTAAAGCTTGTATGCATCTAACTTAGACATGTGAAGTTTTAGTACAGAAAACATAAAAGAAGTGTCTTTCAGGTTTTGTTTTTTTTTTTTCTAGGTAAAGGTAGATAAATGTCAAGAAAACTCTTTAATTTTATATTCTAAAAAAGAATGATTTATGGGGAAGACAAATCAAATTACTTACCTATAGCGGGAGATTTTTGAAGGCAGTTCCTTGTTTCTCTAAAGGTAACACTGAAAAATCTCTGATTATTTACCAATTTGTACTACAAAGTTAGGAGGCAGAAACGCCATTATTATTCCACTCTATTAAGAAGAAGAAAAAAAAAAAAAAGACTGTGAAGAAAATTAACCATCAGAAACATAGAGATGAAAAGAAAAATATTCACCTTTACCTCACCTATCAAAAGCCCCCAGAAGTTTCAAATGAGAAAAACAGGTAAGCTGCACCTTCTGGAAGAAACACTGCTAAATTCGCAGAAGTAGAGTTTCTAAAAGGGTGATGTCATTCCTTTGGATTCCTGGTCCCTTTGGTTCCCAACAGAGCCAGCCATGTGTTTGCATCTTTTAGCATGGAAGTACAGGTATGAGTCTGACCATTTGCATAACTGAGCTGGAAGGACTGTGGATACTTTCCTGGGGTTCAGTGCTCTGAGCAGCCCAGGACTGCAGTATTTGCTTTCAGCATAAGCGACAGCTTCAGCTCACTTAATTCAGCAGTCTTCTGTCCACCCCGGTGGAGAAAAATGTGTTCACTAAATACTAAGCCTTAGAACTACTGGTCACCCCTGTATGGCAGAAGGATGCTGTGGGCACACAGCAGATGATGTAGGATGGAAATGTGTGCACATGAACCCAGAGGTACGGATCATGAATCCATAATGCAGAAATGGAAATGCCCATTTAGGAGCACACAGCTGGGAAAGGTTTAAAGCAGAGGGGACAGGGTAAATGCACCGACAGCAAAGTCTCACTATTTCTATTTTATTGAGCACTGAATTATTATTTGAATATAAAATAAAGGACTTTTAAACATTAACTAAGGCAGTTTACACCAAATTTAAAAGAAGGTTATTTTATGGGAGATCAGATGAAGTTTGTACCATAAAGAACTTCGTCGAGTTCCTTAAATCCTGGGTATGTGTTGAAACTGAATTGAGGAAACAAAATCTGTATGATTTGAAGTCAAAAATTCTACAGAAAAGCTTTAAGGGATCACTCATTAGATAAAATGGCTCTGTAAAACTGTCTCATATACGTGATTTTTCTTAACTCATACCTTTCTGTCTTTCACGTGCCCAACACAATGCATCTGAACGTCTGCTTGAATACTCCATTATTGTAATTGATTATCATCGATGGCTAAAAGGAAGGTAAAATGATTGCACATCTCAAGAGAATATGATCTATATTTGTTTAGGTCTGTAGAATTAGCTTGTCCAAAAAGGAACTGTTAAAAAGTCTAATAAAACCATAAGATCAGTTCCTCAAAGTGATAGTTAAATCAATAACATGTGCAACCTATTATTCTGATTGACATAAACCTTGAGTAGTCTGTCAGCAGAAGGTTATGCTATGAAACATAATTAAAGAAACATAAAATTGATTACATATCTAGGTCTTGAAACTGGAAAGGATTTTTGATTATTTTTCAAATATTGAAGTGTTTCTCTTCTGTTTGCACCAAATCAGTAGAAAAATCTCTTTTGCAATTTTAACATGTAACTCCTAAATTTGCTTTTATAACAAGAACGTACTTTTGCACCCTAAGAACAGGTTATGAATAGATAAGTGATATTCTTTGAAAATAGCAGTTTGAAATGTATGGTAATGACATCCAGCTGAATACTTCCTAATACATTCTCTGCTTAAATTTCTGTGTCACTCTAAGAGGGCTGTGTGTAAATTAAAACTGTAGAATACAAGTAATTTCTAAACTTATTTAAGATAGGTTTACTCTGAACTTTACAGGACAACAAGAACAAGGCATGTATCTTACTTTCATGTAAATCTCTGGGATGATTTGGATTATAATGGGTCCTGAATAAGGGAGAATCCCTACAGTGTTACATCTGACAAAGTCTTTAAATGGAGCTAGGTAAGATGTCATTGTCAAAGCCTATTTATTTTTCTTTTTGTAGAAAAGAAAGTAATTTTATTGGTCTTTATGCAGACATCAGGGTAAGATGATCAGAGATCTGGTTTCAGATGTATGTCTGAAGACACTTTAAATAGGTCAGTTACCTATTGTACAAATCAGTTTGCCTTTTTTGTAAAACGAGAATAATACAAGAGATAAAAACCTAATAATACATTATAATAATATTTATATTATCAGCAGTTTTTTATTTGCAAGACTTCTTATATAATATGCCTCAGTTGCACTGAAGTTGTGTGGCCACTCTCCCAGAACTATGATTAATCTATGGCTATAATGAAAAGACTACCTGGATCTCATTCTCTTTTTATTATACATTTTTTATAATAGCAACTTCAAAGCTTTCAGTGCAAAGACATAATATTCATGTACCCTGACAGGAGAATAGAGCTTGTTGTATATCCTTCCCACCCAGTGCTTCTTCTCTGTCTGATTTTGTTTGTTGGTAGAAGTGTTAAATTGATGAGAAAGTAATCATTATTCAGCATCATAATCAAAAGCCATCTTTGCATAGGACACTTGTCTAATTTAATCTTTTTGAAATCCATTTTAAACTGCCTTTTTTCCCCAAATGAAGAGAATGGCATTTCCATGAGCTGCATTAGTTCTATCATTTCAATTGCATCAGAGTGGTTAATAGCATACATTGTGCAAGATGAGGGGAGGGAAGCAGGGGTAACAAATGATTCCTAAATTCTCATCTGCTTTCACTGATAGCCAAAGGTAGCAGCTGAAGAAAATAAAGCATCATGCACAAATTCTGTCAGGCATGCAGGCAGTCAGACTATGAATTTCAGGACTGTCAAGACTGCATGTTTCAATCAGTTTTGACATCTCTTGGCATTTCTCTTCAAATTCTGCTTTCTATAAATAATTCCTTTACTTAGGTGTTCTTTATAGTTCACTTTTGAGCATATAGAAATTCATCTCACCTCTTACTGTGGTTATTCTTTGTCTTCACTTTGGAAACCCATATAAATAAGAATTAAAACTCATTTTGCATTAAAACAGTCTCGTGCATTTGGATGATGGAACATATATTGCATTTTCAATTAAATTTGGCATTCTTATACCAAAGTCTTGGAGAAATTACCAGCATCCCCTCTTCTTATTCGAGACAGTCTGAGTTTCTTCAGGATTTGGGTCATGCGCTATAAGCACATCAGTACATAAGCTTGGCATTGCTGGAGATCTAATGAAGTCTTTGGATACACAAACTTGCAGAAAAGGAAGTGATAATCCTGCCTTACAAAATCATGGAAAAACACTGAAGACTGGAACAGAGACAACGTATGGAAAAAGCTTCACAACTTTGCTGAGAAAAGCACAGAAAGTTCTGAATGTTAGAAACTGACTTCCTGTGGACCTTGCAAAGACTCTACCATGTCTGGTTTAGCTGAGACAGGCCTCTAAGAGCTCATTTTGAGACCTCGACTGAAATATCCCCAACAGTTGTTAGACTAATCAATAAACATCTTATTTTTCATCTGAAACTGGATTCAACTTTCTGCCCCTAGAATCGCTTGTGAGTTCACATGCTAATTGAAAAATTAGCAAAAACCTTTTATAGGTACTAGAAGAGTGTTCTTCTCGGTATTTCTTTACTTTCCTGCTGAAAAGCAGATATTTTGAACTTCAAATCATTCCTGCAGTTCCTTCTTGAATTCATTTTGAAAACACAATGAAACCTGACTCAACAATTGATAATGCTTTCGTGAGTACTGCATACAGTAGAATAATACATATTTCTTTTATTCCATATTCTTCTGAGGTTTCATATTCCATATTCTTCTGAGGTTTCATCCAAGACGCCTATCTTACAATTTTAAACAAGGAGCCTGGTTTAAAGCAGTGTTGCTCCAAGTCTCCTCAGTAAGTATAGCTTATATTCTTGTTTCAAGAGAAATATTGATCCATATACGTGTAACAACACATTGGAAATACAGAAAATATGATGACCTAGACAATTCTCTAAGAGCTACCTGTATCATCAGTTTACCTCCACGAAACTAGTAAAATCTAGTATATTTTGTTTTAATGCCGTGTCCCAGAGTAAGCCTGCCAGGCCAGTGCAGCCAAATGCTGTTTTCATTTAGAACAGTAGCAATTTGGCCTGTGACTTCAGTTAATAGATCTATTGGTATTACCTAGGATTGGGCCAAGAACAAATAACTGCAGAAACTGTTAGAAATTCTCCCAGCAGATTATTTCCTATGTAAAATTACTTTTTAAGGCCTATCACTCTATATTACAGATATCTGTTATTTAGCATAGTCAGAAGGGAAAATGAAATGAAGCCGTAAAACATGTCCTTGCTGGTCCGCAACAATTGGCACTGTGTGCCATTCTACTCAAGTTAGACTGTGAATCAGAGCTGGGAAAAAAAATGCTAATACGTAGTCTTTAACATGAATCTAGAAGCTGTAGTTGCTATGTTTATTTTCAACTATTTCAAACAATTATTTTCAGCTATTATTCAACTGTTGAGCTCTTGCCTATTTATGGAGCAGGGACTATGAGACTGCAGAAATTCTTCTCAAGGTGCCAGATCTCTGTCAACAGAATTAGCAGAAAAAGATCTTTTCCTTATTGTAACAAAAAGATAAAGAAATAAAATGCCAAAAGATTTCTGCCTTTCTTTTCAGCCCCCCTAGTGTCTGGAATTCTTTTAGCCACTTCAGTTTGGAAACCTTTTCTTCCTCATCTATTTACCTCTGTAGATTACTCACTGCTGGCAATTAGCAAGCAACCAAGAGAAATCCTGCTGAGGAGAGCAAGTTAAAAGGGGACTTAAGAATGACTGTTCCTGGGAAACAAGCAGACAATCTGGAGCAGCAGACTTCCAAATTTCAAATACACTCATTACAGAGATGAACAGCCAGAACAACCTCTCTTCTTAATTCCTTTTATCTGGGTCTCCAATCTGCTCACAACAGTGTTTAGTCCAAAACTTAGTCCACTTCAGTGGGCTTGGAAAGGAAATTACTAAGATTCCAGCCTTCATTCTACTCCCAAAAAAGAACAATTTAGATAATGGTTTGCTACATCTGGATAATAACCAAATATCACTTTTCACATCCAAACCATTTCAGTCTGGCATCTTCCAGGAAGCCCTGGTGTCTAAAGATGAGAACAGGAGGAAAGCTTTTCCTGCTGCCCAGCTTTCATCTGCAACGGGAAGAAACGGAAAACATTTTCAGTGATTTCAGTAAATCAGAATAGTCAGTCTTATGTACCATGTTTATAAGGAGGAAAATATTCTTACCTCTGTGCTTGGGATCTTTTCTTAAGGTTATAAAAGCTGCATAAACACAAGACATTGGGGAAAAACATTCCCCAAGTGCAGCTCTATTACAGCTGCTATTGCAGAAAAGGCATTTTTGAACTTTCAAAGATCTTCTTAGTGTCCCTATTCATGAAGCCTGCATGATATTTTAACAGAGTGAATAAGTGACAAAGACTTTAGGTGAATTATCTTAAAAACATTGCCAGAACACTGTTAAATAAAAGATGGCTTTTCAAACAGAATGTAAAATGTCACATAAAATATTATCATTAAATAAGTGGTTTTTGAGGGAAAGCGAAGCCAAAGATGCAAAAGTCTCTTTAGGAATATTCACTTCACGCAAACAAAATCTGAAAATACAGCAAATATTTCAAAACCCAATTAATTTCACAGCTTCTAGCATCAAAAAAAACTTAACATTCTTCTTCAAGTTGCCTGATTCTTTTTGGTTTGACTCTAAACTATCACAGCGTAACAAGCCCTATGAAGAATTATGCATGCAGAAAAGTGAGATAAGAAGGTTTTTTACTAGTTTTTTAAACAAACTAAACAAAAATGGTCCAAATGACACAGGAACTTCCTTTGTAGCTGCTCCAGCAGGCTGGCCTCTATCACTGAAGTTGGGATTTTGCACTCATGCTCCTACCTCCTTTCCTGTTTTGAACAGTTTCTTCCCTCCCAAAGCACTGAATCTTCTAGCCCAACCAAATTAAGAGACAATCAGAGTGAGATCATTTGGTCATCACGCTTAACACTCACGCACTTTGGAGTGATTTCTTAATAGGATGTTTTAGTAACCTGAACATTTCATAAGGGACACAAAGACGATATCAAATTAGAAATACTTAAGGTTGGTCTTGAATTCCTACATTTGATATCTCATCTGAATTTTCATCTTGTTTGGAGATAATTCCATCCAGGCCTTTGACTTTGGAATATTCTTCACAATTTGTTTAGGTAAGAATGCATAACTGAGAAAGAGGACAGGTTTCGATTAGATATTAGGAAGAAATTCTTCCCTATGAGGGTGGTAAGACACTGGCACGGGTGGCCCAGAGAAGCTGGGGATGTCCCATCCCTGGAAGTGTTCAAGGCCAGGTTGGATGGAGCTTTGACCAACCTGGTCTAGTGGAAAGTGTCCCTGCCCATGGCATGCCCAGAGAATCTTTAAGGTCCCTTCCAACCCAAACCGCTCTGTGATTCTGTGGTTTTCTGCCCTCGTGAAAGACTCTCATGGATGCTTTGGATGGGTCAGGCATGAATAAAAAGTTTTTTCTTAGCTGTCCGTTTCAGGTGAAAATTACGAGTTGCAGGCAGGCAGTTTACCTGCCTGCGGCACAAAGGTCACCAGCTCCAGGAGCTAGAGATGTGCCATCAGAAAGCCAATTTCCATACAGATAGGCAAATCCAGTTATCATTTAAATGAGTGCTTCAGAGGTATGTGTGTAGTAGAGGGCATGCAGATTATTTTCTAAGCAATTGACCTATTTTAGAGTTTCTACCTCTTGAATATCCAAGAGAGGGTGTCCATATGCAGTATAACCTGGACACCCTCCCCCAACATTACCTACTCCAATAATAGATCAGTGAGATTTGCAGCCTTTGCCACTTCAGTAATGAGCACAAAATTCTGACTGGAGGTGATGTAATTGTGGGACATCAGGTCAGCCAGTCTTCATATTAATCCTTTGCTCCTTATTTCAGTTAAGAGCGATGAAACTGAAAACACGTGTAAAAGATTGAGATCATTTGTTCCCAGACCACTTTCTTAACATTTTTTATGTCTTTATATAGTATTTTTTCTGGGTTTCCATCACTCCTTTTGGGGAGGATGGCAACTTGGCCTTTTAGGAATGACTGATCTATAGAGATATAGGCTGTTAGATCGCTGTATTTTAAGGTTCCAAATAACTAGTATAGAAAAGTTAATTTTATAATTGAAGCATGGCTAAATGTTTAAATTATAAACCAAACTACACTAGTTTAAGCCTGCAATAAGGAGACAATGTCGCTTGCATTCCCTTTCAAATATATTTCAATATTGGGCAGTGATTTTCTTTAGGATCTAATTCCTTGGAAAGTTCGAGTGGTCAGGACCATCTTTTCTTTAAAGACAGGAAATATTAACTACTTCAATTACATCAAATCTTCTAAGCTCACACAACAGTGCTTGTATTAGAGAGGATCTAATTTTGCACACTAAGTGTTCCAAAGGAGTATTTGCTGCACATGGGGTAAATGACATGCATTTTTTGTTTTCTTCATTTATCTGATGTTGCCAGAAAATACCACTGGAGGGGGAATTGTATGTTCAACATGAAGATACTCCTAGTTTTCATAGTTTCTCCTGAAACGGTTGGAGATAATAAGAAATGAGGCTTATATTTGCTTTTTGCTTTACTCATGCCAAATGCAGAGAGGCTGAAGCAGTCAGGGGATATGATATTAAAAGTCAAATTACAATAAAAAACTACAACCAGTGATTCTTTATAGCAACCAAAAATTAAAAGCAAATAACAAAAGCACCCCTTTGGGGTCTTTGATTTGGTAATGTACTTAAATATGTACACAGATTTATGCAAAATAATAAATCCACTGAAATGGAAGATAAAGTAAAATTTGGCCTATGCTTGATAGCTTTAAACCGAGTTAGAGATCAAAACATATAGATATATTTCCCCAAAAAGATGCATGTCCAGCTTTAATTGCATATAAATATTGAGATATATATATATATATATATATATATATCAGTTTTTCTGTAAAATTAAATATGCTGATAGACACCGGTTCTGGTTTTGTGCATACCTTACTAAAGAAATCCAAATTACTCTATCTTTATGCATTACATTAAGACAAGTAAAATATCCCGTGTTTCCCTCTTGTCAGCACTTTCCAAGGATTTTTCTTTCTGTCATCTTTTCCTTCCTGACAGTGAGAAAGTTCCTCTGCATTAAAAGCAACTCATCACTGGAAATCTAAAATACAATCATATGAAGCCCCACAGAAAAAAACCACTTCCTTTAATTAAAGCTGTACCCCATTGCTGATTTTTTGTTAATTGACAAAAATGTACGTTTATTTATTTAATAAGACATTGAGAGACAATTTTTCCTCTCTTTTTCCTCTGGGAAGTGTTTTATTGTTTGCTTCCTTTTTCTTGCCTGCTTACTGTGTAATTTAAGACTGATGCCTCCCTCTGGGAAACAAAACTTGATCAGAGAACAGCCTGCATTGCCACCTAAACAAATTATGTTTTAGTCACTGCTGATGTTGGCTCTGTCATAATGGAAATGTATAATTAATGCCTTTGCTTTTACTGCTTTGGAAAGACAGCTCCCTGAATCTGGTTCAAGAGAGGGACTGCACCCTTTTCTCTTTCTAACCATTAACGCAATGGATCCCTACCGCTGCCTCTAAAAATGAATGATCAGGTCCCGAATCTCTACAGTTATTTATTAAATTTACAGTCTAGGCAATTTATTATTATTAAATAATAAAAATCTGCTGTGCAGCAAGAATTTGGCAAGGAATAAGAGAGGAGGGAAAACTCAGGAACACAGGTTAAATCCTATATTTCTCCTTTCAGCAGAGCTTGAAAAGATTAAGCTATTTCCATTAGTTTCCTGCAGAGTTGCAAGCAGTGATAATAGACATGTGCTAATTTCACTATTGCACTGTGCTATGAAGCAGCATTTTAGATCATCTTTCACCTGTGACACGACTCCAAATATCTCCAATTAGCAGCTCGCTTTTTATTTTCAGTTTTTGTTGTTGAACTTATAGCAATGACTAAACATCTGGTATTATGACTACAAATAGCCTCCATCTCCTCACCTCTGGGATGCAGTGTAGCTTTAGACTATTTATACTTTGATCTAAAATTCTAAATGACCGAATTATTCTTCTGTAATAGGTCCTAAGTGACATTAAATGGATGGTGTCAGTTTTTTCTTTCCAAAATGGACATCTCTCTCACCTCTTTTAGCTACCGCACTGCATAAAAAGCTCAACACAAGGATGTAACAGAAACGCCATTTTCAGGACTGAAAATAACCTTTGATTTCTACAAAGATACACAGAGACCAAGAAACACCAAAGGCAGAGAATGCAATAAACTGTGCTTTAAACACATTCGAGTGACATCAGAAGCTCAGCATTTTTATTTAAATTCATTATCACTGTGTCTGGAGCTGTACTGAAACCAGACCAAGACAGCAAAGGTATCCATCCTCAAAGAGTTGTGATCTAGATTGGTTGAAAACCTGGACAAAACAGACTTGGCTTCTAAAATTAAACTGCTACTCTATTCCATTTCCTTGTCAGGTGTTTCTAGACATCATTTGCATACAGCTTCCTATTTCCACAGAAATATTCCCACTTTTTGAAAATCTCTAATTCCATTGTTTGGTGCCACTATTAAAGTAGCATTTATGATTATCATCTTCACCATCATCATCTTATTTTATGAAATAGAAAATTGGAGTGCAGGAGTTAAGGCATTTGCTGGACTTCTTACACAATTTTTTTTTTCTCTTTGAGTTAGAAATAGATGAGAAGAAATTGTAAAGCACAAGGTCTTGAGCTGATATAAATTGGGTTACTTATTCTGAAGCCATAAATAGCTAAGATTAATTCAGGCAAGTCTTGAATCTGTCCCCAAATCTTCTGACTTCTAGTCTTGTAACTGAACCACAGAAGTATTCTTGGTCTATTTCAAGTCCTAGGAGACAAATAGATACCTCTGCTGAGTGTGACAATGCTCATTGACATGCCCAAAACTATGAAACTTTCATCAAAAAAAAAGTTTGATACAAGTTCAAGCTAACAATGGTTCTCCCTAAGGAGAACTAAATCTAAAATGCCACATTCTTTTTAAATGAAAAAAACCAAAACACTTTCAGCGATTAGTTTAGAGAAAATAAGTGATTTTTAAAAGAACCAAGACTCAGCCAAAGCATCTCTCATATTTTGAATCTGAATTAGTTTTTTTTTTCCCCTGTGAAAACTTTCCTTGAGTTCCTTTTGGCTTTTTATTATTCTACTTCTTGTGTATGGACTAGGAACTCTTGAGAAAGCATCTGGGACAGAAGGACAGGGTAGAAAAAGACACTTCTTCTTACCAGCCTTATTCAGAGAAACCTAGATCATCTAAAGATTACAGGCCAACAGCAAATTAACTTTCCAGGCTTAAATTAGGCTGGGTTTCAGACATTCTGGGGGACATCATCTTCTGTTCAGGCATTCAGGTAATGAGAGTGGGGACAGGCTTGGCTGCTTGCTCTGGCACAGCCACTGATACCCTTTGGGGAACAGGGAGGCAAGTGTGTAAACAGGACATTCCTTGCAAACCCTCTTGACCTGGTCCCTCCAGTTTTCTCCTTTTTGGGTGGTGATAAGTCATTTAAGTGCATTTATATATCAGCTGTCAAAGATTGATTTTTACAGTATACACAGAGCTGCAAATGGGTCAAGCCTTTAGGAGGGTGATATAAGCCTGTTGGGGTGCATGTCGTGCCTACAAACACCCCGAGGAGGTGCTCAGTGGGCAGCACTGCTGAGATCTGGGTGCGCTCTGCAGACCTGCCTCAGCAGCTCACGCGCCGAGGGGGCTCATGGGGGTGCTTTGTGCCAGCAAGGCAGCACAGCCTGGCCTAAAACCTCTCTTCTCTTCTGCAAGAGCAGCGGATTGGTGAAAACCGCACCATTTATAGCCTGATATGTCTGGAGACAACAAGACCACAAGGCATATTGAAGTACAGAGAAGGCCGCTTGGCCCATGCTGCTTTCCTTGTTAAAATCCTCTCCCTATTCCAACTCATGCATCACATCAGTTGCCTCCTTCCTCTGAAGTGAAGAGCACCAACAGACAGATATTGGAACACAAGGAAAAGACTAAAGAGGACACCCTGCCACAAGCTGAGCGTTTTGGGTTTCTGATGATGATTTCCCCACAGTAGAAGCTTCATGGTCATTAGCTATTCAGCACAGCAGAGGGGACTAAATATCAGAGCCTTCAGCATTAATAATATTAGGGACTTAAAGTTTTGAGACCCTGGGAAATTTCCACTGAGCACTGGTAAAAGATAACACAGGAAGGAAACTAGAAGGAGCTTTGAGGTGAAATGACAACGGCTGAGAGGCACTCATCACCATCAGAAAAACAGGCACACATCCACACAGGCACCTACAGAAAGTGGCTGGCAGCTGTGTTAAAAGTCACGAAATCTCTCTCATGACATCAAGTGCAAACCCGCGTAAGCAGAAAAACACCAAAACCAAGCAAACCCAAGAGTTATGTGCATAGATACACATACATACATGACTAGAGAAGAAAAAAGGCCAAAGTCTCTCTGAATGTTCGAGTAATTGGGAAGAACACAATACCCCTGGGGAACCAGATTTTTCTGAAAATCTTTTACTGGAAATCCTGTTTGCTAAATTTAACAGTCTGACATGGGATTCCTCACATAAATCACTGCAGTCAGGCGAATGTAGGAATCCCTCTGAGGTCTTCATAATACTGTCAAGAGATATTTGTGTGTTAACCTCCCTCCTGCACAGCTATTTTTGTTCCTCTCCTTAGTTTGCAGACACAAAGGGTATAATTCATTTTAATTATTTGTTTTCAAGTTGAATGGCTACAGACTCTGAACAAGAAATATCATTAGGCTCCGGCATATCAAATAGCATTGTCAAGATGCTATTCATTTGGTAGGCATGCTAAGAGAATGATAACATTTTCATTTAACATTGATAAGTGGAATGTATTTATTTATAAAGGTAGCACACCAACTTATATTCCAATAAAATATATTCGATAATATTGTGGCAGAGATCTTGAGATAACAACATTATCAAAGGCAAAAAACACACAGAGAAAGGAAACATTATAGCACATTTATCATTTACATCCCTTGTGAGGTTAGGACCTTTACCTTTCTCACAGTTTTTTTTACTGGAGTGGGATAAAGATAAATGTGATATAATGTACCTTTGTCTTCACAGTACGGATAGTGCCATCCTTCACTCATTATGGGCAAAGACAGAAACAGAAGTATGTTACAGTGACCTGTCTTTTATCCTTGACAGGTTCCATCTTCATCCCTGTATGTACTGCAGAACTTGCAGTAAATTGCTTAATATACATTTAGCTGAATTTTCATCTATAGATTATCCACACAAATAGCTCTGAAAGTCCTATTTTAATGTAAATAGGGAGCAATATCACTGGAGAGAAGGAAATTACGCTGAAATGAAAATATCGCAAGATGAGAGTTGGGACTAAGACCTCAAGATGATTGCACAGAACGACTGTGAGGTTCCTTTATTATTTCATAATTACAAGGAAAACACGGACTTGACAGTTAAGACTCAGAGGGTGAAAAAACAGCTCTTATCCATAACAACTGTCTCAGAAGACCAATACCATTGAGACTGCCTTGTACTGTGCCCTCTGCCTCCCACTGCTGGAAACAACCACGGTGCCCTCTTGCTTTCTTTCCTTCCATAGGACCAACTGTATTTTCCACAGCAGGCGCAGGAAGGTTTGACTAACACCCAGCCACCCAGGGAGGCAGGAAAGCGAGTTAGGGAAGTTTCCACTCTTCCAGGCTTACACATGGGAGTCCTAATACAGGCTACTGGGCTGGTTTTGTATGATAGATAAACCTTAATTTTCCACCCTGTTTACATATGGACCAAGGGTTTCTGTGTCAAGGACTGGAAATTGTGTGTTCAGTACCTATTATTGCCTGAAAGGCATGTGGATTTATTTTTCCTTGTAACACCACTGTATATTAATGCAACATTTTCCACCTGAATCCCTAATGGTACTTTCACAATTAAATGAACAAAACTTTACAACATTCTTCTGAAATATTCACAACCCTGATTTTACAAACACATTCCACAATGTCGAGTTCAGCCTGAGCTCTGCCCCCTTTTTGCTGCCAAACACTGACCAAAAATTTTAATGGCTATCTCCTGGGAAATGCCCCTTATGAGAGAGCCTATGTTCACCATTAATTGGTTTCTAATGCCACCATGGTCTTGTTTTCATTCAGAGAAGCCAAAGTGCTTAATCTAACACTAGTAAAAAGCCTCTCCAGTGGCTTTGCCTCTCTTGTCCTGCATTCTGTCAGTGAGTGGCATAGCTCTAAGGAATACATTATTACTGCTGCAGACCACTCCAAATGATTCAGAGACCCTTTATATCATAGCCAAAAACAGATGAAGAAGAATTAGATCCTCTGGGACCCAGATATTATCCAGTTCATCTGAAGCCATTCTCACTTGGTTTGTCTGAGAGTGATTTTGCATTTTAATTTTTAATAATTCTTTAATCCATCTAAAATGGGGGAGAGCAAATAAAGCAGAATCCCTCTGCCACTTCCTTCCTTCCTTTCTGCCTTATTCATGTTCCCATTTTTTATTTTTTTAATTCCATATTCCTCTAGTTCTTGAAGCTGCTGATTGAACACATTGGTATTTCTTTGCTGTACTATGAAGCACTAAATAGGAACTTGCTAGGAACTAGAATTTTTTTCTCTTCTCCTTCTTATTTTACTAAAAAAAAAAAAAATCTTCTGTGAAGACACTCCTTTATATTGCATTCAAAGTTAGAAGCATGTAGAAACAGCCAAACTAGAATTAAGGTTGCCCTGTATTCTTTAAAGATTCTCTCCCTTTCTATTTCACCTCCTCCTTCTTCTAATCTAACTTTTCCATGCTATTTCTTCCTACTTTCAATTCTTTCATTTCAGCAGATTTCTTTATCACACTTTGTCTTACCGTGGTCTAGTTCCTGTATATTCCTTATAGAGATGTGTGTATATTACTGAAACTCCCTCAGAACCTTGAAACATTTTCTTTATTTTAAAAGCAGTTTTAGCTCAGTTTCATAAAGAAAAAGATTAACTAGCTCAAAGCTGCTCTGTGAGAAAAAGTCCCATTTCTAAATGCACAAACCGGAGAGAACACACCCAAACCTCGGCAGGTAGCCATTTTTTGCCAGCAATTTGAAAACAAAAGAAGCTATGAAATACAGATACAGAGGGAGAAGCTGAACAGCGAGCGTAGGAGAAACGTCATTTACTTCAGTCTTCACAACTCCAGTGTCTGAAAAATCTGTGTGGACTGAGCCTGTATCTTACACGTAATTACATGTAATCTGAAGAGCTGAAGTGGAGAGGATTAGTTTGCTGCTAGTTCCAGCGAATGCTCACAGCCTGATTGTATTTTCAGGGCACTGGTGGGCAGCAACAGATGGTGGTCATTTCCCTGGCAGGCCATAGCAGGGATAATTACCAGACACAGTTCCAAGGTTTATGATATTATAAACCTCTCTTTCATTTCTCATTTACTGCATGTGGAAAGTATGGCCTTTTAACTCCTTTCTTATTGATTTTATACTAGTGCAACACCTTTGCCTTCAGTGATTTTGAAATGATTCAATGGTGAAGTAAAACAAGAAATAGACCTTTTAAGTCAATAAAAATAATAAAAAAACCCCTGATCTCACTTCTGGGTTGGTTTTTTTTTTGCATTTGAGGAACAGCTTTGTGTTGATTATTGAAATAAGATGCAATAATTGCTAGCAGAATTTGCTGCTGTCCTTTAAAACTTGCTGATGCTTAAGACGATTCTGAAATAAATTAGTCAGTGAGCTAACTATGCCTACAAAACTAGTAACACTTGGAATGTGCCAGCCAGAATCCAGAATGCCTGTTTTTAACTGGACTGGCTGAAACTTTTTGGGCTTAGTCTGTTCTGGATTGATTTCAATACAGCAAATAAGGATGATAAAACTCAGGCCTCTGGGAGTAAACAGAATAGATGTTAAGGCAAGTTAGAGCCCATGGGTCAAGATCAGGCACATATTTTAGCAGAACACTCTTCTTCACACTGTTTTTTAGAAAGGGCAAAGAAATTAACTGCTCTTTGTGTCTCTAATAACAATGAAGAGACTCACTCTTCTGATAAACTTAATTAAATGTGGTTAAATTGGCTAAGTCTGAAATTTAACACTTTTCAGAGGCTCAACATCTGAGCAGGGAGTTTTACCCAGTCAGTCCAAAAGGGCATTGAAAAGCTTCAGAATCAGGCCAACTCAAGTTCAACAAAGAAAAGCAAAAAGTTCTGCACCTAGGGCAGAATAACCTTGTGCGTCAGTACAGGCTGGAAGCCAGCCTGCAGAGCACGAGCTGCGCTGGAAATACTCCGGCAGTCACTGTGGATGCCTGGTTGGAAATGAGCTACAAAGTGTGCTCTCACAGCAACAAGGCGAACTGCACACACGTGTTGGGAGGAGAACAGCCAGCAGGTCGCTTATTATACCCTTTAACTCAGTACGTGTTGAGGTTCACCTGAAACACCGGTTTTTGAACTCTCCAGCTTGAGAGAGATGTTGAGATGAGAAACTCCAGTAGAAGACTGTAAGACAGTAACAGCCCCACAATACAGGACTTGCAAGGAGAGACAGGCAGCTGCACTTGTTTGGCTCAGAGAGTAGGTGGCTGTAGAGTCTGCAGCTACACAGCTACAAACATAACGCAGCCAAACTCTTCTCAGTATGGATGGTGGAGGAAAGAGTTTGTCGTCGTGATGGGAGAGCAGGGCTGAAGGGGTTACTCTGAAAGGCAGTGCAAACTCATCCTTGGATGTTCTCCAGACTCCAGCAAACAAGGCCCTGGCTGGCCTGATCCAGGGTTGGTGACAGCTGGGGTTTGAGAGGAATGCTCCTCAGGGTGACCTCCTTTTCAACCATCATCTCTACCATTCTCTTGCAAGTTTTCTTTCATTTTTTTGTGAAGTACTTTGATGATGAACCCGCGTCTTAAGAAAGTGCTCTCCGTCCTTTCCTTGAAGTGGAAATATAATAGGTGACACATTTTGCTAGGGATTTTTTTGGAAACCAACACTGGCAGCAGTGTTACAAAACAAAGAATATAAAAAACACAGAATAACAGTAAATCTTTATGCATCATGAGTTCATTTAGTCTCTCAGTTTGTAACCATATATTATCAGGCCAGGGCCAACTAGAACAGCACAGGAGTCACTGAACAACAGCCCAAGGGGAAACAGATGTGCTCAGTACTCCCACCTTCTACACCTCTAAGGTATTTGGTGTTTATCGGTAGAGTTGTCTCAGATAGAAGCTGAGAACTGCAATTTCACCTATATTTGAAAGACAGAAAGTAATACAAGTTGGGATGAAAATTAATTACAAGAATTTAACAGAGTAGAAAAGATATAGAGAGGGCAGAGGAAAAAAACCACTTTATTTTCAGAAAAGTAAAAGAAAGAAAAAGAGTAACAGTACCAAATTAGCTGATTAGAGAAATTCAGGAGTCTTTTTTGCATATAGTTAGACAAACAACCAAAGGGTTAACATACTTCTTTTAGACCAAGTACTTTCCTAAGGTTATGATCTATTGCTATGGAGATAATCCATGCTGTATACCGATTACTGTTTTGTCTCTAATTTTGTTTCAGATAAGGAAAAATTATATCACATTGCAAAATCACACCTTGTGTGTGGGTTATTATTGGGAGTGGGTGAAGAAGAGTTTGTTGTTTCATAGAAGCTGTTAGAGAAAGTAAAAAATGTCCCCCCATCTCTTATCGGAGGCCCTCTGAGACCTTCTTAGGGAGTCCTGTCACAGTGACCTCTCATGACGATTCCCTTCAGATCTCACCAGCATTGATCCTTGGCAAGCTCAAAAGCAAGGAGAAAATGAGAACTGACAGAAGATACTCTTCCTAGGAGTAAATATATTGCCTCACTGAAGCTCTTATCCTTTGCTGTCCCTGAGTAATAAGTCCTGAAGTTGGCTTGTGAAGTGCTGTAAGAAAATGAAACTGTGGTCTGTGAGATACTAATATTTCTTGAAAGAAGGAGGGGGATCATTCCTGTCCTCTGATTAATGCCTCATGCACTGCTCTAGTCCATTAGATACATAAAGGTGCCTTTAACAGGCTTCTGAGCAAAGTGTTTTATGCAACATACTCCCTGTCCTTGACACAGAGACAGAGAGTATCTTAAGCAGCGTCTCCGACTAACACGAAGTATTCAGAAACAGAGGAATGCCTCCAGGGAGCTCTTTCTGTCAAGAGAAATTAGAGCAGCTCGTGGTTATTCTAACTTAAAGGAGAAGCCAAGTTGTTCTCTGGGCTGCAGGGTGGTAAAGGTGCTGACCATGCCCAGCACTCGCCCGCTGCTTGGTGACTGAGTGGAGAGGCCATGGCAGAGCTTCCCTGGTCTGTCCTCCTGGGACTGTGAGGGCATCCCGCTGGTCCCAGCCATGACTAACACAACAAGGGGCAGGTTTAGCCCCTATCAAAATCATGAAGGTGGCAAAATTTAAAAAAAATTATTGTATTTTATTTGTTTAGCAGAACTTAAACCATCCTAAACTATTTAAATGAGGAGGATGGGCATTTCAAATACATTTTCATTTCTAAGTCAGACTGATGCAGGTAGCGGCATGCACTGACTAATGGCAGTGCTAGACTACTACTCAATAGTAGAGCTGCAGTGTGTTTACATTTCAAACACAGGTGGTACAAACACCTTTGTGGGCCCTGCCTGATAACATTTTTAAGCGCACGTGTGCGTGCACCATACGGCCTGATTGCCGTAGGATCTTCTCTGTCATATTATTATGGTTTTCTTATAACTGTTGGAAATGACTTTTGTTATGAAAGATCGGCCCATCTAATCAAATAAAACAAAAACTGCACAATGAAACGACAGCAGTTTGGCTACGAAAAACAGTGGGAAGATCTAAAACAGAAAGGATGACTGGTTATGAAAGAAACGGTTTGAGAATTTTAACAGAAAATCAGAAATTTTGTGGAAAGGGGAAGTAATAAAGGAAGAAGGAAAATATTGTTTCTCTGTAGTACTTTCACTAGACTACCATCAAAGATTGCCTTGATAAGAGCATCAGTTCCTCAAGATCACCAATGCAAGAACTAATATAAACTCACAATAAGAGTTACAGAGCTGACAGAGTAGCCACTCTGTTGGCACTCTTCTGGTCTATCCCGTAACATCTTTATGATAAGCATCATGTTAAACCTCAGTATTTGAGCAACAAGATTATTTCCACCAATTACTCATCAAATATTCCACCAATATCACATTTTTCACAAGGATATTTTCCTTCAAAGAAGTATTTTGCATCAAAGCACTCAAAAGAGAGTTATGAACAGCAAAATTTTTAACTAGTAGGAATCTACTCGTCTTTGACCTCCACAATTTTCTTGAATTTAGGACCTCTGTCATATTCTGTGGTTCCACAGAAGCTCTTTCAGAAACAATTTTACTATCGAAGGTGGAAGCCAATGTCAGGAACTTCATGTTACTGTTTATGCAACTGAAATGCCTGAACAACTTGTCCTCTGCTGTGCTGTTGTGCTTGCCTATTTCTCTATGCCGACTATGGCATTTTCTGAAGTATATACCCTCATGGTATCTAATCACCAACAGCCAAACACTCCACTTAGGTATGGCTCCAGCAGTGCATAGGAGCCATAAAGAAAACTTAATGAGCTTCCTGAGGTTTGCCTATAATAGAGAAACATGCATGTGACATAGAGCTGCTTGGTACTAATGCTGAAAGGGATTAAAAAAAAAGGTGTCAAATCTAATACAGGGATGCCTTGCTCCAATGGGAGAAAACTATCAAGTGCTGGATTTATAGAAAGCCCTTTTAAAACGCTAACCTAGAGATTAATGAAAAGATCTGAAACTCCAGAAAATGTCTGCCTTTAAATTGCTTCTTTCACAAGTGGTATGGCTAACAAACTTCTTCCTATAGATTTTTGACTTACATCCTTTTATCCCATGTCCTTCTCTACAGCAACTCTACTTCTCTCCTATGCATTCCAATATCTTTCTTTGTCACTTTTGCAATATTAAGGCCTTCCTCCAGATCCTCTAAAGTCCTCATACTGCTCTCCCATCCCCATCCCATCTCCCCCCAAAACATATTAAGAAAGAAGAAATTGCCATGACTGTGAGACACAAATTTTTTGAGTAACTCATCCAGCACAACCAAACAGATCAACTGAAGCTCCCCTTATTTTTTCCCCAAATTCTCATTATTGACAAAATGTCTACCCTCAGGACAACTATTGAAAATTGAAAGCAATTCAAACCTCTGGGGGGTTTGAAAAACCCTTTTTCTCTCTCAAACTTCTTAATAGGTTGAAAAATTACTTAGGAGAATAATAGAAGTTTGCAGAACAAATAAAACCAGATGACCACAATAAATAACTATAAATAAAAAGCAGGAAGCCAAGACATCTGATTATTACCATAACTTTGAAGCACAGATGGACGCCCTTCCTAAACAAATATTATACTATATTCCCATCATTCCTGAGTTTGTGAACATCCCATGATTTTCAGAGAGAGCTCTGTGTTACATCTCAGCACTGCAGCAGCTGCAGTGTGGTGGTGTAGAGCTGGGACACCAAGGGAGGAGAGTCCCTGCTGAGGCTGTGGGCTCAGTTAAAGTGGAACTTGATTCCATAACAAGAGCTCCAGGGGGATATCCAAGGACTCAGCAACTACTGGTAGAGAGCTACAGCATCATGTCTATGCACACGCCTCGATTTCTATGGGAAGGAAACCCAGGTAAAGGTACAAGGAAACTGCAATCTGTTCAATATACTTTCTGAATCCGATTCCTATTGACAACTAGCTTTAAAATACCTAGTTTGAGGTGTGCTGTAGACAGAAACATTCCTATGGAAACTTTTAAGGGTCCTCTATATTTTTTTTTTTCTATTACTCATTTTCATTTTACAAACAAGAATTTCCTTTCTGTCTTTACAAGGTCCTTTTATTATCTTTCCTCTCTACCTAAAAGTGCAATAAAAAGAGCAAAACCACATAAACATGAGATACATCATCATAATTTCTTTAAAGCCTAAGTGTTTTAAGATCAGAAAGAGAAGGATATGTATATTTTATGAAGTTTGCAAACATTAGATACTCTCTGATCAAAATATGTTGTGCTTTATGCTGAGGAATATCTGGGGTAGGGTATTTTCTATTATTTCAGATGTACACTTGAACTTTCTACTTAAACTGAGAATTAAGCCAATTCTCCAGTCCCACAGGCTTCTTTGTTTCAGTGATGAATGGCATTAGCTACCTTAAATCAGTTTCTCAACTACACAAGAGTAATAACCTCAAATAATTCTCCACCTAAGATCTATTCCAATCAATCGCTGGGAAAAGCTTTGAGATTTGAGGCCACTTGGTCACTGTGCAACATTTTGCTATGAACTAAAGCAAGGAGAAAATATAAATAATCATTAAATAGTAACTTTAAATGAGGCAATGATTTGAAGAAAAACAAGTGCAATCTATATTGCATATTCAATTGATGCAAATAGAAACTTCATCTTTTTACAAGCTCAGAAAAAGTCGTGAAACAGCTGTAGGTTGAAGCAATTGGTAACAATTAGGATAAATTTTTGCTTTTCCAATAAATTATAAGCTCAGCTCCATATCAGTGCAGAATTACTACTGACACCATCAAGAATATCAAGTTTATCAATTTTTTAAATTTTGAAAATATTTATTTTCATTTTCTTTCCCACCACAGTTAAGTATCTATAAATAAGAAATTTGCGGTAACTCCACAAAGTGATAACAAGATTTATTTATCATGGCTCACTTATTATCTGCAGTTACTTTTTAAAAGTCTTGTTTAGAAAGCTGCTTATAAGGTTGTGGGTAAGGAAGTGGCAAATAATCATATGATGCTGTTAAGATACAACTTGGAGGACTTGCTCCCTACTGTAACAGAGAATTTATTTGACATTCTTGATGCTTATTTCACCATCAAATCAAAGTTAATATCTCAAAAAAGGATATTTAAACAAAGACTTTGTTACTTTTCAAAGCCATCTCTTTTTTCTAATAAAAAAAAGGTTGTCATTTTATACTTTTCCTACCTGTGTAAGGAAAAGAAAACAGGAAAGAGCAGGACTGCATATGGTGTTTTCCAAATCTGAATCTAAAAATCGCTAGCAGCAGTAAAGAACAAACTAACAAGACTACAGAAACACTGATTCTTAAAGACAGATGATATTAGAATTGAGTAGACATACTAAGCAAGAATTCAAAGATAACCAAATAATCTCACTCATGTTTTCACATGAGCAGTCCTACTACAGACAATGGGAAAATTCATACCAGAACATTTATGTAACATTTTAAGACGTTGCAGTCTTCTTAAAAATTATGAGAAATGTTACCATTTTTGCACAGACACATTTGTGAGGAATGTTATGTGAAATCTGAACCTAATTGCTTTTAATAAAGTCTGTGGAGATGCATCATTCCCTCACTCACCCCATCCATTTCTTGACCTTTTTTTTGCCCTGAAAAACATTCCAGGTATGAATAATAATTTAGGTGGTTATGGTAGACTTTAGTGATCCACTTAGTTCCTTTCACTGCCAAATGTTGCAGATTTACAGTACACTGTAAAGACTAAAGTACAGGCATAATTACCTCATCTCTTCCTCATGCAGATGATTTCTGAATTCTTACCACCTCCACACTTATGACTCATTCCTCAAGTCAGTCTCCTGAAGGAACAACCCAAGACATGTCAAGCAGAAACTGTGCTCAGCCAAGAGAGCAGGCATGTTGCTTCTGGTTCCCCTCCAGGTACTGAGCCTCAGAAGAGCAGAGAGCTGCGTGATGTTTCTTTTCTGAAATGAAAAAGATATGTGCTACTGCCTTGGCCAAAAGCAAATCTTTACACTGTCTCTACTAGGACCCTGTCCCCTGTGGATCACAGAGCCTTTCCAAGCCATACCTTAAGGATTCTGTTTTGAACACTGTTTTAGGATCATATGATATATACGCAGTGGTAATTACATTTTTGACCAGTAAATTATTCAACTGATATCAAATACATGTGAGATTACCTAATCCGATATACCTTTCAAAGATGCTGTGGTCGAATTCCTTCATTTTCACATAATAGGCTGCTTGGACAAGAAATTCTGACACCTGTAATTGTAACTGTACGTCAATAACCACAATTTTACTCAGTCAGCCATATTCTGAACTCCAACTTTCAGAACAGAGTTCTTTTAAAATGCTAACGAGATACACAGTTCATAGGGAGTGTCCTCTCTTTGTACACACTGGAAGTGGTAAGGTCAGAGTCACCAGCTGGACTTTGCATTCTCGTGACAGAGGCAGACTGTCCTCTCTGACTCATCCCCACACTGTGGCGAGGAAGCTGACAAGGAGGTTCTTTTCCCGGTCTCTTTTTTTATTACATTCTCTCACTGCTCTTGCATTAATGGCCTTGTTCAGTACAACAAGATTTTTATGCATGTGTTTCGTTGTTGTAAGTATTACACTATGATGAGGAAGCAAATCCCTTTTTTCAGGGGATGTGTTGAGCGAATATCCTTCAGGGGATAAAAGCAGGTCAGCTATTTCAGTAGGCAGCATCTCCAGATGTAATTCCTCTATGAATTATATACACAGATATAAACTCGCAGACACTTCTTAACTGAACTGGCATTTGTAAAAGAAGAGGCAGCAAACTGAAGAAGGTAATTTTCTACGGCAATGATCCTACAACATGAGTTGTAGCTGTCTTGTACAGACTGACTTCATTTAACTCCTGAAAATAGGTCTTGTACAGACTGACTTCATTTAACTCCTGAAGAAAGGCTTACTTTGATTTCAGTTGATATGGTTACTTTGGTTTGTAAATCATGTCATATATACTGTATTTAAAGAATTCTTTTCAGAGACTGGCAGAAAGAAAAATTGGCAGGAAGGTATAATTATGAACGGAGAAATTGTTCTTTATGATGTGAGCTACAAAAAGTGTCACAATGCTCTGAATTAATGAGGGTCTCCTGTTATACAGGAAACAGTAAAAACAGAGTCTCAAATACATTAAACATATGCCTTAGGAATCCTTTAACAGATAAAATTAGTTTATTTCAGTTGCCAGAGAGATAAATACAGTTCAGGATATCTGTATAAACAGAAATATAACCTATAAAATTTACTAATAGTTTAAATAGTCATTGTCAAACAAGTACAGAGATGGGAACCACAATTTTGTCATGTGCATATCTTTCTCAGTGCCAGATTGCAGTGCCCACTGATGACAATCACTATTTTGTGAACTTAGCTGTTTATCTTGACTGAAGAGATAACCATCTCTTCCTCTGAAAGTAATCAGAAAGTTTTCATCAGACTTGAACAGTGATGTATAAGGAGTAATTCTGGAGGATATTATGTCCTGTGGGCACACTTTTCCCTTACAGTTTCTCAAACAGTTTATTTTCAGTCTAAGATTATTTGCTTCTGCTTTATACCAGCAATATTGCGTTTCCTAGTCAATGTGTCTATGAAAGAAACAGAAGGGAAGAACTGCAGACTTCTATTGCTCCAGCCATCTCCCACCCATATATTCAGGTATCAAGAGCAATGGAGAAGCATTAACACAATGTAGAATTTTAGACTTCTAAAGCTAGTAATTCTTTCGCCTATGTACAAAAAGGCCTGCCACAAAATTAAGACCATATTTGGAGAGAAGACACTAGAAGTCAAGGCAGCTGCAAACCCTCAGCCTACTATTATCCCCATTTAGTGTGAGGAGTGAACAGAAGTCTAACTCAACTGTGTCCTTCTTGATTTAAGGTAATGTTTCTAAACATAAATGTTATCTTGTCATCTGGGGATGCTATTCCAAACTTTAAGGGATTGAGATGAGACTGTAGTGAGGGCAAGATTAGAAAAGAGTTGAAGCAGGAAAGTAGAGGAGGAAGGGAATTAAGTAACCAAAGGCTGTATACAGTATTTACTGGGAAAGTAAACAAGTTTTGTGAAGAGTACCATTATGAATATTAACTAGAGGTCAGACAGACAGATTTAGGAAAGTATTTGTGAGACGGTAACTAGAACATCCTCATGACATACTTTTTTTACTTTGACTGTGATCAGTAAAGCTTCTTTTATTTGTTTCCGTCAGTTTACGTTAAGTCATCGCTGAAGAAAAAGAAAACAATCTGCTTTATTTGCTTCATAAATATAATTATAAACTTGCCAGAACCAGGTTAGCCACAAATTAACATGACAGCTACATTCACTTCCACATGGATTATTTATGAAGAAACTTTGATGGGCTAAAGCTACTGATAGGACCAGGTGTTGCTGTAGAAGCCAATAGAGTTGCTATAGTGACAGGCCACAAGAATGGTCTAAAAGGTATGATAAATGACAAACATCTTGCAATTTGCTAGCCAGAAAAGCTTGGCATTTAGGAAATATTTGCTACATCTGCAAATTTGTCTTCTCATATGGGAAAAGGCCGGTATGTTGTATCAGGGTTCACATTAAGCTGATATACTCCCTTGGCTGTTTTATGCCTATAAACACTGTGCTGATCTCAATGCCTGTGGAGGAACTGAATGACTCCTTTCTTCTGTGCAGATAGAGACAGTGTCTCTTCCTTTCCTCTAAGCATTAGACTTAATGAATTTCCACAAGATGATTCTCCTCAGTACCTTTGGAGTTACCAGTATATGCTATCTGTGGTGGCACTGGATTTTAAATATTTAAAGTTCATTCACCTTTTTAGATCTCTGAGCTGCCGTGGAAACTGGTAGCAGATTTTCCAAATAAATAATACAACATAAACCTATTTTATACATCAGTTAACACTTCCAGGCTAAACAAAACAAAATGGGGAAAAAAATTAAACAAAAAAAACCCAAACAACAAAAAAATTCAGAACCTCCATAACCATAGTAAAGAAAGCCTAGAAATTTTAGTAAAGCTGTTATTAAAATCTCAGAGCTGTCTTTACAAAGTCAGAACTTCCTATGAGCTAAATGTTGCATTCATTGATATTTACACATTATAAGGTTCTTTTTTTTTTTCTTCCCCCTACTGAATTGCAGGAGGTCAGAGACATTTTATGAATATACTGACAAGGCTTAAGACAAGAAGTGGGAATCATAAAGCTAAGAAATGGCACTTTTGCAATAGTGTAATGTTGAATATTGCTGGCAAATTGGTATTAACCTTTGAAGCAACACCTGCAGTACTACACACCCATGCAGAAAGCTTGAAGTCATGGCAAACTAGTCAAACAATACTTGAATTTTAGGAAAGTCACATTTCAAAATACTATTGGCTGCAATGGACACTTGAAGAGTCCATTGCAGTTCTGAGATGTATAATATATTTAAGGTTCAAATTAATCTTTTAAACTGCCTTCTGCATTTTTGGTCTTAGTCACTTTTGTTACCTCCCCACTTGCTTTTTCTTCTTTTCATATCTTGTGGTACAAATACTAAACTTAAGTAGAAATGGGTACGATTGTCTTCTGTCTCCAACGCTAGAAACTTCTGAACTTCTGAACTTGTAAAACACCAACACATGAACACCACCAAAACACGTAAATTTTAGATGTTATCATTCTTCATGAAAATAAATTATAGTTTGTTACTTCAGCCATGTGATGTGTCCTGGCTATGTGAAAGTCAGTCATCACCAAAATGACTGTATTTTAAGGACTGGAAAAGCAGCACACACAACATGAGTTTGCTGCAAGCTGCTAGAAAAAAACCTTACAAAATGGTGAGTTACATCTTCTGGAGCACACACGGTTATGCAACAAGCATCAAAAGCAGGTCCTAACTCATCATGCGTGCCGTGTGACCCAGTGACAAGGGAAGAAAAGTGTGGAACTGTATTCAACCTCTACTCCAACACGAAGGACTGTTTCATTCAACCAAAGTCAACTTCACATCATTGAAAGTTGCCATAACTTCATCCAAAGCAGAGGGAAGAGGCAAAACTCCCACTGACTGAACTGTGAGCAAGAAAAAGATTGGGGTTGTGCCCCCCATAATGCTGCATGTTACACAATTAGCCTTTCAGTGCTTGCTTCAGTGCAGCCTCGTGTGCCATGGAAAGAGTGAAGCACACAGCTCCCTCCTCAGGGGCTGTCTTTACTGGGTGGTTTCTTCCTACCTTCACCTCCATCACAAGCAATTACCAAACACCTTGCCCCTCCATTGCCACCTCCTGCTTGTTCCCCATCTCCTCAGGGCTCAGACATGCCCACTTTCCTCAGCCTCTGATGACACTCTCTTCCACCAACACGTCCTCACAAAAGCTCACAGCCCTGAACAGGGCATGATAATCTGCATCCCTCAACAGGAGATCCTCACCACCTGCTTCTCGCTCTGTGGCCCAGGTTTCTTGCATGCCTTTCACTTGCCTGTTGGCTTGTCCCCCATGTGATGGCATCCATCACCTTGCTACACAATTCACTGTCATCCATGGCAAGCTGCCTTTCCCCAGAGAGATGGTGGAATGGTACAGTGTGTTCACCAAAGACAAATCAACAGAAATCTCAGGCTTGGACTGACATATCACTTGTAAAAGGGGACTTTGCTAACTTGTGTGGGCTGCTGACTGACCTTGCACTATCTGCTAGTCTGGTTCAGGTCTGGATTTTTACTTATAAATTGGCTCAAAAGGACTTAAAAGAAAAGAAATACAGAAATATCCCCACCCTAGCCATTGGTCATACAATGGGGGATGTACTAGGATGTACTACACTGTATTACACAGTGCAAGACTCAGAATATTTTAAAGACTTATGAAAAAAATTAAAAATTAACAGCTTTCTATCTCAGTATCTCTCTTCCAAACACTGGAATATTCATGTTCTCTACTTTCCTCTCTAAATTCTGTTAATTTTATATGAGACACCACATAAAGCACTCGATGATCAGATGATCCCATGAACAGAAAACTGCAAATTCTCCATTTTTCATTTCTCTATATCAATAGCAAAAAAAAAAAAGAAAGAGACTTAACTGAAACAACAGAAAATGCTACAATTTAAGAAGGCTGGAACAGTCCTATAACCCCAGAAACTCGTGGCCTTGCAGTGCACTTTGCAAAGACAAAGCACATCAGAGGTCTGAATTCAAATGAGCCAACCAAAAAACTATTAAAACCCAAGAAATTTTCTAGACTTCAGTAAAATCTGTCTTCAAAGACCCAACATGTACAAGTTTTAAATGCCTGCAGTACTTCAGATTTTTTTGTTTGTTTTTTTAAAGACCAAATACAGACATGAAAAATATTTATCATCATAGAGGAAAGGAAATGGATTGTTAATGCTATATGAAAATGTTATTTACAGAGGAAAAACAAAGTGCATTATAGGCAGAAAGCCAATGCTTTTGAATTGCTTTGCAAAAGTGAATATTCTCCAATCAAACGTATTTTAAGTAGGCTTACTTTGATTTTCTTTTAATTTAAAAAGCACTTTTTCAATAAAAACACTAGATTTTTAGTTCCTCATAAGATCTTCTGGTTGGTAAAAATTCAGAGGAAGTGGAGACTGGATAATAGCAAAAGATGAACTAGTAACAAACATCTTTCTTGTTTACTACACAGAAGTTTAGCACAGGACACTTCTTAGTCTTAAATTCCCTACAATTTGAGGAGAGAACAGCATTTAAGAAAATAAACCATCATTCGCCTCTAGGTGGATTTAGAATCAGCTTTTTTTTTTAGGAAGATGCTAAAAGACTCCTCTACTTAAGAAACACTCAGAGGCTTTATTTCAATATTTAATAACAGGAGAGGTGGAACAAAACATTTTGTTCTGCCTGGTACTGAATAATTTAGCTTTTTATTGATCTTTACAGACTTATTTTCAATATTTGGTTTTAAATTACAAGTACTGAAATCACTTCTGGAGCTGCAAAAGACAAAAAGGAAATATGCACAGACCAGTCTTTAAGGAATACAAATTAAAATACAGTTTTGGATAAACTTTTGGTAAATGTTCTTTGCCAGACTCCTCCAAGTATTCTTACTATTTTTCTTCAAACATGCAATAAAATTTTAATGTGATGGTTTGCAAAAAATCCAAAATAGACTAGATATAATTTCTATTCTTTTCAGATTAAAAAAAAAAATCCATTGTAAAATCGTCGTCCATTTGCGATCTCTCCATATCATAATTCAGCTTTTATTTTTATCATTTCCTTTTGTGCCCTCTGTGGCAGAGTTATAACACTATATACTGAATAGAACAGCTTGAAGACTTGCAAAGGTATTTCTTATTATGTCAAATTACTTTTCTCCCACTCAGAGAACCTAAAACCATCCTAAAACCAGCTTGTTTTACAGTGCCTGTGCAAAGCACATATATTAGAATTTTAAAAGAAAGGCAGAAAAACAGCCCGCAAACAAATCCTTATTTCTAGAATTCCTTATGTGTCTTACTTAGAGGAATTCTATCATTTAGTCTTTCTGTTGTAGAGATTGTATTTTAGTAGACAATGTTAGGTAATGACAATTTATTTTTGTTCTGCTTGCAGAACAAGAAGGTTGATATAGTGGATAAATTAATCACTGTAAAACATTCACTGAATTCTGCAATTAGACCTTTCTTATTGAACGACTGCATTCCTACAAATGCTTTTATAAATCTTTATTTTTAGATGGAACAGCATTACCCACCTTGCATAATGCATTCTTTATGCACCAGGAGCAAAAGAGTAGCAAAATTAAGTACACAGTCCACAAAGTAATAATTTTGGATTATTGCAGGTGATCATTCACAGGGATGGAGTCTAAATGGGTACAATAAATGTACGGGCATGGCCTCTGCATGCCACGCTTTCTCCTGCTCTGCGAGTGAGATGCTTGCAAAAAGGCCTTTCTCTGAATATGCAAAAGCATGACAAATTCTTCATGAGAATTGTCCTGTTTCTGTGAAAATACCTCACATGTGAACTGGACCAATAAAGAAACCGGTTGCAGACTCCTTTATGACTATCTTTTCTAAACATGACCAGTTCCAAGAAAGGGCAAAGCTTACAGGCACAGGCCGAATTCAAAGCAGCATTAGTTTTGGGTTCATATGGACTTCGGACTGATTCCTTGCAGGGATTTCTGTCAAGCGCTTTTGTCCTCCGATCTTGGATAAAGTTTAGAACACATAGTGTCTTAATTCTATGACATCCAAGCCTTGGGAAATCCACTAACTGATTCATGATCATCTTTCCTCAGAACTAAAAAAAAAAAAAAAAAAAAAAAAAAAAATAACCAAAAAAAAAAATTTTTTAAAAAAAAAAAAAAATTCACCACAGATAAGCATTTTTAAAAGTGCAACAATACTTCAATGAAGAAATATGATAATTATTCAAATTACATTTTTTCAATGAGAAAAAAAAAGATATTTAAAAAAAATGTTGCCAATCAGAATGTGAAGATCAAGGAGAATACACCCCTGTAAAAGCAAAAAAATATTTGACAAACAGCAGGAGAATACTGAAGCATTTACATATATATTTGAAATACTTTTTGTATTGTCAAGAATCAGCTTACACCAAAGAGGTTCAAAAGTGAATCATACAGAATATCTGGCTGGAAAATGTTGAAGTAAGTTTGGACTATTCATAGGAAATTCTGAAATAAAAAAAGCCAAATAAGAGGCTAAAAAGTGAACAGAAGCCTGAAGAAAAATGCAATTAAAGTCTTGTAAAAATAGGGTTTCACTTTAATGACAAAATATAATTCAACCAATCAATTTCAAATGGTTCCTCACATAGATGCTTTCAGAATGCCAGATCATGACTCAAAATCAAATGATTAGAATATACTTTTTCAGATTACTTTTATTCATTGCTATTTGATCTCACTCCAGAGCTGCCAGTTTGTCTTGAGATACTAGGTCAATTTACTAATTAATTTTCAAAGATAAAGACTTAAGATGCACTTCATAAGATTGCATTTGTTCTACTAAAATAAAACGACATGAGAATCTTGATAGTTTTAATTCAGATTTCCGCTAACCTGGCTATGAAGTTATGTCAATTTGACAAATTTTTTGGATGCAGAAGAATTACGTGTCTTTGATCCTCTAGCATAATGAGGAAAATCCATTTCTTGACAGCTTCACTTACAGAAATCGTAAAATTGCTTATATGTTGTCCCATGTACAACATGTGTTAAATTATTGGGAGTTTGTTGACACCTAATTATAATGGGTGACCACTGTAGTGGAAATTATACAGAAGGGGTCAGGAAAAATCTCCAGATAGCTTTATGATCAGAATTTAGGCATGGTAGACATGAAGTACTTCAGTGTCCAAGCAGGCAGTCATTGTTTCATGAGTGGAAGCTTGAAGGCAGAAGGAGCCCGAGCAGCATGCAGGGGAATACACTGCTCCTGACACCAGTCAGACTTTAGCAGTGTATGTGAACAGACAGGCAAATGATACAGTGAGCCTTTACCAAATGCAACTCTGAGTCAATAGGAGGCACCCAGAAACACAGCTGGATCAGGAGGCTGGAATGGGGTCGAGGCAGCTATAACTGACGTGTCTGTGCTTAAGTGCATTTAGGAATGAGTTGATGGAAAGGTAAAAAGAATCTGAATACTGACAAAGTTGTTTTATACTTATTAACGGTAACTTCACAACCATGACTGCACAAGTTCATAACTTAGTTCCACTGCATTCTTTATCCTGACTTAGTAAACAAAACACACATGTACACAGTTTCAGACTGCAATCAACCACAAAGAAAGACCTGACTTTGAAAGACTGCACAATTAGACAGTCTCCAAATTCACATGGATAGTTTTGAGCCCTTGTTATACCACTGTGGATACAACAGTCTAATCTAGTTTACAGTGAATACAACACATTTCAGGATCTATGAGATTTGTGCCTATGCTCATTTACTCGTTCCATAGCAAGGAATTTTGTTGTATTAGGTATAAATTGGCCTCAGTTTCCTGACTTTTGTGATACCTGGCCAATAGTTATCAACCACAAACCATGAACTTCAATTAAAACTTGCAGAGTACTCATGGCTAAACAAAGAGTCCTTGGGGCTGAGGGTTTTTTCTTTCCCCCGAGACCAGGACAGTGCTTTCAAAAGTAGTGGATCAAACTATACGATTTCATTTATTATATTTTTAGCCAATGACCTTTTTGTCATTTGATGACTTCAGAATTTTCACGATCAGCTGTTGATGAGGCTATGCTTAGAGAAATAAAGTTCCTAAAATTTAGCAAAAAAGGATAATCATTAACTGCAGATCTCAGGCTATCTTGAGACGTGAATTAATCAGCTGGTTACTTAAGACATTAAAAAAACCTGCCTGAGTAATTATACGTAGCTTAGCCACAAATGTAATCATATTCTATAGAATACCACAGTGTGATTCATGTGTAGAACCTTCCTGGGCACTATCTATAGTGTATACTTTGGGAAATGCAAACTCAGACATTCATCTGAAGCCTGACAAGCTGGTGCTCTATTCTAATTTATGGGAACGATGGTTAAAGGTGATCTGAACAAACAATTGAGAATTGAAGAAGTAATTAGTAGAACCAGGGAAGTGTGGAATGATTAGGGATAAATAAAATAAAGTCATTTTCTAGTGGAGGGTGTCAGAAAGGTTCTTAGGGAGAATTTTAAATGATTTGAAATTGTTTTATGAAAATTCAGTATTATTATATGGATTAATGATCCATTAATGTCTGTCATTTATAATCATAATAAAGTTTACTACTCAAAGCTACGTAAAATAATGGTGTATTTGATATATCACCATGAAGATGGAGCACCAAACTATTACAGTTAACTGCTTATATACGCTGGGCAATAAGCTTCTTCATTGCGTCGTAAAGTAACAGTCTTCAGGACTCACAGTTCTGCCTCTTCAGTTCCCTCATATTCAAAACCTGAGTAATGCACACTGTCCTTAGGACTTAAACCTCCTCTTATGCTTTCTTCATTTTGAAAATAGTATCAGAGGACAATGTGTCTTCATTTCCTCACTTTTAGAAATTCACCAGCACAGTAGCCCCAGCAATGGTCTGTGTGAAACTAAAGTGTTATTTGGGTGGGTCATGCAGATATGAGGACTCACATTCACTGCGTTTGCTAAGTGACAAGATTGCAGTGCCAGAAAAGACATTTAAAAACATACTGGACTAAAATGTCCCTTTCCTTCATGAAGGGACTAAGATGTTGGTAAGGAAAATAAATACCAGTGCCACAGTGCAAGTGCACGATCTGTGTTCTCCAATAACCATTGCCAAAGCTTTATGCAGCCTTGGCTACAGCTGGGGAAGCAGTGCACGGCTCTTAATGCCCAGCCCTAAATGATCCTGAATTTTTCTGGCTCAGCCAGATGTGCTAGACGAAAAGTACAGAGATGTTGAAATAGTAGCTCAACTTGTCAGGTGCAGAAGAAAACTGAGGTATCCAGTAAAGCACATCGCAAGATCTTCATTTGGGCGCTTCTCGCAAAAGGGAAGAAATCCTCTCATTAGCAGTTTTGTTGAGGGGATGTTGACTCCAGCTGGAACCTTCAGAACAAAACAGGTGTTCCCATCCAACAAGGAATGCAGCAGCAATACATTAGGGACAAATGAAAGATTTTGTAGCATAACTGTTGCCAGATTTCACTCTTTTTTTTTTTTTTTCATATAGAATTGGAAAACACAAGTTAAGCAATAGTATTTACCCCTCCAAAAAAGAACATGGGATTTGAGAATATATTATTAGAAGTACCATTTTCTATGGGACAAGTGGCAACCTCATGTCAGATACAGCTGTGACCCTCTTGAGTGGGGGGTCACATTTCCATTGTCCATGGTACTATAGTCTACACTGTGTTCAGGTGTATATTTTACAGCAGCAATTAATACTGTGGTTATTTTGTATGAATGCTTCCTGTAGTCTCCAAAGAAACTAAAGCCAATGAAATGGTTTAATTCAGTGAACTGAATTTAACCTGATCCTCTCATAGTGACATTGATTGCGGATGTGTTGTAACTATTCTGGGGTAAATTAGACCTAATTTGCATATGAAAAGAAAATCTGAGATGCTTCCAAAGTTCAGAAATTGAATTTGATTCATAGAATTTTTGAAGCAAGAAAAGACTATCTAATCTGACCTGTTGTGTAACAGCACAAGCCATGATCTGCATGCAGATCCTTGTTCTGATTCAGCCAGTTTATGTGCAGACATGCCTTCAGAAATGTAAACGGCAACTATTTTGAATTACTAAGTCTGACAAATGTGCCTAAAATTTTCAAAGTGAATATTATTTCTAGGAGATACTGGCATTAATATTTCTCGTCTTGGATAGAAATCCTGCAAGATCAACTTCTGGTAATTTTGTCTTCTTTTCTGTCACCCACTGCAGGTGTATCTGTTGGGTAGACAAAAAAAAAAAAGGACTGCAAATTCTTTCATATGTTGCTAGACATGATAGTTCCTGCAAATTCTTTCATACTTTTCTCATACTGCATCTGACAGGGAACTAAAACGAAAGTCTACTACTTGAGTGCTACCAGAATAATTTAGTTCATAATGTAGCTATGGATCTCATTCAGGCCCCTCAGTCTGACAGCGCCACATCTTGATGTCCAGTGTTAAACAACGACAACTCCACATTATTTAGCTCTCTACCATTGCACAATGCATCCATTGGCAAACCGCTTCCTTGAACAAATGGTCTCTTTCAGATTTGCAAGTGTTTCATTGTCATCGTAGTTTAGACATTAGCCTCATACATTCTTCAGGAATGGGAAGTCTAACCACCAGAAAAAGAAGATACAAGTCAAGATATAGGACAGAGGTTTGGGGTTTTTTTGTGTTTTTGTTTTTGTTTTTTGGTTTTTTTTTTGCAGCTGCATCTGATTTTGTCTTGTTATTGCCACAAGTTTCACAGCATTTCTCGTAACAGCTTCATTCACCTGTACCTTTTCTTTTCTTTTCTTTTGCTAAACTGGCAGTTTCTGCTTGCTAGCATATGGTTTTGTTTCTCTCAGGAGAACAGCAACAAAAAGGCAAAACCAAAAGGCTGTAAAATATCCTTGCTCTTGCTTCTGCTGTAATAAGCTCCAGCCCACCTGGTTACAAGGCAACAGGTATCTCATCTAACATCTCATCTTTCACATGTTTTTAAAGGAATGTATTTCAGATCTTAGAAACCTTCTGGACACAACTGGTAGCACTACTATGCAATAATCCACTAAATATCAGAGCAACAGCACCATTTTATCTGCTTTGAAGCCAATGAATGGACAAGCCCAATAGCACAGTATTCCTAGGGAGAGGATTGTCACTAATGAGCAGGAATATTGGTGTGGTGCCATGTCCCTTTTTCTGGGCTCTACTGCAGAGAAGATAATCAGGAAAAAAAGGGCAGATCTGTGATGTCCCTAAGTTCCAGAAGCTCCTATTTGCCAATAAGCTCCACCAGGGCAAAAGGCTTCAATTTTCTCTAATTCATGAAGCAAATCAGCCTGGCCAATGGCCAGTTTTAGAGCAGTAGCTCAAAGCTAGCTGACTCCATCACAGTACATTACGCTATGCTAAGCCCACACTGTACTAAAGCAGAAGACTTTCTCTGAAATTATGAAAGCGAATTCTCTTAAAATTTCCTACTAAGAAATAATAAATAGGAAAAAAAATCCAACATACAAACGAAACAGAAATCCCTCTAGCTATAAGACTGAATGCAACTGATAGATTTTAACAGTTTTAAATTATATGTACAGTGCTGACTCTTAGGCAATATTTGTCTATGGTTTTAAAAGGTTAAGCATTAAAAGATGTTGAACTAAATTCTAATTAACTGTGGGAAGTCTTGCTGCAAGATGAGTGGAGTGAGAAACAATTGACTTATTACAGAGCTTGAAAGAGAGCAATGAAGAGGGAATGAAGGCCCTTGAAGTTATTATTAGGTTGCAAAATTTGTGAACTCAACAGTATCTATGGGCAATCCAATTTAAACCCAATTCATATCAATTTTAAGTGATTTCTTTCTCATATAAAACTAAATCAATGAAATATTGAACTAAATTAATAAAAGTGTCCATACCGGAGTTGCACAGTTTTAAACAAAAGAACTCCAAAAATGACATCATCAAAAGCAATGTGGCTCATAGGAAACCAAGTGATAAGATCATCTGCTGATGATTAGGAATAAGAGACGCTGTAGAGACAAAGAATTATTTGATCAGTTTGCACACAATCTGTTCTATTTTTGAATATGTGGTAGAAGCTCTAAATGTTATCCCTGTTCTTTGGAAGTTCTTTTGCAAAACTCACTGACATTGATAAGGACAGCAGCAGGCCCCTGCTATTGATTGCTTCCGCCTGTACACGGCCACAGGCAGGCTCCCAGTAACATAATGCAAAGCCAGATCCTAAGAATATCTGGCTAAATAATGGATGAACTGTGACAAACACACACACACACACATGTTGTGTATAATTACAGTGAAATCTCTGAAATTTCATTGGTAACTCAATTAGGCACTTATAGTCTAAATTGCCTTAGAGCAAGTGAGTGTTACTTACTGGGCTTAATTCTTACAAAGGCTGTCTGCCAGTCCTCACTCTGCTATGTTGCAGTTCTGGACTTCCTCACATATCAAGACTTAAAACTTCCAAGAAATCATCACAGATGATGGAATGGCGTAGTAGTGTCCTCTCATTACCAAATTTCTATCCCAGATGGCTTGGCAGTAACACTCCTCCAGGTCCTGCTGTCAGACAGGAGCTTCATCTGAATTACCTCTATTCCAGGCTCCTGGACACCTTCCTGCTCTTCTTTCCTACACATAATGTCTTCACCAGGCATTTGTTCTCACTATCCTTCACCCCACTGAAGCATAATGGGGACAGCTGTCTCCACCATTAACGAGACAGGCTGAGCAGATGTGGGCGAAGGGGCCCCTTGCTGTATGACTGGTGGCCTCAGTTCAGCACAGAGACACAGAACCTGCAGCGGCTCCAACACGTGGGAGATGCTCACAGCACTTCCTTCACGTGCCCTGAGGTCTTTGCGGGTAAATCTACATCCAAGTGCATCAAGCCAATTGTTCTCCTTGCTGAGCATGAATTTCTTGGTGCTTTAATTAATTCACCCACAGCATGAGCACCACTGAGTTTGATGCACACTTGAAGAATCCGGGCATATAATTAGTACCATGAAACAAAGACTAATGGACTGATAGAAACAGTGGACTAGAAACATGCAGGAGAAGAGAAAAGCAGGATTTTAGTGAGACAGACAAATCTAACTGGAACTCCTTCTGGCAGAGGTTGTCTCCACAAAATACATATATATACACACACAATTTTTTTTTTAAATCTTCACTCATTTCCCCGAGTCTCCCAAAGGCTTTGTGGTTTGAAAAATGACTCCTTTTAGTTTTAAGTTGTACCTGGAGTTGTATTTAAAAATTATGTCCAGTCTTATTTTTATTTGGCTTAAGAACACTTGGGGCAGTTGGAAAAAGAAAAATCATTGTTTTCATTTCCTTTTGTTCTTGAAAAGCTGCTTTATGTACCCTATGCAGCAAGATGAAAACTAAAAAAAAGGGGAAATTAAATCACAGCAATAAAATATGAAGGCATTTCTTTGACTTACCCAATAAATGTGCTAGTCCAGATAAATGAGGAATGTGTATATTCTGTTTAGTGTTCTTCTTAAATATGAATGGTTTTTTCCCCCTTCTCTCTCAATTCTTCTGTACCAGGGCAAAACCTCCCAGCTAGTTCTTTTTAATTCCTGAAATCAGACAGCAGGAATGCAAGTTTTCATGTGGTACTGGTTTTCTGACTTTACAAATCTGACCAAACTTCTAATTTATGCAACTAGTATGTTCTGGCATGCACCTTTTCTAAAATAAATGAAAGGTAAATATAGCCCTGATTTTGCATCAAACAAATCCATTCCTAAATTTACCAGGAAAGTGAATGGTTTGAGCCAAACATATTAAGGTAAAAATTTTGGTCAAATCTTTAACACAGAAGAAAGCTACTACAAAAAATCGAGGACGTCAAATTAAACATGAATTAAATACAAAATTCCAGAGAACATTATCAAGTACAATGACATGTTAATGGTTTAAATTATAGCATTTTTCCAATCAATTATCTATCTGTAGGATCAACAGTATAAAGCAGGGTAAAAAAAAAGAAAGGGAAAATTGACACCTTTGGTCTCAGATTCAGATCAAAGACTTTCATGCTGTACATCTCCAGTGGCTAATAACTACTGGATATTCGAAGATATAATCTACTTATCCCATGACTACCTGAAATGTTCCCCTTTGCACAGAAAAATATTTACTGCATCTATGACAAGCTGATTTCAGGCAGCTACTGGGACCTCATCTGGAATGTGCTAATTGGAAAGAAATGTGCACACAAGTGTCCCAAAAACCCAGATGATTGCCTTGATCAGCAGGCTAGGTAATTAGGGCTCTATTTCTGGGGTTTCATAATTTGGAACGTAGTGTTGTAGTGTTGTCACCAATAAAGAAAAAAAAAAAATATGGAACACTCCATCTTGCATTACATGTGGAATTCATTGTATCCAGATAAATCTACCTGCATTTGCTTTGCTGTTGCTTGCAAAATCTTTACTTTTCTTAAGAAATACTCCTACTTCACTTTCAGGAAACAGGGCAACATTTTCACACTCTGAAGTTCCCTACAGAAATCCAGGCTTTCGTGGGAGAATTAAAGAAACAGAGAACAGGCGCAAATGAACAAAAGGGGTCAAAGCATGAGGATTTTTAGGTACATCTCAGAGAACAAAATCTGTCCAAATGGGAATAAACAAATCTTTCAGTGTGGCAGGTCTTTCAAAAGGTTTACCACCTCTGATTCATGCTGACAAACTCGCATGAGTCTCTTTTCCGTGTTCGGTGCTACAGTAAAATCCCAAATAATATCCAATTTAAGAAAGAGCTAGTGTCAGCTGCCAATCAACACAAGTTCTGCTTCACTATGTATCCAATTTATTCTCTAAGAAGAGCTCCAGCTGTAGTTTGCCTGCTCACTTTATTTTGTATTTTTCTTACACTGCTGCAGCTTGGTTTTACTTGTCTTTACCACTCTCGATGAAGCTGTTGCAGGGTGTTCACATCCTGCACCGCGCACATGCAGCACAGTGGTTCCTGTTGGTGTTCCGGAGCTGTTCATTATTGTCAGCACCTCAGCACATGGTGATCTTACTACAGCCTGCCAACTACTCTTTTACACGTGCACAGATTTTATGCCGAAAGAACGACAAGTACTTAATAAAATGACTATAATAATGCTACCTTACATTTATAAAAATCCTCTTTTATCCAACAGCCTTAAAATACTTTATGAATTTTTTTTTTCCCTGGATATAATGTTACGAATTTTTCTATCTGCCACTGAAAAAACCAGCTCCTTTTAATATACAACATATCTACTTACCAGCACAAAGCAGTGCTACACCATTTTTGCTCAGGAAGCTGTGGATGCCCCATCCGTGGAAGTGTTCAAGGCTGGATGGGGCTTGGAGCAACCAGGTGTAGTGGAAGGTGTCCCTGCCCATGCAGGGCATTTGGAACAAGATGATTTGAAGGTCCCTTCCAACACTAACAATTTTATGATTTTGAACATGTCTATGCGACTGCATCAGTTACAGAAAACAGTATCACAAGCATCCCAGTGCGGAAGCACAGCAGGAACACATTAGAAAGTACCAGTATGGACCACTGCTACCAAGAAAATAGGGCCACAGGTCCGGTGACCCACCAAAGCAGATTTAAGGGGAAGTCTGAGGGACTGCTTCTAAAAATAGATGAAAGGAACTCAAGACTAAAAACAACACTGCCTAAGATGCTAAGGTGCATTTTTAATCCTGACTGTATCCAAAAAACCTAAACAGTAAAACAAGAAATGTACCAAGTTTCAATTTAAACATGGAAGAAGAAGGTGAGCTGTTTAGCATAAATGCAAACTAAGACAGCTTTTGCCTCTCTAGCTCCCAACTAAAATAAGGCCCTGACATAGTGAGAACATGTTCTCTATTCACCTCCATGACAAAACTACCCTCATGGCTTATAGCAAATTCCTTATTTCCACATAACCGTTTTGAGTGCTTTGATTTAGGGACTGAAACTCCGTAACAGCACCAAGTAGTATTATTTCTCATAAGAGCTGTAGCAAAGTCTGGAAAGGGAAGGGAGAAGAGATGGGATCGCATTATTTCCACAAAAGATATTGCAATACTATGGGGAAAAGCTCTCTTTTTCTATGCGCTTCATCCCCTAGAGTTATAATATCAGCTGTTTCTTGGGAGGGTGATTTGCACTGTGCCACAGAAAACGCTGCTCACCCATGAAACAAATATAAGACATCATAAGCTTAATTGCAAAATTAATTAAATTTTGGATACTTTTCCACCCAAACTCCTTCAGTACCTAACAACTAGCAAAAAATTGTTTTCCTAAATGTGTGTCCAATATGAACTCTTGGAGCTCTGTATGGGCACATCAAGGACAGCACGTGACCCAAAGTTCGCCTGAATCTGGTTTTTTTTGAAAAAGGCTGTTTTAGTATTGGCCCAGTTCTTATCTCTTGCAGACAGTAGCCCAAATCTTCCCCGTTACACAAGTCCAATCTCACATTGATTTCAATGGGTTTCAGCAGAATAACTGAAAAGAGAATTTGGCCCGTAATCTCTGACTATATCGTATAACTAGTAAGTGCTTGGCTAAGATTAGATTTAGAGATAGCCCAGAAGGATAATTCAAGGACTCCAGAACCTTTACTTACACCAAAGTCTCCTTACTTTGGGGAAACACAAAACAAAACAAAATGCTTTTAAAGGCAGTATGCTCCTGAAAATGGGGAAAACCCTTAACTAATTTGCTGTTTCTTTTCCTCCATCATTAACACAAATAAGAGAAAATTCTTATGCTCTAGAACAGAAGTTGTTTTTTCCTTTTCTAAAGTCTTCTTTCAAAAATGTGAATGTGGATATACATGAATGCCTTAGCAAAGGGAATAACTTTCTGCTTCTCTTTAATCCTATGTACAACAGAGTTGGAAACAGAAAGTGCCTCCACACACATTCATCTACAGAGGTATTCTTTTGACTTCCTTCGAGTTGGTTGCCTAAAAAAATATGGGCCTAGTTTCTCTTGGGGGGTATTCTGTTCTACAGGTAAGCAGTTTACGAGCTAAGGGACGAGACTTTTTTGAAGCTTGAGTTGTGTACACAAGGTAAACTCCTACAGCCTCAAGACCTTCAATACTTGCAAGGACAGCAAGTTTAAATGCTTGTTCATGACTGAGGAGGTGGCCTACTAGCCTTTGTTCTACTTTATTCTTTCTCCCTTGAAAGGGACTGAGGCTTGCAAACTAGCAAGAATTAATCCCCAAAAGCAGAAGTCACCAAGTAAAAAGGACTTGTTAGGATTGCACAGCCATGTGGCTGCTTGATGATGGCTTTTTAAAGACAAGTACTACACTCTTCGTGCTCAAACAAACAAAAAACAACCAGAAAATAAAGTCAAGCACTTCCTCCCTCTCTGAATTCTTTAGTCATACACCACCACTTGATTTATATTATGAAATATTATGAGGCGAGAAAAAACAACTGTGATTTCTATCCAGCATGGATGAGAAGGCAAATAAAGATCACAGCCACATTTCCAGATTTTAGAAGGATGTTCTTCTCAACAGATGCAGCAGATAATCTTCTTTATGAAGTAAACAAACAACAAAATGCCCAAACTTTGAACACTTGATGTAAAACGAACCAAGAAATTAAATACAAATGGTAATTCTGCAATCATTTTTCTAATAAAATTACACTTGAAAGCCAAAAGGAGTAGGCAAATACTAAGAGCACAGGATCAGTGAATTAAAACAAGTCCCAGGAGTAACGGGTAACTCAGAGCTACTTTTGCAAGCTTTTGTGTATTTAGATTTTTAATCTATTATACCTCTGGAAAGAAAATCTATCCCGGGTTTAGGTGCCTGCAGAAATGTATCTTATGAAGAACTCTCGCAGAAGCTCTGCTGTCTCCCAGCTCTCCAGAGAAGGCACTGATCAGGGCCACAGGACCAGCTGCCAGCTGAAGGTCTCCTGTTCCCTCTCTAATTTACCTCAGGCCATCCTGACAGGCCTGACGCACATTTAATTAGCAAACGGCTGTGGCTCTTACAGATGCCACAGCCTGACCTGCCTGCTACTGCCCCTCTGGCTGAGGTTCTCATCTTAGGAGAATGTTTCAGAGCTGCTTTACAGTGGAGCACTTCAGTTTGAATCCATCATCGCTGGCCACGTGAGGTGAGTCTGTGGACTCTGCCTTCAGAGTAATGCCCTGACCCTGGAGGAAATCGCATCCTGGGCAGGAACACCAAGCTGCCGGTGGCAGTTCAGTTCACCATGGATGCAGCCCTGGCAAGAGTCTCAGCAATCTACAGCTCTGGGAGACTCTGTTACCATCCTTCAGCTGCACCACCATAAGCTGTAAACAAGGGGATGTAACACCTGTCTGCAGCTCTTCCTGCTCTCTCCTCTTAACATGTCCTTCATTTCTCATCCAGGCTCAGCTCTATATGGGTAAAAATCCATAATGGCTGATAATATCATATAGAGAGGGAACATTCCAGTGTTGTCCTTGCCGACTGGTGGAGCAGCATAATAAGTCCGCTTACTTTACATTTGTGTGGTATGGACTCCGAAAGCTATTCCTAAAAACAATTTCCACAAAAATAAAACAATTCCAACTTACACCCGTATGCAAGATCAGACTTACTGCACAATTACAGGGAATTGCACTCTGCCAACACTGTTGAATTGAGGACCTCTCTTTTCCTGGCTCTGCTACTCTTGGACAGATTATGTTCCTACTGCTTTGCTTCCATCTGTGCTAACAACAGAATCCTTTTTGATTAAAATGTTGCTGAGTTATATTGTGAAAGTTCATTTGAACTGTGCACTTTCCTTCCTTAGAAATACTCCTCCTCTATTTGGATACAAGACATAAGCATTTGTGTGTTACACATCCAGCCTGAGTTATTTCAAAAAGAGGGGGGAAAAAATAGATCTTTTAATTAATGTACGGTTTTTCAAGCAAGGGGAAACTTCAGCTCTGGAGGAACAGGCTTTTCCTATTATGTGTATATATATATTGGTTGGGGTTCGACTGGTTTTGGGTTTTTTTATAATAGAGATGGTTAACAAAAATTTCTGAAAAAATGCCTAGAGGAAAGGGCAAGCGGAGAATAACCACTCATGGGGATGTGCAGGCTCTGATTTCAGAGCTTTTGGGGAAAAAAAAAAAAAAAAGAAAGAGAGAGAATCTCACTAAAGATCTATTTTAATGAGACACAAAAGGAACCATAACTAAGTAAATAGAAACTGAGGTCCTAAACATTGGATTGACCGTATTTCATGAAGAAATCTGAGGACACTGTGGTCTCCACAATAAACCTACTGGGTTTTTTCTTCCCTTTCAAATCGTGAGGAACATATAACTTTTCCTGTGTTCTGAGCAAGACCGACAGTTGCATGGTCATTCAAGTTTCTGATGAAACCAAGCTAACTGGAAAGTCAAATTTAGGTATGTTGTGCAGCAGGTAGGAACATACCTTTTGTCATAGCAAAGACGGTAAAGTCTATTTCCCAATTAAAGGAGAAAGGATAAAAATGTAACATATTAAAACAGGGACTAATAAGGAAATTACCAGAGGAAATTAAGATAAATTAGTAATTAATTAGACTGTAATTAGGAGATAATTAAGAAAATTAAGGAATTTAGGATGTACATTATATGTTGTAGCTAAAACAATAGTTCTAGTTCAAAATCTAATGTCATTAAGCTCTTTTGTAATTCTCTGGGACACGTTTCAGATATTGAAGTAGCAAAGTTGGCATTTTCAGGTGGGCCTTCAGCCAAAACAATATCTCTGTGTTCAAGAATAGTGGATATGTTCTTCTTCAAGCAGAGTTGGATGTGTTTCTTGGGAACTGTTCAAAATTTGGGGTATGATGCAATTCGTGCACTGAAAAAAGTCAGGTCTGAGTCCAGGGTTGAAGTGCCTTTAAGTAAATGAAGCCAGAATTTGGTATTTTTTATCAATCTTGCTGACAGCAGAGAATATTAATGTAAGAGATGGAGACAAACAGAAAACCTTCCCGGCATTTCCAAGTGTCAGGATATGCTCATGCCGGAATTGCACACCTAACCTGCTCCTGGAATAGATAGTTCCAGGAAGGGTCGCTTAGGTTGACACAAAGGCAGGTTTCACAGGTACTGTGATAACAGAAGCACTCCGCTCTCTCTCGCTGATGGCCAAACATCTACTAATAGCAGAAGTAAGATCCTGTTTGTTTTCACCGGTCTCCAGAGTTCCGGTGCCACTCAGATCTAACATTTACTTGGAATATGCATTATTTAGTACATTGCAGTTCAGCCCAGGTACAGACAAGAGCAGGCATTATGTACAGTTCAGAGCTCATGGGTCTAACCTAACCACGCTTTTGTACCAAGTTCTTACCCTTTCGCAAAATACAATACTCCATCCACGCAGTGGGAAAAGGTCTGTTTGTAACAACTCCATGACATTGTACTTCAGCTATTCCAAAGCAATCCATTTTCTGACACGCTTAACCAGGAGTAAATTTAGGTTTCAAATTATTAGGCTCAAATTAGTCTCTCTGCCTGTTATTCCCATCTGATATGAATTCTTCTTAGACCATAAAGCTACAGAGCTAAAGCCTGATTAAAAATAAAAAATGAGCATACACTATTTTCTCCATGATGAAATACCTCTCTCTCTTCAATGAATTTAAACTTGCAATTATATTTGAAGACTGATGTCAGATAAATGCTGAACTTCTGTTCAGGCGGTGAGCTATATCTTTATATTCACTAGGCACTGCTTTGAGCCACAGGCCAGCCTCAGGAACACTGTCCTTTTTGCTGATAAAGAAGACTAAGTAGTTTGTGGAACATTTCTGGGAAGAATCCTTAGGAAGGAGTACCCAACAATTTGCGTAAAAAAAACAGGGGCAAAGGTTTTGGTTTTGTTCTGTAATTCTGTTCCTTCTCTCTCTTTCATCAGAAGTACATCAAAAAATATATAATACATGAATATAAGTAATCTATTATTTACATGGCATTAATTACCTGGATGGAAAACACACTTGCCAAAGAAATCCGTGTAGGAACCATGGGAGTGAGCCACTAAAACACAATCATCCTTTAAATAAATATAACTACACCGCAATAAATAGAACTACACTGCAATAAATAGCAGCAGCATGCACTACAGTCGGAGAGGAGGAGTAGAATAATATGTTCAATTGTAAATCACTGTGCATGGAAATTTAGGCAGGCGTAATACAATTACTCGAGTGGAGGTCAAATGCAATTTCACAGGGTGAATAGCAGACTATGACCATGTATCTGTTTAATTTTTTTTAATTTCAGAATGATCCAGCTATTATTTAACATTTGGAAATATATTTAATTTTTCATATGCTATTCCAATGAACACAGTTAATTAATATAGCAGACAATTGCAATTTGCATAATTTTCACAAGTAACACTTTAGTTAATGTTTGGACTTTTTTATTCCAGCCCCACGTTTAAACTAAAAAGGGGTGCAAAGTGGACAGAGACTATTAATCATAGGCACTCATTTGAAATCACATCAAAACTACCTATCACTATAACTGGAATAGATAAGTTTTCTGGAGAGGAACAGTACTATAAGATATAAGTAATGTAGATAGGACACTAAAATTATTTTTCTAATGGAGATATATATATAGATATATACAGATATATATACATATACATATAAGAAAAACTTCAGAGATATCTGACTGGCCTATAAGTCTCCCATGAGATATAAGAAACAAAACAACTTCAAATTAACGAGTCCAGGTTTTAGGTTTCAAATCCATACCAATTACCTCTCCAAGAGTTCTGGTTTGTGATCAGTCTCAAGCTGGGTCTCACAAGAATGAGGATCTTGCTCTTAAAGTCCTTCCTCATGCTTTGGAGCTAGTATTTACTACCTACATTCTTCATTGTTATTTACTGATACTCAGAGTTTTGGTTTACTCCCTTTCCTTGAAGACCTGGATCCTGTAATACATACAAGAAACAAAATAACAAATAAAATAGTCAGCCTTTTGGAAAATCTGAATTTTGTCATCACGTTGATTCAGTCAGAAGAAGAACTCTAATCAGAGGTGCTTGGGTCAGTTTTATCTCTGAGACACTGCTCTTAAACAAATCAACATGAAAATGTTTCTATCCCTTCACTGGCCAGTTTCTGTGTTAGCTTTCAAAACCAACTAAGAATAAAAAAATCATTATTTTTGAAGATGAGGTTGTTTAACTTGTCTTTTAGAGGCCTCACACACATACCTGATTCATGCTATTCAAATTGCTACAAATAGTTACAACTTGCAAAATATAATGCTTAGCACAGAAAATTGCATGTATTGCTCATCACCTTAAAAACCTTTAGTACTACCCCCATACATGCAGTGCTTCATCAGTAAGACACTGAGTTGGATCAATGCTGGCTCTTCCTGACAGTTCTGCGCTACATACTTGTCTCATTTTGTTAGTTTAATAAACTGGTTTCCCGCCCAATCCCACAAGTACAGTGTGGTCTCTGCTTTAAAAAAAAAAAAAAAAAAGAAATTAACAATATGATTCAGCTGATACATATTTTAGAGCCATTCATCCATGCAATACTTAGTGACTTCTTTTGGCCAGGAATCAGCAATGAGCAGCAGTGTGAAGCAACTTTTTCTGCTGCAATGCTTTTCCCTTGTGAAAACTGGAAACAAATTAAAAATACAGCTCGGTTTCATTAATTAAAGAAGTTCTTTGAAAAAAGATTTGCTATGTTCATCAGTTATTCCTTGGGTAGGGACATATATGCTGTACCCCTGAAACACAACTTGGACAGGCCAGTGACACACTGATGCATCTGGCCACTTTGTTTCCTGAGGCTGTCCCAGAATTAAAGATTTTTCTTCTGCGTGCAGACTGATAACATCATTGGAGTCACAAGCCCACAAATAAGAGGTGAACTTGGCAACATCAAAACTGAAACCACAGGGTAAAATTTATGTTTACTGTACATAGCCCAGTTGTTCAAAGAGCTGAGCATGTTGGCACCAGTCCAGCAAAGTACTTAGAGGACAGCTGGGACTCCTGACGTGCCAAGAGCTCACCCCAGCAATCAGGGCTTTGCTGTACTGGTGCCTGCCTGAGAACACAGCACCCCGTAGGGCAGAACCCACCCCAGACAACTGGAGCAGGGGCCTGGCTTCATCCTTGCTCCTATTGGTACTTGCTGATAGCAGGAATGGTGGTGACCTACTCAGAGGGACCTGTGGTATCTCAGGAAAATGAGGAATTCCTACCACGGGAACTTCACCTAATTTAATGAAGTAGCTTTCAACACAGATGTCATTTCATTTGGTTCTTCTGCCCAACTGTTATTATTGTTATTAATATTATTATTTTTTTATTTTATTATTTCTCCTTTTTTATTTAAAGCATTTTCCCATTTGCTTTGATCAATAATTGCATAGCAGGGCTTTGGCCACTGAAAGAGGAAATGTTGGTCTCTGAATACATTTACCGACTGCCTTTGAAAACTCATTAGCACCTTGTCTGATTGGTTTTGTTGGTAATGAGCTTGCACGATATTGGTGAGAAGAAAAAAACCAAAGTTTAAACACTGAACAGCTCAAACTATTAACTTTTCTAAGAGGCTTACTTATGAGATCCCGGAAGAGTTTTTTCTCCGTGCCGAAACTGCAGGGGCCAGCACCTGGATGCATTGCTTGCTTGCTTCTTTATGGCTTTGATTAGTAACAGCCTATCTCCAGGTTTGAATATAATGAAAGGTTTCAGAGTTTTAATCCCTTAAATACAACATCCAACTTTGCATCTAAGAGCATGCACACTTTTCAGCATAAAACCATCTCAAATGGTGCTTGCTAATGGAGAAACTGATATTTATCTACTAGTTTATCAACATGTGCTTGGGCTTATGTGATTTAGGAGAATGACTTGATGACCTCAGAACAGAGGACCCACATTATTCATCCCGAAATTTCTAAAGCCCTGAGGGAAACTCCTCAATACACTGACAAGAAGATTCCACCCAGGAATTCTTTCCCATTCACATTTCCCAGTTTACCATTTTTTAAAAATTTAGACCATTCGTCAAATCTTTGACATTTAGAACAAGGCTTTTCTACAAGACAAACAAGTTAAGATCTCGAGCTAAAAACCCTGTGTAAAAGCAGCACACTTTCTCATCTTGATCCTAGTAACTTGCTAGTAATAAACCACAAGAGAAATGCAAAAGGATGATAATCTGAAAATAAAGAATGATGGGAAACAGAGGACTTCCTAACAGCAGTCAAAAAGCAAACATGATTGTTTTCATAATTTCAGATAATGTTTCCCCAGGAACCCATAAAAAACAGTCATTCCTTTAGTATATTTTTAAAGATAAAATTCTATCAAAAATCACTCTGAGTACAGTGAATGTCTTCAGCCTTTTGCTTTAGGGTGTCCCTCAGTTCTTGTGAGATTTCTTTCCTGCCATATTCAAGTACATAAATCAAAGTTTTAATCTGAAAGCTTGTTATTTTTGCAGTGATTTCCTCTCTTGATTTCCCTCCTACATATTAGCCTGCCTCTTCATCATAAAGTAATTTTTAATTTTCTTTCCACTTCTGTTTTCCAAAGGTTCTCTAACTCCACTGTTTTGGAATAATGGAGATCCCTGCCCCCAGCCTTTCTGCTAATCATTTAAAAACTAACTTGTCAGTCCTAACATAGCTCTATTCATTCATATTTCAGCCTGGCCCATAAAGATCTTTACGTAGATATTATGTAAGTATTAGCCATCCAAAAACACAACCAAAAAAATCTAGCAAAAGAAACGATAAATCAGGCATTGGGTATCAAATCTGCAGCTGTTATACTTTGACTCTGCTTGTGCAAGTTTGCTTTAATATCATTAAGAGGATCTGCCTCCTATTCTCCATTTCAATAATTTCTCTTTATTAATATCTCTAAAAGCATAAGTAACCATGAAGTTTAAAGGGTTCTGCCTCTTTCTTTCTTGGCTTCATTAAGTGTAACTTCCAAATGAGACGAATACGTGGAGCCAACACATATTTTTGATAGAAGACAGAATTACTCACATTTTTCCCCTCAGCCCTGCATCCTCCTCCTGTCATGCTAATACCTTCCCCGCCACTCCTACACATATATTAACAAGAATTATGGGACAGACACCCCCAAAAATGATTTCTAGAAGAAACTCCTCCCTATGATAAAAAATACTAAGGAAATAACCACTTCCATCCTTTAAAGGTAATGATGCTAGGAGGGAATTCTTTCTTTTATCATTTTTCAGTAAGGCTGACTACTTGCATATGATTTGCAGAATTCTCCTTGCCTTCCAAATACAGACACGGGATATAAATTCATATCTTTCTGTCACCATGAGATGGCTTATTGCCAGATGCTTCACAATGTCCACAGCCATATCTCTAAACAGCCTGTATATGAAAATGAAGTTTTAATTCACCTGGTGACACTTCCTACTACAACACTGTGATTTATTTTCTCTAATTTTGGGCTAATAATAAACAGTAAATAGAAATTATTTTTGAAAATACAGTTGCTCAGTGGTTGTATAAAACACACATTGTAGTGGTAGAATGGGAAGAGTGCAGAAGGATGTACTTTATTCAGTGCAGCTGAGAAAAGTAATAGAAAACTTTAGCCTAGAGGAAAGGGAGCCTTGATGGTTTCCACTACTCCATCAGTCCTTTCCAGCACTACTGCCCCTGAGCCATAACTCACCTGCAGACAGATGAGTGGGACTTAATTGTCACACATCTTTATCTATGCAAAGAAACAAAATCAAAGAGAGAGAGGCTCGCAGAGAAGAAAAGAAATATACACTGCAAGGCTGTAAATCAGCCTTCCCTTCCATTTCCTACAGACTTACTTCCACCACCCGATGGGTCACAGTCAGGTTAGTACGGTGAAGAGACAGAGCTTCCTCCCTTGACTCAGAACCTGTGCTGTATGGTGGCTTAATTTAGTCACTTCCTTATTNTAAAAAAAAAAAAAAAAAAAAAAAAAAAGAAGCCTTGGTGCATGGCAAAATGTAACTTTAATTTCCTCCAATAAAAAAATGTAAAAGCTTATTAAAAAATTCTCATTCTGCTCCAGAGCCCCGAAACTAAATCATTGATTTCATAATCTTTAAATTTTAATTAAAACTAAACTCTCGCAAAACAAATTAGAAATACATAAATACCATGTGTTAAGAATACCAAAGGATTGTTCTGACAAGGTACAATGTCAGTCCCCCTGTCTCTGTGGATGCAGCATGGTACATAAATGTGTTTTGAGGTTTCCTCAGTCCCAGCTTCAGTTCATGATCAAAGGAGCTTGTCAAGTAAATGTCACAAAATTGTCACTGCATTAAAAATGAACATAACTTTTTCTTATTTATTTTTTTTAAATTGGCTGAGGTTATTACTATTAGAAACTACTAAATGTTCCAGAATCCACCAGAGAATGCACTTGAATAAGAAAGCCCTGCTACCCTGCGTGCTGCGTTCAGCGGGCTCCCTGTGGTTGGTTTTTGTGGGGAGGATAATGCCCCAAGGGTGTTCCACCATGAAAAATGCCAGGAGAGTCTGCCTGGGAATAATGGGACTAATGAAAACACTTTTTTTTTCCTTCACAGTCCATTCAACGAGTTTTATTTCTTGTATATCTGACACATACCAAAAAAAACCCAAACAACCCTGGAGATTATTTTAAGTGTAAAATGTTTCCACTGGCACGTGTATTTCATAATATTTTGCATTCAGAGTGGCAACAGTTTTTGAATTTTTCCACAGAATTACAAGGAAAAACATTAGAAAATTTGTAAATGTTAACTTAAAAATACCGGAAAGCTTGGAGAAGACTGAAGGTTCAGTGAAAATTGCCACTGCAAACTGTTATATACCTGGAGCATGCAGCTTTATGGAGACGAGAAGCCTGAATGATCTTAATGGACGTCTTCTTTTTCTCCAGCAAAAGCTAACGACTCTTGCAAGTTTGAACCTCTGAAAATGATGCTTTGCATTTATTGTCTTTGTTTCCTATGTTGCCAAAGTCTGGATACAAACAAAACATATTTTGGGTGAAGATTTAGCTGTAAAGATACAGAATAAAATAATTGTGAACAAAATAAGTATGTGTCCAACAGAAAACATCCCAAGGAAAAAGAGGAAAGCCCTCTTTTTTATTAGAAAATAAATAAAATTTTAGGTTGTTCTGCTAGCTGCTCAAACATTTTGTAAATTCTATAGGGAGGGCTCATTCCACTCAGTCCCCAGTCTTTACTTGGGAGAATTTACTGGGTGCTGATTATTTTTAAAATATTTTGGAATGCTTTAGCAAAAAGCTCTTAAATGATTTCCAAGACTAAAGTAGGGTGAAATACTGTTTTAAATACACAAACAATTTTGTAGTCAGTACCTTGAAAAGCTTTAGCATTTCTAGTTGAGAAGCTCAGACCCGAAACTTGGGATTGTCTCTCACTACAAGGACTCGTCTTTTGCTGGATAGGGGAAAAAGCAAATGCTAAAGCCATGCTAAGACTTTGATCACACTTTACATATGCTCAGCATTTTGGCAGATGATCTCTCTAAAGAGCCCATCTGCAGTGACCTGCTTGCGAGCGGGACTGCACGGGCTGCGTGGAATTCCATCCGTAGCTGCGGCAGCTAGATGCCACTGTGGCACAAAGCACTGTAACTGCAAGTGAAGATCCTTTTTCCTTCCCTTTTCGCTGTCTGCCAGGCACACAGGAGGAAGCTGAAAGCAGCCAAGCTTACACACAGACAGGACTAGGAACTGGGCAGGTTCAGAAGGCTTAGTGCAGGGAAAGGCCAGGATTCAAGAGGGGACCGTGCTGTGAAGGAATGAGAGAAGGAATTAGGCTCAATAAAATACTGAAAAAATAAGCTAGGACAATGAGTCTGTGAATTAGAATATAAAGTGAGCAGGAGCCAGGGAGTGGCTCAAGATACTGTGATTTCATACTGCAAAGGGAACAGGCAGAAAAGGAGAGAAGCCAGGTCTGAGTCCAACTTTCTTAATTCTGTGCAGAATAGAAACTGAGAAATATTTGTCTCCTGAGAGTCTGCTACCTTAATGACAGAGAGATACATCCTGTGGATATTGATTAGACACAATCATTCTGCTTACTATTCCGATTTTCAAAAACTGAATGAAGAATGGGAGTGTGAAAAGAAAAAGCAAGCCAAATCTCAGGCTCCTGTTTGTTCCATGCCTGGTAAAAAAGTAATTCCTTCACTTGCATTTCCCTCTTTTTGTTGCAAAGAAACACGTGTATCATTAAGCTGTGTAATGTTTCACGTGATTATTTAAATGAACGATGAAAGTCTTGTGCCTGATGTGATAAGGTTTCGAGTAGCTTATTCTATATGTGGGGGACAACGAAGAAAGAACAACATATCTTACTTCTGTGAAACACTAAGTTGTCTATAAAGACAGCTGAAAAGAATCTGAAAAGCTGCCTTTATTCCATGCAAAAAAATGTTAACCTCTGATAAATGTGCCCCTGAAGAGAAATTAAACATCTTGCCTTAGAGCTGCTGTCATAGCCTGAACTTCTTGTAAATACTATTTGTTTGAGGGAGAGAGCTCTAGTCGCTTTATAAAGCTAAGCCACTCAGCAGTAGTACTCCTCCATTTGTCCTTGACAGCTATATTTTTTCATGACACTTATTTGCTTGGATTTAGAAGTTTCAATGTTTTGATCCTTATTACTGCAAATCTGTAAAAATGACAAAAATACCACAATATAAATTACCAGAGACTGAAGAGATGGAGTCTGATGATTTCTGCTGAATTTAAATTTTCAACACTGCTCTGAAAATATAAGAGAAGCATTTGGTGAGTCCTCCCTTCTACACAAGTAATTGTACAGATGGGGCAATGGAAGCTGTAAAGTTATGTTGGTCACTGGTGGCGACTTTATTTGAAGGTAAAGACCCCAAAACTGCCCTAGACTTCACTGTAGTAGGCAAAAATATACATACATAAACAGGAAAGCCACACCCAACCCTTCCTCTGTCTCCCTCCCCCTTTGGGTCTAATATATCCCCTTCTCTTTCTGCAGTTCCACAGCATTTAAACTTTCCCCCATCTTGGCTTTCTTCATGTATTTCAAGAACCGAAGCAGCACCAGAGCTGGACCAGACTGGTCCACTGACACATGGTTTGTTATCCATAACCAGGGGACACACAGGCTCCTGCTCTGCCATCAGGATAGTGCCCCTGCCTCTTCAGCAGCAGCTCCAGCCCTGCTCATTCCCTTCTGCAGGCAGTGTGTTGCCCAGTGGAAGAAGGGGTGGTGGACCCCTTGGAGTTTCTGGTCGCACACGAGAGCAGAGAATCACCACTTACACGGCACTACAGACGGAACAGCTCACCCTCGAGATGCAGAACGTGACTCAGTTCCCTGCTGCAGATACAGCGATGCAGAGATCACGAACTACCCGCATCTTGGACAAACCCAGGAAAGCTGGCTGATCAGCACTCTGCTCCCTGACCTGCTACACTCCCTCAGAAACAAAGTTGACTAGCAAGAGATTTCTGCTGGAAAAGCACTGTCAAACAGACCTTCAGAGAAAGGAACTGAATCTCTTTTTTTAGGTTCGTTCCAAGAATTTCTTGCTGCAGAACATGTTATGCTGTCCACATTAGACAGCCTCACGGCTTTTAATGCATTGCAGAGACCTTGAAATCTCAATCTGATATACGGCTGCTTCAGCCTGTGCTTCTTCCTACGTCATTATAAACTTGACCTTAATTAACCCTCTTAGTGAAATGGAGTTTGTTGATTCTCAAGGACAGTCTCATTGAAAAACAATGTTGCAATATCACTCAAAAGCTAAAGTAAGGCTGCTTTATAAAGGGATTTGTACTAATAATCCTTGAATATTAACAGCTTCTTATGCTATGTGGTTTACATAAACTTATCTGCATAAGCTAGGATTGAGCTCTGTCTTTCTCAGCCTTAAAAAAAGTCTACATTTCCTTTAGCAAAAAACTAGTTCTCTTTGGCAAACACTACACTGATTTTGTAAAAAAAAAAAAAAAAAAAAATTAAATGCAGATTTAAAATCAAATATAACAGCTTAATTTGACCACCTGTAGATCAAAACAGTCCCTTATCAAACCAGGATATCCAGTAAACATAGTAATTTCTACCATGACTTACTAATAACAATGTTTGTCCCTTCATGATTTCAGTAGTTTTATAGAGAACAAATATATGGAACAGATCCTGAGGATGGATAATTTAATTATAAAAACCTCAGTGGAAGAGTTGGGTGTGCCAATAATGGCTGTCCTGCATCATTTGAAGCTCTTGGAATATGCTCGGGGCTGATGGTGAGAAAGATCTATATTAGCATCCGATCTGTATTCTACAAATAGGAGGACATAAGATAACTTAACAGCTACTGATCTTTTAAAATTCACTTTAAAGGCAGCATATTCTTTCTTATGGAAATAACTGAGACCACTCAAAACTAAATTGCTTTCTTTGTCCAGAGTTTAAAAGTACAGGCTTCAGAGCTGATGCTCACACATCTCTTTGTCCTTACGCATCTCTGTGCCAGTCCTCACTTTAAAGAGCTATAACAAGCTGTAATTATTTCTCAGACTATTTAGAGACTAAACAGAGATTACGAGTTAGTTTAACAATGAAAATATTCATACAGAGCATGTAAGTACCTGAAATTACAAAAAACTCCAACCGATATTTTCTGAATGTAAACAATTAAAAACAGTAATGTTTTTATCCCCATAAATTACAAACTAACTATTTTATGGATGTACAGTACACTTACTACCTTGCCATGAAGTACATGTTATCCTCTTGATTCTGAATAATATTATGCATATATAGTACACATATAGCACAGTATGCATATATGACAAACAAGGGAATTTAAGACATTTGCATACTGGGGAACCAAAAATAAAAGCTATCATTTATCAGTGAGTCACTGCGCAAGCTTTTCTCAGTCGTTGGTATTTACCTGAAATTTGCAGAAACTTACATTTTCATCCAGGTCTAGAGTATTTCTCATTCCACTTATTTTTCTACTACTGTGCTGCAGTATCTAAGTAAAAACCTGAATATTTAAATATTGCGTCCACTACAAAGCATGTGCTACCGTGCAACCTCAGTGGGTGATGAGGGAAACACACCCCAGCATCTGAGCAGATAGTTCAGAGGGTGATGCTTTGTGTTAGAAGTTTCTAGACTTCCAGCCAAATCCCAGCACAGGGGATGGCCAAAACTCCCCATTTAGGGGGAGCTCAGACCACATAACCCGTCCTCTGCCAGTGTTCCTGCACTATTAATTTCATGGACAGGCAAATTTGGTTCATCCAAGACTCTCACCTGCCCTTTTGCAGAGACTCCTTTCCCTTATGGACACAGTAGAGGGAAAGAAAATTCATGTCATTCCTTTGGGTAAGATTCAGCAGGGTAGGGAGAGCTTTTTGCTCTGCAGTGTGCCCAGGGACCACCACCAACTGTCAGTCCCTGTTCCCTTCACTTGTACCATTCTGTCATTAGAGCGTTCACTTGTTGAAGATCATGATATTGGAGGTTTCTCTTATATGCCTACTAATATTAGCTATTTTTCTTGAAAATTAGAAAAAAGACACTAGACCGTAACTTGCTGATATTAACGAAGACAGAATTATGTATTATTGAAAAGGGAACAACTCTAAAGCATAGAACTAAATGCTGCAATTAGCTTACAGGCAAATGCTAGGCCTGTTTACAAGCACCGTTGTGCCTACCTGTCACTATAAAATTAGTAATTCTTTGGCCAAGTCATGCAGGCATGTTAGCACAGAATCCGAGCCACTTCTCTCATAGCTCTTCTAGATTTTATGTGTTCACAGTAGCCTGGCAAAATTACTTAGGATAAAATAGTAACTTTACCTACAGCATAAGAAATGCTCCGCTGTCTGAATGCATCTTTATTATAAAGACTTATTGAATGGAATTGTTTTAATCATAACAACAAGTCTCCTTGACTGCTCTTTTGACCAGCTGTTCATAGAACCAAATACTTTACAGGCCTGCCACATATTTGATTTTTTTAAATACTGCAGGAAAGGAGAGTTTCAAGGCATGCTTTAACTTAATTATCGTGCCTTTGAAAACAAAGAGAAACCAAAAAACCCAGAACCAAATAAAAAATCCCCCAAAGCCAAATCAATTAATTGTTAAAAGGATTCAGCATGGTGAGCATTCAAAATCTATTCCATACCACTGGTTTCCTTCTCTACCCTTTTCTTCACCAGGCTTCATCTTGGGCTTCATCTTCATCAGCTGACCACACTTCCCTGTTCTAAATACTTATATGCCAGTAAAGGCCAGACTAAACCACAACTGAGTGTGATGAAGTTGGGGACTATGAATCTGAGTAGCTTGTTTCCAACTCCAGATCTGTCATCTTTATTTGCCATTCTGGCATAGACAGAGCATTAGTTTCTCTTTCTCCTAGGACATATAACCTCTAGGACCTAGGACCCAATTTTTTAAATATGTCAGAGTGTTTAGCAATGCTTAAAAAGGTAACATTTTTCTATGTGGAATGTGAAACTTTTTGATTGATGGCATTTTTCTGGAATATTTAACCAAAACAAGAAAGCCTAACATGGCTGGAAGTGGTTAGCATTTTTTTTTCCTTCCCTCAAATATCATATAAATTGTCCAAGTTAATTCTATTTACTTTCTCAGATAGCCTAATGTAAATACATTCAAGAAAATATTTACTTTTTCTATTTACTTTGTATAAATTTTAAAAGAAGACAGCTACTTTAAAATCAAAATGATGAAATATACAATAAATGTGGGCAAGTAGCTGAATGCATCTTTCCTTTTTTGCTATTCTAAGGTGGAACAACTTGAAAATTTTCCTTAGGTAACAAAGTTTTGACATGATTTATTTTAACCCAACTCTATTTATTTTTGCGTGTTTGTAGCTAAGAAAACATGGGGTTTTTTTTCAATTCTAATATCTGTAAGAATTCCATCTGATCTATCCAGCACTAAATATACATTTAATTGCATCCAAAAATGATACATTTCCCTTTTCAGAACATTCTAAACATGCAGAGGCTGGCAGACTGAAAATAACATTTACAAATGAGAAGCCCATGCTGTGCTTTCATTTATTTTAGTAGGAAAAAGAATGACTCCCTGAAAATTAACAAAATACAAGAGCATATAGCTTGCTAAAGGTATGAGAATTTCAGCTGGTCATTTCCTGAAGGATACCTGACTATTAATTTTTTAGCTGAAAGATCATCGACTAAATATTTTACAGAGGGAGAGTACATTTATTATCCTGCACATGGTGAAGGATTTCTCTTGAATAAATATGACCAGTGAAACAAATGAGGCAAATATTAACTCATTTAAGAGCATTAACAGGACAGGCAGCACACGTAAAAACTTCTGTGGGAATGAGTCTGTCCTTATGAAAGCTCCTCAGGAGGAAAAAAAAAAAGTAGTGATTTCTATTAATATAACTCAACAACCCCACACTTGACTTCTCAAGCCCGATGCTGAACAAAGCCCGCTGGAACCTGAGAATGAGGACCTACACTAAGTATCCTACAGATGTGGGTTCATATACTTGCCCACACCCTAGAATGTTGCATTCTAAAGAAATCTAAATTTCTGTCTTTGTTCAAGCAAGCCTTCGCTATGATCCTAATATCTACTTTATTTTTGAGTAAGTGTTGTAGATATAGACACTTAGCAAAGAATACGTTTCATGTTTTCAGATTAAAATTACTAAAATCATGTCAGACAATGCATAAATTTCAGACAATGCCTATTAATCCATTATTAGAATAAGAACTGCATTATTAATAAGGATTTTCTTCTTGTTAAATAATACACTTCCATCTGTGATACATGGCCACCTAGTGACTAATTTAAATTGATTGAAACATTTATGTGATACATACTGTTAATTACATTTCACCTTCACCATTTTAACGTATTCTGAAACAACTGTCATCGATGCAGCACTAACTTGTAACTGGTGGCAGTGAAAAGATAAGGACTTGGTAAAAAATTTGGCTTATGATTATATTAAAACATTATTATAAAAAAATTCAAATACAGCTTCACTATTTTTAAAAAGATCGGCAAGCATTCTTGTTTGGAAAAAAAATCATTTAACATATTAATGAGGAACACGTTTGGCATGCCTTTCTAAAATTTAAATCTAAGTTCAAGAAGAAACTGCTCTTGTTTTGGTTTTTTTTAAATGTTCCAATTTTCAATAAAATATAAACCTCTTTGATCAAGTTCAGCTGAAACCAAATAGTTTTCAGAGTTTGAGAAGTTAGTTCCATTTGGGTTTGGCTTCTGTGAGGTTAGGTAAAACTGATTATTAATTTTACATTTCAGGAATTCAGATTTTATCCTGAACTACAAATACTTACATGGTCCTAACACACATTCCTTTCTTGATGCTGCCATTTCATGCAGGTTTTTTCCGATGCCTTGCACCGCATTTCCAAAAATGAAAAAAAAACCTCACGCCACCGAAATAGTATTTGAAGTTGCAAATATGAATTTGAATTCTGCACATTAAGCTGTCAAGTTATTACATCCATACTGAATGCTCACAGATCTCTATTCAAACATAGAGAGATTAAAATCCAGACTGCTTATTTTGAATCCCATCATCTTAATTATAGATGCACATTGCTAGCAAATTTTGTTTACACATACCATTTCTTCAGAGCGTATTGTGAAATGCACACAACTGCTAGTAACCACTGAAATAAGCAATAGAAATGGGAAACTTATTTATTACCTTGCTCTAACTGATTTTATTGCTGTAATACCCCCGTTCTCATTAGATTCAAGAACTACACATTTGTACTTGCTAGAGAGCTGAACATGGACCAGAGAGGTAAATTGAAAAGTGATGATGACATTTGGATAGGTGGTCTCTTGGACTCCTGCTTCCAATAAAATAACCATATAGCAGCCAAATATGAAGAAGAAAAAATATCCAAGACCTCCAGGTAGAGACGATGGAGAAGGAAGATTAAATAAGCATACAATCCCGACAGTTCTTTTTTCATTCCTGACAGTTCATAGCATTTGAAGGCTCCTGTATCATTAGTCATGACACAGTGCACTTCTCCTCTTCTCTCAAGCTTTCCATACATTTTCAAGCTCCTTTCTCTTGTAAAGTTTAAATGTACAATTGTTTTAGCATTGGTTTTTTTGGGTTTTAAATTAAGCTTGAGGTTTGTTTTCTCTCATTGTGAAGTCAGTTTCTCTGAATGAAACTTTGACCGAGTGTAAGAAACTAAACTTGCTACTACAGAGTGAAAGATTGTTTCCACTATGTATCAAATTTTCATTGGTGATACATTCTGTAACATTACCTATTCTCTAGTCATAATTATAACCGTAAAAAACCTCCGGTGAGAACGAAAACAAACAGCAACTTTCCCCAGCTAATTATGTTTGACCTTTACTTGCTGTGCAGTTTGCAGCATAAAAGTGCTGAAAGTAGCAGGAGTAATCTCAGATAACGGGTGTTGTTCAACAAAGAAAATACTTCAGAAGTTGCAAGTGGTAACAAAAGAAAGTGGTGTTTTCTATCACACTGCTTGTACCAGTTATTATTTGAATCACTGCTGAGCTGGGACCAGTTCCTGGCATGTTTCTGTATTACTGCTACATTCCTTCTCCGACTCGGACACCTGTAACCAGCCAAGGCACATCAGTAATGACCACAATTCATTTCTTCTCCTCTTGGAAAAGAGAATGCCCTGAAAACTTCTGCTTTTATCCATCTATGTTGAATAAAAAATCACAGAATGTCTTGAGTTGGAAGGGACCTTGAAGATCATCTAGTTCCCGTGCCCTGACATGTGTAGGGGTATCTTTCACTAGGCCAGGTCGCTCAGAGCTTCATCTAAAATGGCCTTGAAGACCTGCATTACACGGAGCCAGCACAGCACAGCAGCCTCTGCATAATACTGGGAGGGAGAAAACTGATTTTCCTAAAAGAAATAATAACAGAAATGAGAAATTTTATTTCCTCCTCAAAATATGTAACTAAAGTACTACGCAAGAAAAGAACATTACCTACATGATTCTTATTTTCAGACTGGATGTTTCATAACCCATATTTGTAGACCAATTATCAATCCATCCAGCTCGTGACAGCCAGAGAGAAAAGAAGGTAACAGGCTTCATTCTCAGCGGTCATGTTTGGAGAGGTGATGGTCCTGCTTTCCCTGTACGGGAGAAATGATGGGGCTAACAGCCCCCTTGATGTTAGGCTCCAAAAGCATCATCAATCCAGCAGGCGAAATAATTTAGATCATACAGATTTCCAGTTTACAGCACACCTTCCTCAGATCTGATTTGCATTAACACGGTATTTTTAAACACATGCAGATGATACAGAAAACACTACTGGGAATACAGAGACTACTGGAGGAGACTGGCCATAATCTTTCTGCTTTTGATAAAAGGATTCCAGAGTTTACCAAATCAGATTATCAGGAACTCGAAGGAGTCATTTTCTGGTCAGAAGTTTTATTGACAATCATTTGGACAAATCTGTAGAAGAAAACAGACTTTTTGGTTAACCTCTATTGTCCTTTTGTATTAGTTTTAGGGCAGTGGGCATCTCCAGAATATTCAGTTTTATAAAATATAGTGTCAAGCTCACTAATCACTTGCCATTTTTACATATTATCCTTCAGAACACTCATCTAATATCTCTGCATAAACCTACTTCTGAGAATATTTGTATTTATTCTTTGCTAATGAAATTCATTGCAATATGCATTTCCCACTATAAATAACTTACATATTCCTTAAGCATTACAAAACACATTGCCTTTCCCATCTTTGAGTTACTACGTGCCAAATAAGGAAGGTATTCACAATCACACGGGTCAGAATCAAGATCACCATGAAATGTTTCATCTTCCACTAAAAAGCCAAGTAATAGCTATTGATACAAGTGGGAACACAATATGAAGTACAAAAAATGGAAATATGAACGTATAAGGATCTAGTCAAATTTCATTTTTTTTTTAAATTTGTATCACCCCTACAGTTCATGCCACAAGATGCTGACTTGCTCGTGTAACAGTAGAAGAATATTAATTGTTTCTAATGGAATTTTTTTAATTCCTGAGCACAAGAAAACTTTGCTCTATGTACACTGGTTACACAAAGCCCTTCCATTGAATGCATATTTATTTAGTGTCTGACATGTAAATTATTCTAATGGGAGAATGTTGTTTCAACGCAGTGTGTTGAACATTCCAGCTCTCTGAAAGTGAAATGCCATTGCTGTTCCTAATTAAGCTATTTTCCTTTTAAGTCTGCCAGAGGATGATGTGAAGGATGGCAATATTGATGAAGATTAATTGGACTGAAACTAACAACGATAAAGCTGTAGATAAGGTTATTCTGCTGGGTAGCAAATGAAAATTACAACCATTTAGAAGCTGAATATTTAAAGTCTTGGCTTTCTTAGCACTAAAATGGTGTACAATGGAAAAAAAAATCAGGAAATACACACATTTCAGATAATAGATACATTGGCACTCCTTCACTCAATTAAAGAACAAAATGAAAATGCGATATCAATTCCTAACTAACTAAATAAATTAATTATACATATTATGTTAATGGATTATTTTGCTTTGTGTGGGAACTTGATAGATCTGTTTAGCCAATATCACTAAAAAAATATGGTGAACATGGTTTTGTCTGAGCACTGTCACTAGAGTGCTATAAGGATACCAAACAATTCCCATTGCTTCAGAAAGACAATTTTCACAATAGATGAAGAGACACTTTCTTGGGTTCTTGAGGCCAGTGATGTCCAGTGGACTTCTTCACCTACCAAAACTTTAGACTTGTCAAAATTCAACTGATAGCAGGACTGATAAATGGCTATGAAAAAAACCCAACAAATATCTCAGACCAGATGATGATACATTTTAGACTAAATAATTCAAAATCCATCGAACAAATTGATTTTCCAGATGCTGATTAGTCTTCTGTTAAGAGACAAATAACAGTCTACACACAATTTACTTCCTACACATTTGTTTACATAACTCTTGGTCAACAGCAACTATAACACAATACAACCACTTCCTAAATTCTGGCTAGCAAGTTCTTCAAGGATGATCTTCTTTCTCATAAAGAGATCTTTGCAGTCAGTAAAGATACAGTTTTCTGAGAAGTCTGATTAAGTCTATTATGCCGTTCTGTGAAGTCATAATTATACAGATATACAGGGGCACACACAAAGATATAAAGAAAAGAAGCAGTTGACAACTCAAAGTATTTATGTTTCACAGTTACTTAACTGAGCAACTCATCTACCTGGGTGTAACCTCACACTGTAACAAGAGCAAAACCAGCAGCAAACTAAAACTAGGGCAGTTACCTGGAAAGAAATGAAACCATTGCAAAGATTTTTACAAGCATTTTACATTGACAATGCAGAAAAAAAAAGTACCAGGCACATCTGCTAGTGGTACCTTTACCTTTAGGTATGAATTATAGCACACATTTCCTGCATTAACTAAGTCAGATGCTATTGAACTGTGTATAAGCCAGTACTGCAACTTTATTAACCTCCTCTTGCTCCAACAGTCTCACAGGCTGACCAGTTAAATAAATTCAGTTTCATGTTTGCGACAGTTCTTTAGAGCTGTGACTTCAGTGTTTATTTCCTCCATAGGCACAGGTGTAGAACCTGAACAATCAAGTGACATACATAGTCTATACATATTTATGCACAGATTATGTTTATACTCATTTCATACTTAGTTCAAGTATTATGAAAATCAATAAAATCATTTGTTTTGCTTACTTCCTTGTGAGTAGTGAGAATACTGTGACTACAAATCCTCATATACTGTGTATAGATGCAGTTCATAATGCAGAGATATTATTTACTACTCAGAAATAAAAAATACCTTTTACAGTCACATTTTATTATGCAGACATACAATACAGCTTGTAAAGTCGCAACACCTGCTTATATTCATAAAAAAATTCTTACTGCATAAATAAGATGTGAAGATGTATATCTCCCGCTTTTCAGATTCCTCATATGCAAAATTTCTCTAATTCCTAGAGCTGCCATCACTATCAGCCATCCATTAAGAAAGAAACTCTATCTCAGTCATCCAGAAATCTGGATGTCTTCATAATGCACTACCCACGGCAGCATCCAGGTTTAGAACAGAACCACCTCAGAGCTTTCAGAACTTGTTAGAAGGACCTGTTTGACAGGGTTGTTTCTCTTACATAAGACAGAGCAGAACCTGAAAAGCTCAGCATTACACGGCACTCGGCACCAGGCTCCAGCAAGGAAAACAGCCGGCTATGGAAAGGCAAAATGGATTAACACGAAGTCGGTGCCAGTCACGACCAGCAAATCTTAAAATGCAAAACCTGTTGTTGTCTCCTTATATTGATTTTTTTGTTTAATGTACACAAATAAGGGAGATCCTTACTTAACTTGTTAAATAAGCTAAACCCCATAAGAGAATGTTCAATGAATTTCCTAGGAAATAAGAATATTTCCTGAATATCATTAAGCAGAGCACAGAAATACACAAGAAGCCATTTAGCATAATAAAGCTCCAATTCTGTTAAGCCTCTTGAGACTTACAATTTTCAAACAAAAAGACTTCTCCGCTCTCATAAAATCCCAAGCCAGAATACAAACAAAACAAACAGTAGACATCCATCCATTCAGATCTCTCCTAGATACTTGTCATTTACAATTTACATGCTATTGAAATTCATGCAAGAAAATGAAATGGTGATTTAGTATGTTTGCAAGTCAAAGGAGAAAAGCATTTTTTCCCTATCTGACCACTTTTCTTTTCTCAAGTGTTCTAGAATCGTACTGGAAATCATGTGTATGCCTTAAGCCTCTGTGAGGACTTGGCTTTCATGAACTGTTATGGTTTGGAAAGATACAGCACCTTTAGTTTTGGGGAGCTGGAATATTGCCTGTTCCACATCACATTTGCAACCAGTTACAATTGATACTATCCATGAAAAAGAATCAGAAAAGGCAGAAATTTCACTGCATTTCAAATTAAATAACTTCACAGGTTTTATAGTCCGTACTTGTGGATGAATAACAAAGGGCTTTAATTTATAAATTCATCCATATCACTCTGCTCTTTGACTTTTGAACACAAATGAATCACGTAATCTTTGACACCAAGACACCAAAGACACCAAGACACAATCTTTGACACCAAGAAATGTCTTGGTGCAGTGTTCACTTTGGTAATTTTTTTCTAACACAATAGGTAGGTACTAATCAGATGGAAAGTAAGTTGTGAGTTGTGGTCCAGCTGCCTACATTTTCCCCATGGCCACAGTTCATGTTAAAAGCCATATTTAAATTGCTACTTATCTGTGTTCTCCATGTGTTTCAAAGTCTTTGGTTCAAGTACAACTCTCATGAGACGCTGCAATGTCATTATGAATGTTTTCTTATTAAAGACCAATTTTAAATCAAGATCCTTTTCAATTTAAAAAAGGGGCTATCAAAGCCCTGACTTCACATTACTTATCAATTTCAACACCACACTTTCCATCAGGTCTGCAGGACAGAGAAATTCCTGCATCTTTATTTTCAGGGGAAATTCAGCTACCCCTTCACAATTTAGCAATACTAAAGTGTTTCTATTATAATTACCAGGACAAGACACACATGGAAGCCTCTTTCTCTTTCTTCAAGTTGCAGAGCTCCCTTTGATAGAGATGCTGGCCAGTCAGGTTCCACAAGAAAAGCATCCGGAGTGCCAAGGAGCTGTACAAGGCACAGCCAGACCTCATTCGTATTGATGGAATCACATGCTGAAAACGCCTCCAGCTCAGCTTTGGTAATTTACCTCCACTGATGCGATTTAGTTGACTATCAGCACTGACTTGACTTTTTTTCCATGTAAACAATCTAATTACTCTACAAAGTAGAAAATATGTAAATGCTATGATTTAACTTTACACAGCAGTTCTGTACTAAGCTATACTCTGTCCCAGAAGGTTTTGCCACTAGATCATTATTTACTGATGGGCTGTAGGGGAGCCATAGAACATAACCTCCAAAGGCACCAAGATGAATATTTAATCCAGAGTTTCTGCCCATTAATATTTTATTAAAGCCCAGCTATTTTCCACCATCCTGAAAATATTCTGTTCCATTAATGATAATTGTGAATCTCAATGGATTCAGGTTTAACAGCTTCTGGATATTACGATGAAATAATTCCTATGCTGGTCATTAACAGCAAAGATGGTACTATTTGCAGCTTCAGTCCCCAATACTTATTTGTGAATAATTTTCTTTTAACCCAATCATTACAGGGTACGACTTGGGTTCAGAGGTCACACTGATAATAGTATTATAATTCTTTTTTTTAAAATACCAAAAGCAGCACTTAAGCTCCAGCTGCCTTGTGATGTGAGAAATAAGGTACAGGCCCTTCTGCTGTTGTGAACTGAGCCAAGTTTTACAAATGATAGCGCCTCATTCACCCAGGTAACACTAACTGGATATCAAACCCTGTTTTTTTTCTGGCCCTGTGCAAAACAATGTACATGATGATAACATAGCAACAAAGCAATGGGCACTAAATTGAATTTTCTAGATCAAGCTCAGTAGAAAAACCTTTCCCTGTGCTTTTCTATGACTGGAAGACTGATCACCAATGACTTTATTGAATGTCTTTCACAGATATTCGATTACCTAAAACAATAAAACAAAATGAGGCAGATTATTGCCTTGGGAACAGCACATTTCCTTCATTACAGAGGTACTGGAAACAGAAATGCACTTCTTGCCACTCCTGCCTGTAGGACTGGGATGGAAAGAAAATTGTTAAGCAAATGTTCAGGATCAGTACACGCATGAAAAAACCTTCCCTAAACCATTAAACGGCAGAAGAAATTGCACTAAGAAGTTTTCTGCTATTCTTTTTAATAGCACTTCTGTACAGTGTAGAGAGCTGCTTAGTGATTGTAATGGTCTAGCCACGATCTGCCTACTGAGAGATACAAACCCAGCTCCACGTGCTGCCTAAGAACTTGAAACCTTTTCAAAGAGAGAGATGCGTCATCTAAACCCCAAAGGACCTGGTATGGTGTCCTTTAACTCCTTGCAAGAACAGTTTTATTTACAGTTTCACTCACTGGTGTAAACCGCAGAGACATCTAAGCTACATTTGATGAGCAAATGTTTATCATCTCTGGTAGCATTTGATCTAAAAATATATGTTAAAAAAAAAGTTCAATTTCATTTACATTCATGCTTACCTGTCACTTGGAAGGTTATTAATGCACTTAAAATCAAACACATTTTGTTTTGAAGGCTAAATCTTCAAAACTGTAATGAGTGCAGAAGTTACATAATTGATACACATGTTCATTAACGAGCTTATTTTAGCAGCAGATTTTACCATATAATGCTTTCTATCCAAGTAACAGAAACAGAATTTATTACTTTCTTTTCCTATGAGAATATTATTATTCAAAACATGCTTTTAATGGAATATATATGTTTATATATTAACCTATATTGGCTACTATGTGTGTCTACATACATGCATCTAATTTTTATATGCAAAACGACCCCCATGTACTTCTCGCTTTGCACCATATGGTCCATTTATGTGCAAGATTAATCCCATTCTGAAGGTATATAGTAACACATTTGTCATCGCTCTAATGTTTCATAGATGTTTGCAATACTTTGGTTCTATTTCATTGCTAAATATGCTCCTTTTTTGATTGCAGTTTTAAGTTCCACCTGACAGTACAGGTGTTCAGGCCTTGATCTCATGCTCACTTGAGTAAATAAAAACTTTCATCTACCTAAATGAAGTAGGTAAGTCCATCTTCATCATCCTTGGGAGCGCAAACTACCTTCCCTCACTACAATTTTGAGTTCCTCACTGTGTTTCAGCATGTGGCAAGCAGACGCTTTATTTCAGAAAGCTTTCACTTGAACATTACCTTTTGTGAAAATATTTTCACTTTGCAATTAAAGCATTCATACATTTCCTTGAGAAATTGTTTCATGTAAAACCCCTTTTCTTAATATTTTTCTTCATTAGTCTTGCACTATTTCTACACTTCATTCCAATGTCAGTAAAAGGAAGATTTTTGTTGCAGAGCAAATAAAATATTCCTTTTCCCTTTTCAGTCACACAGAGACACAAAAATAAACTGACAAGTTGTTTTCAAAAAGAAAAAAGTAACAGAGTTATTTACCTTTTTTAAAACCTAAGTACATCACCAAGGGAAGAGAAGATAGAGAATAAACTGCTATGTATTCTGTCTCATTTCAGGTCTCAAAATGTTTTGAGAGCAGTGACTATGACCAGAGGAGTGTCAGCAAGTCAGGTTGAAAGGGGTAGGTAGAAAATTGAAAAAGTACAAAAATAAATCAAACATGCAGGGACTTTTATGTAGTTTCATCACAAATCTTGCTATATTCAGCACAAAATGATCCTAAACAGCAGTTCTGATGTAACAGCTGATCAGTTTAATAGATGGTAAGCATTTTGCCCTGTTGTGATGAGTGACATACAGGGGCCTTTTATTCCAGATGAGACCTGTATTTTTGACCACAAAAAGGACTTGTACAAAACCTCGTGTTTAGGCAGACTCTAAAATGTGATGGTCTATTAATTATTTAGACAAGGTAGGAAGTTATTAAGGGTTGCATTAAATACAGTCACCGTGCGTGTGTGAGCAAAAACACACGGAGCAAATGCTCGGATGATAGGTGGCAAATACCTCACATATACTCGTGAAGAACAGACTTGATAATGGCAAAAATGATCATTAATTAAAGCACAGAACTGAAAGATGCATATCTAGAATGTCATTAGCTACAAAGCCTGCATGGGGTGAAGTTGAAGGATATACATATGAAGAACTAATGGTCTATGGCTGGCTTCTACAGATCTTCTCCCTGATAAGGATTTTGCTTCTGAAAGATAAAGAGTGGCAAGAGATAACTCACTTGATGGGGCACTTCTCAATTTGTGTTCTGACTTGGACTACAGCAGAAAATAAATGGAAAAACATGTATAACAAATTTGGGGACACATTTAAATGCTTTCCTATTAAGAGATTTCTTTAAACACTCAGAGTAGTAAGTGTCATTATTTCCACAAGTGAACATGCCTTACACTGTCTATTACACTCGGTTATTTCCGTCATTTTTTTGTGTTCTGGCTTGAAATGTTACAGATTTGTGAGGAGAAGTTTCCTCCACTGAAAAAAAAGTACAAGATTATCACTTATTTTACAAAGAGGAGAATATCGAGTTTTATGTATACACGAAAATAGTTATGTGCTTGTGTGAGAATGTGTCTATATACATGTAGCTGAGTTGGGGTTTAAATATAGCCTAACATTAATAAAAGTAATGTTTTACACTAAAATATCTTCATGTAAAAGCACACTCACCTCAGAGATAGACTTGTTACACACAAAATTCTTGTCCTATAGTCATATTATCTGTATACTTTTTATGTGTTTTCATCTACTTTGTCAGAATAATGACATAGAACTTTAATAAGTAGTTGTCCAAAGCTTATATTACTGGGCAGAATAGTGCATAATTGAGAGAGAGAAGAAAGAACTTATTTAAAGAGCTAACTGCTAAAAAAACCCCAAAACAAAACATAGCCCGACCTCTTCTGTGTGCTTGTGTCCATTCAAAGATGCCAAAGATCTTGTGAAAAGAGTAAATGACATTGAGTTGACTTTTAGGCAGACTGCAAGCTGCTTGAGGAATCTGAGGGTGACATGGTTATTCAGTTACATCTGTATCATTCAGCTATGCATCGAATTCCTTTTAGGTGCTCAGAAATTGTAATTTTTTTTAATGTAAAAACGAGATATTGTGTCATGTTTTCCTGAGAGACCTAAAATCCTTTTTTTTTTAATAATTTACTTGCGTATCTTAAAGAAAGAAAAATGTGCAAGATGATGATACAGTCAGTCTTTTGTATGACTGCTATAATCTGCACATATAATGACATGGTATAATCTATGAAAAAATGTTGATTTCTAACTCGCACATCTAGGTCGGTAGGAAAATAAGCAAACCTCCCCCCCATTTGTTCTACCAAGCCATAATAGCTCTCTTACTCCTCTGCAAACTCTCAACAGTTACATTAACAGACTCCTCAAGATTGTTACAATGGGTAAGAAGCAGACTATGTCCACACACAATTACATACTCCTAATTTCTTTAGGTTAGAGTCCAACTAATACATAAAATTAGCAAAAAAAAACCCCAAAAAACCCCAAAACCAAAAAGGTAGCCATTGCATTTGTAAAAAGTTACTCATGCTCTACGAGAAATTTTAAAAATGGACAAATAGTTCTATAACTACTTATCAGTGCTTTTTAAATTTCATGTTTATTTCATATTAATTGTTTTTAAAGCACATTCTAGACACTTATAGTCGCACCTTAACCTTACAAATAAAGAACTTTAGACGTATACATGCATAAAACAAGGCAAAGGAAAGAAAAGCTGCTTAAAATATTAAAGCCAACAAAATTCCCAATCCTCCCTCCAGAAAACTGCACCCATATAGAAAATTATATTTAAAAAAACAAGACCAAAATGGTCACATATTATGTGACCGATGTTGACAAAAGTATCTTTATCTGAACCTGGAAAACTACAAATTCTAGCAGTCATCACTAAGACAGATGCCAAAACTGAGGCATGATCATAGGTTTAGGTGAATGCACAAGGAAGCATTTTCCACCTGCCCTCCTCCCTGGAAATGCAATAGGGAACAAAAAAACCTCAAAACCTACAAATAAACCCAACCCCAAATAAAAAAAGTAAGTAGTGTGTTAAAAATCTCTGCTGTAAGACTGCAAGCGCTGAACTTCTCTAACAATTCCAGCATTATGCAGAAGCAAAGAATAAATATAAAGTACTGAAGACAACTTTTTTAATATAACCAAAAAACCAGGTACAATGTAGAAGGACTAAACTGACACTAGAAAAAAAATTAGAAACAGGTTATCATGTCCCTCTCCAGAATGCACATTTCTTTAAACTGCAGATAAGAATCAATGATGTTTTTCCCTCACAAATCTTGGGAGAAGAGAGGGACAGAGCTCTTGTTACACCGTTCGTCATCGATATGAAGTTGGCTTGTTGGAACAGAATATTACTTCTTATCTGCCCTTGACATGCATATATGTGGGTCTGCTGCTCTCTCCTATCTCTGCTTAATACAGGAATAAGAAATACTGACATCTGCATTATCAGTCGAGCTATAATCAGTGGCCTGCTGAATGGTTGTGGAACACAAGATAAAATCTAATTAATATTTTAGGGAAATTATCAATAGGAATTATACCAGCTATAGACAACACATTTCAACACTCTCAGGAAAGACTGTTTAACACACCAGAGAATGCAGACTCACATGCATGCCTCCCAGGCAGAGCAAGGAAGATGCATCCATTCCTTGATGACAGCTGCTAGAGACTTCACCAAAAGCAGAGGAGAGATTCATTAAGGTAGCTCCAGCCAGACAAATGCCACGAAATGGACAGCTAGCCCATATCAGAACTAGATCATTAGCATCAAAATAAATACCTGAAGCATTATTCTTTCTCTTTTTAAATCAAAACTCTTGCACAGTAAAAAATTTCCCAGGTAGGCAGAGGTTTCAATGAACCACCAGGGATCATTTATATTTGCTTCTGCATTTGAAAGCTGAAATACCAAGTCATAACCAAACCAGTCCAACTCAGTTTTATAACGCAAGTTTGGGTGCAGAGAGATCTTCCTTTCAAGGAAAACTGAGTAACTTGACCTTGAACTGTGACGTTCTAACCAAAATAATTCAAGAACAAGCATGTAAAGATTTTACCGATCTCATGTTCGATTCTGTATGAACAGAATGTTCAGCCAGTGATGTTAATGGTGGCATTACTCAGCTGTAAAAGCTAAAAACAAAATGAAAGATCAGGTGATGTTTTTCTTCAGATGCATACAAGGCACAGTGCCATGTGATCTGCTGCTTACACTGCAATTCCCTCAGGACGAGGCCCTTTTCTGTGGTTTCACAAATTTGAGCACAGCTTGATCCCTGGCTCTAGTGTGGATTCCCAGGCACCACCAGAAGTTCAGGGAGCAGGCTGTAACATTCCCTGACCACACCTCACCGGTGCAGGCTGGCCCTGACCTCGGCAGCATCATGACCACAGCAGCTGCTCTGCCCTGTGGCACACGGCTGGTGCTTCACACCTGCTCTCACCTTCAGCTGCCAGTGAGGCACAAAGTACACATTTTTAATGCAAGAAGACAGAGACCAGGATCCAAGCAGCAAAACACAACAGTTAGAGGAATTTCTTTATCTTACTTATTACACTGGAGTCAAGAGATCAGCCACCCATTCCACCCAAAGCACAAACTTTCCATTGCTGTTAAGAAACAGAAGCAGCTGCACAGCTGTTACTTCACAGTCCTGACTACAGACATACAAACCAAGCCACAGTACAGCTAAAGGGATGCTTAACATTTGCCAGCTTGGCTAGGGAGTACATTATTTACCCCCCTCTGGTGCTTCCTGAAGCTGAAATATAGTTATGTGTCCACAGACGTAAACAAATAGATGGTTCAGTGAAAATTTTATTTCAAAATGTTCTGCTTTAAACAAATAGAGAAGTAGAAACTCCGCAATCAATTCCTTTCCTACTTATTCAAGCACTATGGAAATATAATACATTACCAGCCGGTTCTGAGCATAAGAAAATTTCTTGGATTCATGCTGGCAGTAAGTGGCCCTTTGAGGATTTGGGTGTTCCCCCTGCAGATACTCTCCTTATTCTTCTGGTTGATCTAAATCTTATCAATTTCTACCTCCTCAAGTAAAAAGCAGTCCAACTCAGACAGCTTGTGGTTTGCGAGATTGAGGTGGAGGGAGGGAGGATGACAGTCTGTCTGTCTCAAAATCTATTTCTGAATTCATTTATGAGCCCTCATAAAAGATGTAAGAGAATTATGAAGGCAGAGAAATAATGAAATAGAAGTCTTTTCCAAACTGGTCTCACTATCCCACCACGCTCAGATATCTGATTTCCATTGTGACACACTTTCTTCCGCATTGATGAATTTTAATTTCTGTTGCTCAAGGGTAACATTTCAGGAGCAGTGCGAGTGGTCATTATATCACATACATATTAGAGTCTACCTCTCTTTAAACTAGATGCCTGAATTAATAAGGTCCTTTTCCTGTACTGTGCTGCCACACTGGCAAATACTTTCTGACTGAGTAAAACTAAAGTGAAAAAAGTGCTTTCCCAGCTGTCTTGTGAAGTCAAGATCAGAGAACAGCATGCAGTCTTTTGATATTTTGTGTCGGCATGTGCATTCTCCACAGCTTTCCATATTGCCAATGGAGACCTCGTTCCTTGACAGCCTTCAACTTGACAAGGGGGCAGAAAAAACTCCTGCCTCCCCCCCCAGCACACCCCACCCCAAAAAAATCACAAGGCACCACCATAACAGAGTATTAAAAAATATGTTATTTCTGCCAAATACAGATTTAGCCTAGTGAAGGCCAATTCTCCCTTCTTGATATACGCGTACAAACATTTGGAATGGGGCTTCAGAATTCATAACTACACTCACTAATATTTTGATCCCTAAAATTTTATCTGCCCTCTGCTTTGAAGGCAGAATATAATCAACTCTAAATATGAGACTTGATTTTTTAATACTGGTTTTGAAAGATGGGTGGCAGTATAATGGCATTTACCTTTGGCTGAAGATGGAAAACTGGACATCTACCAAAACAAAGTGCAGGAATTACTGACAACAATTTAGGTTTTGTTCTTTACTGCAGAGTAATAACTTTGTCATATGCTGAAAATGTTGCAGTACAAAAGATATAAAACACCTTCAAGAGGTTTTTAAGAGTAAAAATGTAACACTATTTCCTTACAAGAAACTAGCTTATTATATATCATACTTTCTATTTTTATATCAAGGAATCAAAAGGCACAATAGTGCTACAGAGCTGAATACTGTCTGAGCACTATCCCAACACATGAACTCAAACTTCAGTGCAAAAAAAGAAAGATGTATGCCCATTTCATTATGGTGCAGCAATTTCTATGAGAGTTGTCAAGAGCGAAACCGTCAGTCAACGTCACTGAGGTACTCAAAGGACTCATTTGCTTGGGTAAAATGCTGCTCTACAGTTTTCTGAAGCACTTTTCCAAAATATAGCTTGGGTATTCCAGCCCAGCAATAAGTTGCCATATAAAAGTATGTTAACTGTGCAGAAGCTGCCAGCAATTTTGCTTTCTAAGTGCTCAGTCAATACTGTCTGATAAGACCATATCAGCAACACGGCCAGCCTTTCAATATGAACCAATTCTATATCTTATCTTTTCCCAGGTGACTGTCTGTGATGCAGGCGAAAGGGCGATGAAGACCTCAAAACATGATATAAATGATAGATGCCTGCAAATTTAATTAGCAATCAAAAGTCCATGGATAGTTATTTAGTGGAAATATGTGAGACCTGGCAAGATATCAATGGGTTCTCCCATTTTAACATAGCAAGAGACCCCCTGGCAAGGGGAAGAGAAGATATAGTTTCTAATTTTTTCCCATATTTGGAGGGAAACTCTACCCCATCCCGTGGCCGGTTTGCCAGACTGGCCCTGTGCTTGAAGCCACTGCTATGTTCCAGCCATCTCGCTCACGTGCACACAAACACGCACCAAGTGGGGCATGCCTGCACAGGAAATACCTCCCCAGACCTGTGCCTGCTCCTTCAGCAAGCTCAGTGTGTTTACTCGGATCCATTTCTTTAATTAGAAGAGCTCCATCATCGCTGCAGCTAAGATATGACTCAGTTTTGGAAGACAGGAGATAAGGAGGAGGGGGAAAAGAGAGTAAACAACTGTATAGGGAGGAGGTAAAAAAACCCCCACCTTTAGAAATAATTGCTAAAAAATAGTTCTTTCAAGGCAAATTAAAGCACTGTATCAGTTACTACTATTGCACCCACAAGACAAAATTTGCTCAAACCTGCACTGTCAGCTCCTTTGCATAAATAACTTCTGGAGTATCTATCAAGGTTCTTGGGAAGCACATAATATTATTTTAAGACACAGTATCCTGATTTTTTTGGGGATAGGGTTGGAGAGACAATACTTTTATTTTTTTTTAAAATGATTCCCACATTTCTTACAGTTTATAGAAATTTACATAGTTTGCTTGTTTTTAAAAAATGTTTTTAAATGTTTTTTAAAAATGTCTACATAACACTTTTTTAAACTTCTTTTTATTAATATCTTAACAATATCTAATTGTAGCAGTGTTATTCTACGTGTTTTAATTTTATTCCTTTCCAGGTGACAGCAAGCAGCAACCAAAAAAAGAGTAAGTTATGTCTGAATAATATATTTACACTGCTATTATTTGTGTTCTCCATCTCTCTCAGAACTGGAACTGTTGGCAGCTTTCTGGAAAATGAGTTTTGTAGTATGCAGCAAATACAAGAAAGACAGAAATGCATTAAGATTTGAGATTGACAGACGGCTGGCTGGATTTAAAGGGAAAGTAAGTGTAGTGGTGGTAGAATCTATGTGAACTTAATAGCAGGAAAGTGAGAGTCATGGGACATCTGGGATCAGATCAGGTTCTGTCAACCAGAAGATGATATTGCACCTTTAAAGCCATCAGGGCTCTCAGTCTGGTAAGGAGACACAGGATTTAAAAATGCATCTGTCTAGCATTAAGGGAGCCCAAAGGAGTTTGAGCAGGCAGAAGGATTTGTAAAATTGCATCAGTTTAGGATAAAGTTTAGCCTGCTCTTCCTGGCTAGTTGAGAAATAGAGGAATGCAGGGAGAACACGCAAGTTTTTTTTTCTTTATATCTTTTCCAATTATTCTTACAATGGTTTTCAGTTTGCACATACTTAGTATGGATTGGCATGCCTATGGCTATTTAACGTCATTCCTACTCTTTGTAGCTATAGTTTTGCTTTCCCTTGCTGAACACCAAAAGAAATCAAATAAGGATCACTTCAAAGTCACTCAATGAAAAAAGGACACAAGTGCAAAACATCCTCTTGCAGTGGCTGATATGAAAGTGTACTGAGGGACAGAGGTTTTCATACTAATGATGTCACCTCTTTTACTTTATCATGGAGTCATTGCTACACTGGGTTAGCTTCATTACACCAATAATTTTAATTGCAGTTGCCAAGGTGTGAACAAAGTATTCCTCTTCTTAGGGATTTACATTTCATGGAACAGGTAAATTATATAAAACATGGAAAAAGGAAAGCTGGTAGAATTAATAAGAGAGATTACCTCTGGAATATAGTCTCCAAATAATTAATTCTACAACTTCAATATTAGAATTCATTATCTTACATGACCCTCCAAAATTATCTTCATTTTTTGACCCTCACAGAGACTGAAAAGCCCTTCCTTTCTGTCATATATTTGAGAGGGTCCTGTAGGATATTGGAATTTGCATAGATTCTACATAATTTTTTTCTTGCCAACTAGTTGTTTAAATTTTAAGTCTGTTACTGATGACTTTAAACACTACTTTTTAACATTTCCTTTGCTAAGAGTTTGCATGCATGGACAAGATTTTCTCAGATATTTTGCACTACTTTAACGATTTCTTGCTATACGTAAATTTCACAACACACTATTTTCCTTAGAGCATCTAATTTAGTATCGGTAAACAGCAACTAGCAAGCGCAGTGATGACTGTAGGTCTCTATTTCAAATGGTCCCACTGCTGTTCCTTGCCCCTCTGCCACACTTCAGTTCCTCTGCAGGCAGCATCATTTGGCAAAAGTAAAAGAGAAATGCTGAAAGAGTTCTTCTACATACTCCTCTGTTAAGCAGGGTAGGAATTGCTTAAGAAGTGTCAGAATTTTCCCTGCAAAGGTGCTGGAGTTCTTGGGAAGCCTAACAAGTAAACTTGAAAATGACCCAAACATAAGGCATAGCATTCACTAAGAATGACAGAATAAAGATAACGCCAGGTATGATCCCAAACCCAAGTAAATACTTTTCTGTAATTAACACAGAGGCAAGGACATTGGTGAAGATCAAAGGTAAGACAGACAGCTGAAATACCTGATAGTGAACCTATATCCTGAGATGAGAAAAAAATCCTCAAACTAAGGTTGATCAAAAAAGGAACAGGGAATGTTCTTAAAGGAAATTACATTGAGAGGAGAACTATACCATGAGACAACAGGAAAACTATAGCACAAAACAAAAGGAAGACTGTAGATCTTGTACGTCACTTTAAGAATGAAAAGAAAAAAGCAACTCTAGGCAAGCGAATTGAAGAGCATTAGTTTTATCCCAGTTGAGCAAAAATTTATGCCTCAAAACTTGTGTGTAAAAGGCAGACATATAAGTTAATGGAAGTTTGGTAAAATCGTGTTGAAGTTTATTGAAAATAGATTGTTCCAGAATAATGCAGTAAGTATTTTAATAAACAAGACAAGTTTACTAAACTCAAATAAATTTAATCTAAGCTCACATAAACTACTCTATGTCCAGTATTGTCCTACAACACAAAGGATGAGTTCAGCTGTAAAAGACAGGTTATAGTACAAGAATTGCAAACTGCATAAAGCATTAACTAAAGAAAAATAACTGTAATTTGCACTGGACTGAAAGTTGTTCAAGTATTCCCACAAGGATGAGTCTCAGAACTAACATTAATTTGTTAACAGTAACAATTTTGTGGGAGAAAAACTGAATGGACATGTAAACTGTGTTGATCAGGAGAAATCACCAAATAAAGTTGGGTGTAATGGTGAGTAACTCATGGGTATGATGGGAGCAGTAATACTGTGATGATACTCAAGACAAAGTGCAAGATCTTTTATTCACCAATATAAAGATTTTCTAGTTTTAGATATTAATTATTTGGATGTGACAAAGGAAGACAGACTTGGGTTTCTTTTTCAGACTGATTGACTGAGCTATTGATTCAGTGTAACTGTGGAAGAAACAAGTACAGTCTTGTGAGGTGGCAGCTGATGTATTTCCATTTTATAAAGTATCATTAATGTCATGGTACAAAAGCCCTTGTGAATCAAAACAGCTTAAAACAGTGACATCTACCCTGCCCATAGCACTGAGATAATGAAAACGTGCCTCTTAGAAAGCAGAGAACTTAGTCAACCACCGCGCTGTCACTTTTCAATGAGTAACAAACTCATTAAAACTAAAGATGATAAGGCACTATATTCCTGTGCCTGAAGAAATTCCTCACACCAAATGGAGATCATAAACGATGCAATTGTTATGAAGAAGCGCAAGCTTCAACCAGTAGAAGGCAACTGGACAAAGTTAACCCGTTGGGCTGCTATTTTGTGCCTTGTGTTTAGAAATTCAAGACGGAATTTCTAATGAAGCACCTCTATCTGAACGGCAATCCATCATCAGCTTATGTATCTAATGGCCTGGTGAAAGTTTCAACAGTTCACCTTATATATCTGAAATGATCCTTTCATGTCACTTTTTTATTGCTGCCATTGTCTAAAGCTTGTGTTGTATTTACAAAGACTGCAGAAAGGACTACTAGACTATAAATGTTAGTTACCTAATTAGGTGTTTCTTTGTTGCAAGTGTTCCATGTGTAAACAGATCTCTGCATTTTCATTGCATATTCCCTGGTCTGCAGGGCTGTATGATTTGTTACCTCAAAACTCCAAAGGATTAAGAAAAGAAGCCAGTTAGAATGCTACACCATAGTAAAACAAAACAGGGTTATAATAATCACCACAATTAACCTCTAGCATTTAAGGTACAACTCCTTAATATCTCATATTACAGTAAAGATTAATCCTTTTTTTGTTTTTTTATTAAAGTATCCTTTTGGAAAGGATACAACTTAACACGGCCTGGAAACTGGCCTATTCTTTATACTTAGACAAAGAAAAAAGGCACAATATTTTCTGATTTTACACAAATATTTTGAAGCTTTTCTTTCTGCAGCACCATGACAGCAGCTTCTTGCTGTTCAACATCTACTACCTCATGATGGGAAACAAACTTACTGACACAATTTTATCGTTTGGATTTTCAATGCTTTCTATCCTCCCATATGTGCATTTCTCAGCAAGCTCTCAGCACTCAATCATTTTGCCAAAAGCTACCAGCCTGAACAAAGCTTTGTCTCAGTCACCACAACAAAACAGGGGATTGTCCCAATCCAGGAACATGTCCTAAACCGGTACTGGGTTGGGGGAGAGTTTGAATACACCCAGGGTGAGATGAAGACACAAGTGTGGTCAAATGTAGGTAACCAAGATGATAATTCACTTTTATTTGCTGTCAAGGAAGAGAGCAAGGAGGAAAGACAGGAAAGGAGGAAAAAGCAAAGAATTACAGAAAGCAAGAAAGGCAATCACAACCAGGAATCTGCAGCATCCTGTGAAGAGCCTTTTTCTTTCGTATTTCAGTGGGGAGAGCTCTGACAGGACCCAAGCAGTGGCAAGACAAGTTGTTTTCTAGCAGTTCTCCACAGGGATCAAAGTAGTAAAACTGGCCACAGGCTTGACTTTCTATAGGTTCTCCACGTTTGTCTGGATCCTCTGTCAGAATCTAGCTGGCACAGGCTGACATGATGCCACCTACGGTACTGGGGTACCATTTTTCAAAAATCAATTAAAAACCCCTTCTGTAACAGGAGCAAGAAGCACAAGCTCAGCTTGGAAAGTCCTAACACCGATCTTGCATGATCTCTTCATCTGATTCTGTGTAATTAGAACATACTCTTTCCAAATATGTCTCCTTAGCTAATTATAGCACTGAAAAGGAAATCTCACAGCAGTCCAGAATCAGGCAGGGGAAAAGGAACTGAGGGTTTAATCACCAACCTAAAGGCAAAGGCAGTACATTATGCAGCATGATTTTGAAAGTAGATCAACTGATTCCCTATCAGGGGTTAGATACCTGTAGTCAGGCTTATCTTGGCATACACCAGTATATTTCAATGGAGATACCCTTGAGAAGAATTTGTCCTGTTTTAAGGCATAATTTAAAAATCAAAATTCATCCTGGAGTGGTTCAGAGAATTTCAGTTTCTGTCATTTTTATGTTGTCTTTTTCAGCATCTTCTGTAAGACATGAAGGTAACGGCCAAACTCAAAAGACATACAAAAACATCACCATTCTAGATGTAACCTAACAACAAGGACATGTACATAGGGACATGTTTCTGTATGACTTTTTTTCCTCTGAAAATGTCTTTTAAAGCTTTAGAAAATACATCATTATTCACCAGGTAAATCAGTATATTGATTGCAGAAGTAGTTCTTGTACAATTGTATCTGCACTTTTAAAGTAATCACACTATTATTTTTCATTTCACTATAACTGACACATAAGGTGTGATATGTGATTTGTGTAAAATTTTGACTGAAAGGGGATGGAACAAAGAATGCTTTTTTTTTTTTTTCCACACGGTACTTTCGCATCAACTTTCATATAAAAGAAAATGAACATCGTGAATGCACAGGGGTTTTAAGGAAAAATAAATAAACCACAGCACAAAAATTTAACAACATCAACTGGAGACCTTTTATGTGCTTGCTCGTTACTCATCAGAGATACACAGTAGATACTCCAATACTAGAACTAATGTGAGCAGCAGAATAAAGAATTTAGGCTTCAGTAAAAAGTGACGGCATAATCGTAGTATCAGTGATGTCCAAGTGAGCAGATGCTGTGACCAGCTTTGTGGTGTGGCAGGTATTGAGATACTGTGCAGGAAAACTCTTTTGGGTAATTATGTGCACGAGAAAGTAAATTCGGAATTTTTGCCTGAAAGCACTTGGTACTGAGAAGAACTCTTCCTAAGTTATCATTACCACAAGTGTTTTTAGCCTTTCCTCCTCTTTCTGGCACTGCAACTGCTACTTAATCTCCATCTGCAGCTGTTGGGCTGTTTCTCTGTCCAAACAACTGTCTGCCGGCCCCAGAAATAGTCTTTTTGTTGATGACCTGGCTTTAATCCTCTTCATCCTCTTTCCACCAAAAATAAGCAAATGCCTGCGGCTGAAATTAAGCAAAACCAACTTTACCTGATGAGAGGCTGGATAAGGGCCCAGCAGTTCGGGGCTCATCCCCCAGTGCATGTTATTAAATGCGCGTCTGAAGGGATGGAGGCCTGCAAGTGAAAAAGACAGATACACATTGCAGACCTTTTTCCACAGTGCTCAAAAGGAGAGAGTTCCTTAATTCCTGGTCACAGGTCCACTCTGACCTCCTCCTGGAAACATTAATGATAAAGGTGATAACACTCAATGAATGCCTCCTAACCCTGAACATAACCTCTAGATTTAATTCAGCCATTCTTGTCTCTTAAACTTTTTGTCAGAGTCTTGTTCAAGAGTTATGTTATCTTGGCTTATAACTTTGACCTCTGAAGGCTAGGGGCATGGAGTCAATCAATTTTTCATACTTGAGACCTATGTGAAAAACTATTTCATTATGTCTTGGTATTCACTTTCTGAAATATTCGCTTTGAATATTGAAAATGTGTTTTACTCAAAAGTACGATTAAAAAATGGAGCTTTTCCAGTTGTAGTCATGTTTTAATCTTCCTTATTTTAGCAGGGGGTGTGTGTGGGGCTGTGTGGAGAGGTGGTGTACTATGTGGGGAGTGAACCAACAAAAAGACTCCCGAGACATTCAATAGTAAAACACAAGTGTGCTGGTATATATAAATAAAGAACGTTTTACCTTTTTTACTTCCAAACTGCCAAACTGTTCTATTTTTATTCTCACATTTCACGTTTTACTTGAAGCCATAGGCAACAAAATAAAGAGGAGAAAAAGGCACCTAACAGTTCATGCTTGCCTATTCCTCTCACAAGTCTCTCATTATGAGCAGCCCTTATTTCCACTGTAGGTACAGTTATAGGTATGAATTAGTTTAAATATCAAAGTAGGCCATTAAATAGGTAGCCAATTAGATAATCTCCATTAGAGGAAAATACTGCTGTTTAATTAGCTTGTTAGGAAACACCCCCATACACATACCCCAAGGATAAAACCTCCTCTAAAAGAACAAAAAGATATTTAGCCACTACAGCTGCCAACTTTCACGGGTATACAAATGCCTTTCTCAGAGAGAGAATGTGTAGAGTGGATTGTGAGATTTACTCCTCTTGAAGTCACGGGATACGCATGACACCCATTCTCTTGGCTACTATGGCTGAGCGCAAGAGAGCAAATTCTGGCCAGATGTGTATTGGAGGAGAAGAAATCCCTCTTATCCCTCTCCAAAACAAGATACTCAAAACACTAGCCACCTCTGAGCAGTCTGTGGAGAATCCGATTTACCTGTCACAAATGCAGCTGTTCAGTTGCTTCCTTGTCCCCATCTTCCCAAGGTACACATCTGCCTTTCCATCTCCTACATTCATTATTTTCAAAGACAGATTTTAATTTTCCTTCTAATTAGGAAAACTATGCAGAAGGATTCATTGACCCTTAGAAGAGCCTGCTCACCGTCAAGCCCAGAGTCAAGACCTGGAAGCATAATTTATTCCTCGCTATATTTGAACTGTTGCTAAATCCAGGAAGAGGAAACACCAAACGACATCATTACTCTGCAAAACAAAATGAAATTTGCTAAATTTTATGTAGAACCTGAATACTCTTGCAAATGCTCCTGTAAATTTATATTACCTTAGTAGCAGAAACAACTTTTCCCACTTGCTCATGTTACCTATAGAATAGAGTTTTGTGAAGATAGAGACATCATGCAGAAAGAAATCTTCACTACACTATAAACTTTCCAGACAAAAGGAAAACCTACAATCATAGAATATCCTGAATTGGAAGGGGCCCACAAGGATCATCAAGTCCAGCTCCTGACTCTGCATAGGACAACCCCTGAAATCACCCCATTGTGATTCAAATACAGATTACGTGAACTAAGGTTTGACACAAATTGTGATGGGATGAGAAGATATTTGGAGTCTGAACTGCAAATAGTTAACTGAATCAGTCAATATCAGTAAGGATATTTTCAGAACACAGTTTTGTAATAATATCCTTATTTTTCAAACAGAAAAGAACAAGATTAATAATGATAATGCTATAAATTTTTAGACACCAACCTAAAATCTTTTCCAGCTATCAAAATGACTACAATTAATAATTTCAATATGGAAATACCTTACACTGTCCAGGGGAAATTCCCCCAACTAGTTTGAAACAACACAATTTAATGAATTCATCAAGATGTGTGACTTAAAGACAGGGCAAAGACTCCCCACAAGTTTATTGTACGGTTGCCAAACAGTAATTCATTGGCATGCTGTCTCCACCCAATATTTAGGCAATCAGCAAACCTGCTTGGTGCAACAGACATCATGATCTTGGGCTCCATATAAAATAAGGGATCTTAAAATGAGAGTTATAACTCAGGCATCATGTGTAGGACTCAGAGAAAACATAGATGCTCATCATCATTTTAGCTGTCAAATAGTATCCTGACTGCCTTCACCTGCTTTTCCAAAACGCGTGTCTTGTTTCATCTGTCAGCTCTGCAGTGATTTCTTGAATACTCTGAGCCTTCTATCTATTTAAGCAACTGAATCCCAAATGGCACCAAGCTCATAACCTACCAACCATAACCTGAACCTCTAATGTGTGTGCATTTGATTCAGAGCCAGCAGACATTACTTTTAATCTCATCTACAACAAAAGATTATCATCATGTATTTTCCAAAGGCTGAAAGCATCCCCAAAACCTGAACTTCCAAGGATAAAAAGTACTAAGCCTGAAAGACCTTAAAGGCTGCAATCTAAGTTTTGTTTTTCAGGAAACAAAATTTTGCTTCACCACTTACTTGAAGACCTACAGTAAATCTGCTCTGTAAATCTCACAAGTCACTAGAAGGAATTGCCTTTGAAACCGAGGCATAGTTCATATCCTACTTAGCAATTCTATCCTATAAAATTGCATCAGGATGTCTCGTTACAGGCAATCTTTCAGCTGCATGCAAATATGATACTGGCTTCCACAGCGCCTTACAAGCTGCAGGGTACTACACACCATTTTACCAAAGAGGGTACATTCCTAGCACCTGGTGAGGAAAGAGCCTCCAGGCAGAAGACTGCTCGATACAAACATTCTGCTTTTCCACAAGCATATTTTCTTAATCAATCATGGCACCCGTAATTATTATATAAAAAGGTAAATAAAGGTAAATAAGATCACACCAACTTCTCTATAAATGTTGATGTATTCCAACTAAGCTTGACAGAAGTCTAAGGGTGTCAAGGATACTGAAGCAGATGACGTCCTTTTGGCTTGGCACCAGCCATGGACAGAGTCAGAGTCACACACCTCAGCTGTGGTTCACAGATGTAGAACACTGCTGGGAGTGCCACATGGGCACTAGTGAGGGGAATCAAGAGGGATGGCAGTGCAGGGATGTGCCTATTTTGGTCGTGGGCAAACCTACAGCATTTGGATCGAGAAATTAAGTTTATTGAAGGGAGAGCAGATCACAAAGGTTCCAGCCTAAAATGGCATGATACACCTCCGTCATACTATTAATGAAGTCCGGTGTCAGTGAATAAAAGGTAGGCTGGGGCCTACACTGCAGGAACACAAACAACTCTTTGGTCAGGGAAAGACACTATGAGACTTTACTGGAACATCTGTCCATGAGATTGAGTTTGGAGGATGAATTAATCTCTGTCCAGCTGTCAGCATAGCTGGCCTCATCCATCTCACTCCAAACAGCAGCGACCACTTTTCCGGGGTAATGGGACTCCCAGCTCTTACAGAAGCCTCTGCTCACAGCCCAGAACACCAGAGTGAGTCGCTCCCAGCTCCTGGCCACGTTTTGTTCCAGTTATTTGTACCCAGGTATCTCCCCAACACAAAGATAAAGCAACCTGCATTCTAGTGTAAGAGAGATCTGCATATTGCCCTCCTCAACTATGTCACACGAAGCAAAAAAAAACCATGAGTGAGGATATTTCTCCCTCCCTCCCCACCTTATAGGAAACACAAATGAGGGGTGTTACGCTACATAGGCAGGAGATTTTCCTCTGCCTAGCAACTGCTGTTTTCCCCTCGCAGCATATGGTCTTGTTTAGTTTTTCTCTCCTAGCAGTGAACTAATATACAAGAGGAAGGCCTCTGTCTTTTCACCAAGGGAAAACCAGAAACGTACTTCTAACGAAAGGTAGACACTTATCTTGGTGCCAAGAAAAAGTGTTCATGCCCCATTAAACAGAAGGTAGACTCCTGTCTCTCTGGTTCTTATGTTTGTTGCCTCAGATTGTTAAACAGAGCAAGGGCACTCCTGCTTCCAAGCACCTGCATTTAATTGCAGCTTATTTCATTCCCCACAGGGAAACAGGAACAGCTGCAAAGGAACACTGTACTGATGCAAGAGCAGAAAATATTCTTTTTTTCTGAGCAGGAAATGTGCTCCTTTCTACAAAAAGCACACCACTCTAGAGAGAAATCATTAGGAAAAACATCTAGTACTGCTTGGTGTTCCTCTGTTTTCTTTCTTAATTTTCATTCAAACAAGTTAATAAAATACTACTATAAAATAAAATTTAAAAGATTCAAGACTCTATAAAGAATATTTAAAACTTGCTTTTTAGGAAAAATAACGTTTTTGGCTGAACGATCTGCTTGTTTGTTAATTGAAAGATTTTCCATAATGCCTTGGCAGGTCATCAAGACTTAAATTGAAGTGAATACAATTCAATAAAATTAATGAATAAACTAAGTTTAGGACTACATTCCAAAGAAAAAAAAAAATACAAATAAGAGTTTCTCTCCATCCTGTTTATTAATTAATAGCTTATTTACGGAGGACTGTGTAATGAAACTCTGAGAACCGTGTACATTTCTACCTTCATGACAGCTGCATTCAGACCCTTCTTATTTTCAGCATTTGTTCCCTTTATTTGTCTTCTGAATAAAGTAATTTTAGTATAATATTTAATAGTGTATTATAAAATAATATAGAGAGGCTATCTTTTGTGTTTTGTGTAATATAGAGAGGCTATGTTTGCTGGATTGTTTTCCTTTGTCTCTTTTTAGAAACTACCTGGAATGATGAAGAATGCTGAAAACCTTTATAATTATGCCAAGCCCCAAACCCAGAGGCTGGCCAGAAGTTCCTGCTTTGAACTTGGGTGTTTTCCATTAGCTGACAGAATAACGAGCAAATCTTCCTGTGACACAGAGGGTTGGTTTGAGAGCTCCTCCAGCAGAGAAAATCCTGACAGAAACCCTGTCCTCTGGCTTGATGAAAGTCAGCAGAAAACAAGACACACTGATGCGAGGAACTACCCATGCTCATCTCATGTGGAAAAGCCAGCAGGAAAGCTTCTCCTTGTACATTAAATTCAGGGCTTCCTGGCCTAACTAGGTCACCGCTACCAAAATCAAATGGAAACAATAATCCTAGGGTTTGGAAGCCCTAGGGCTTCCCAGCATGGGAACAACATGCTCTTTTAGATTGCAAATGCTTTCCGGGCCCAAGTTTTAAAAGAGACATTTGCTTTCTCTATATCAACCTCTGTACCCAGAGGAGGTACAATAAACAGTAAAGTCACAGCACTGCTCTCAGTCTGGGCCTCCTAATACAATAGGAGGATGGGAAAGAATAATTGTTTCTTTGCATACCCCTCTCTAGACTTACTGAATTAAAAAGTGAAAATCTTCCCTTTTTTCCCCCAACTACTAAAGAAATAGAATATTTAACCTCCCACCTGCTTACCCAAAATAAAAAGAATAAAAATGGGAATGTTTTCTTTTCTTATTCTCTTTGAAGTTCATTGGATTTAAGCAAACTGTAATACTGAGGTTTGGTTAGTTGCATGCACTGCATGCCTCGTGTTATGCTCCAACTTCCTTATCTATTTATTTTAGACAACTGAAACAGACTTGTTTTTAGTCTAAACTATAGACTAAAAAAGTCAAAAAAGAGAGCCAATTTGACAACCTCAGTGTATGATGATGCCTTTGACAGAATAGGCACAAGCCAAAGCAGCATTCTTTCCCTACCTTGTTTATTTGCATCAGCCTTAACTTTGAGATACCTCTTTTGGACTGAAGAGCAGCTCAGCTTTAGCAATCCTTCTAGGCTTCGCCTTAGGTCTTGTAACAACAAGGAATTTTCAGATGGGAGGAGTGGAGTTTTCATTTAGAAAGAAGACAGAACACACTACCACTCATGAAGGCTAAGTGAAGGAGGAGACGTACACCATACATGGTAATCACGTCACAAATGC